>CM034155.1:425515289-426115289 GCA_019776745.2 Taxus chinensis | reverse complement strand
TAGAAGAGATGATGAGGAAGATTAATGTGGCTCCAAGTAGGATGCCACATCCTTTCTCCTCCACTCCACATCACCCAAGTCAAACCCATACTCCAATGAAATTAAATGGGTAGTTGATAGGTATGACAAACCTCTTACACACACCATTCCAAACCCATGCCCTATTAGGACAAGAAATTAACATATGTAAGAAGGTGCGATAAAAACTTACATTTTATCTTCCCAAAACACATAATGGGGTATATTTTTTACGCCCCCAACCCATAGGTAGGATTGGTATAGTAATTTAAGAGGTTTGAGACAAGTTTAAGTTGTCCCACAACCTCCAGAATTGGCCCTTAAGGCCAAATCTAGATTTCTAAGGAGAGGTGGAGTGTACAACACTCAAGATCTTGAAGCACTCAACTTAAAACACATAAACCAAAAGAGACATCTAATCTATTAAATGAATTGTTTTATCCCATGCATGATTATTTTAGAAACATGAATAATTTACTAATCCTGACACAAATTAATTAATTAATGAAAGGGAAAATACATCACTATAAAGTCACATACTAAAATTAAATAAAGGAAACAATTTAAAAGAACAACATATAAACACCTTGGTCACATTTAGAGATTATCGCCCCCATGGGGACCCCCTAATAACAAACAAGACACACATAACAAAACACAAGTTTCCATGGTGAACCTTATTTAATTCATCCGGTATTCCGATATGGTTGGTCTCCAATCCCCCGTTCATTGTTGTTTTATATTTTACCTACAAAACATACAATACCTCCTTCGGCCTCGTGGCCACATCAAAAAATCCAAGATAAAATATAGAATATAAATCAACAATCATTGAAATATAAATTGAATTAAATCATCATCTAGACAAGTAATTTTACTATTTTCAATTTCTAACAAAATCTCAATTCTACATTTCAGCAATATCAATAGGATCACAAGCTTAGTTCAACTGCTAAGGCCTACTCAATATGATGAAAAACATGAATGTCAAAATATATAACCATGTTGAAAATCCATCATCATCAATATAACATATCTCTAATAATTCACACACTTAATAATATAAATCAAAATCCAACCATAGTCCAACTAACATAATCATCTAACATCATGCTAAGTTAAAATGATTCTATAATGTCTATATGTATAGACAACAATATCGAAATCAAAAGTAATAGTTGTCGAAGATAAGTAGGCACAACACCTTTTAGTATTGAAGTGTAATTTTAAATTTTAATTTTATTTTGAATTGTAAATGTTTAACCACCCTTCTATAACAAGTTGAAAGATGTTTGTGTAGAGCCCACTTCCCTTTGACACCTTTTATTATTTATTATTATCATGTTGACTATATTATGGACATTATTGTAACTTTTGATTTAGCATGATGTTAGATGTTAGAGCATGGACTGTTGTTGACTTTGATTCATATATGATGCATGTGGTTTACAAGAGACATTTTATATTTATTTTGATATGTTTTTAACATGGTTACAGATACATATGTTTTCATACATGTGATATTTTTTCATATTGAGTAGATCTAGATGATTGAATTAAATTTTATGATCATATGGTTATTGATGAAATTGAAATTGATATTGTTGTTTACCTTGATGATGTTGTGATTCATATATATATATATATATATATATATATATATATATATATATATATATATATCTATATATATATATATATATATAGCTAGATAGATAGATGATTTTGTAGTTATAATGTATATTTGTTGTGGATGAATTGATGTGGCCCTAAGGCTGAAGGAGGTATTTTTGTTTTGGTTTTAAACATGTCACAACAAACATCGGCGGACTAGAGACCAAACACATTGGAATTCTAGATGAATTCAACAAGGGTCAACATGGTAACTTGTATTTTTTGTTTGTGTGTATTTTTCTTAGGGGTTCCCATGGGGGGGGGGGGGGGGGGGGGGGGGGGGGGGGGGGGGGGGGGGGGGGCAGGAGAGACGGGGGGTGGGATCACCTTCAAATATGATAAAGGGGCTATGTGTATTCTTTTATTTAATTCCTTTGTTTAATTTTTGTATGTGTTCATTTAGTGATGTGTTTCCCCTTTCTATTTAATTAAATTATGTGTAGATATTATTAGTAATCATGTTGTTGAATTAATTTATTAAATGCGTCATAAGAATGTAATTATTAGATTAGTTGGCTCTTGGATCAAGTGTCATAAGTAATGTGTAAGGGATGTGTAAGTAAACCTTTGAGTGTGAAACACTTCACCTCCCTTTTTAAATTCAAATTTTTCCTTTGAGGCTGATTTTGGAGGCTTGTTGGACAAGTTAAACTTGTCCCACACCTCTTAAATTTGTATACAAACTTTACCTATGGTTGGGCAGATAAAATTAGTCTTCATGATGGATTTTGGGATGACAAGTTGTAAAGTTTTAACTGCACTTTCTTACATGTAATTAATTTTGTTCCTTAAAGGGTGTGGGGTTGGATTGTGTGTGCAAGTAATCTCTCATTTTATTCAACCACTTATTTATTGTACCTTGGAGATTGAAGTTGACTTGTGAGTTGGAGTTGAGAATGAGTGATGTGACATCCTACATGGATCCACCTCATTCTCCTCTTTCCCTCTTCTATTTATTAAAGTTCCTTGAATTTTTGGGGGCTTAATTCATTTTGCACGATTTCATTCTAGTTAGATCATTTTGGCTTGAGCTCTTGTAATTTTGGGAGAGACTTGGAGATTTCTTTAATGCTTGTGGATTTTTGACCTTTTGGAATGTTAGGATTGGAAAAGCATGATGTTGAACTTTGGAGAAAACTCTATCATGGAGAGGTAGGAACTTGGCTCTTTAAAATGCTCTTCTTAATTTTATTTATGCATATGTTAATGTTGTGAATGTTTTAGTAAATTATTGGTTGGTTGGGTAGAGGGCCTAGGTATGGTGTTGGAGAAGACTATGTAGATATCTTATGGGGAGGCATAAGAGTTTTGGGGAGGTATAAGTGTTTTGTGGAGGGAGTTTGGGATTGGTTTCCATCTTGTAAAAGAAATAGCTTGCATTTATTTACTCTTTATGGGGTGCCATAAGAGTGTGGGGAGACATAGGGAAATGGGAGGTATAAGAGGAACTTAGGGGAGGCATTAGGGTATGTAGGTATTTTGAACTGATGTCTATATATATATATATATATATATATATATATATATATATTGACAGGTTTATTTAATGTGGACACCCATTTCCCCATTGGGAGGCATAAGTAGCTTCTCCCATAGGTCTTGCTCCTTTGGTTGGTTCATGATGAAGCTTGAGTATTGTTTATTGTTTTTCTTGTGGTTGTAAACTATAGTATGTGTTTGGACTGTGTTTTGTTTTGAAAATAGTTTTTGAGTTGTGGAAGCTTGTTTGTTGCCATGATTTGAAATCCATTTCTTATTGCATTATGGTTGGGGTTCAAGGGCCAATGAGGAGGATGACATCTCCTATTCATTATAATTCTTAGTTGGGTGGAGAGCGTTGCCTTTCCCCTACTTTTTTTGGGATCAAATTGGAAACATTGTGGATCTTCTTGTTGCTATTCTAGAATTGTATTTGAAGACAAATTTTGCAGTCCTTCCTTGGTTTCCTTGTTGTAAAAAAAAAATTCCCACTTGAAGTGGATGATAGTGTAATATTATTTGTGGTGGAAAGTTACTCTGTTTTGGGCAATGAAATTCTACATTAGAATGTGAAAGACGTACTTTGTAATCTGTTATGTGAAAAGAAATGTGAAAAAAGATATATTCTGTAAGTTGTGTTTGATGAATGGAAAAAAAAATTGTAAAGGAAATTTATTCGATTCAATAGAAGTTGTTTTAACTTGTTCAAATGACATTTTTTTCATTTAAAATTGTGTCTAAAATTTATTGTGAAATATCTGTTTGAAAATTGAAAAGGAAATATGTATGAAGAAATATTACATTTCTCTGTTCCATTTGAAATGCTTGATTTTTGGAAAATAGAACTGCATTCTCGTTTTCACATTTTAATTGAAGGAAATAGAACATAGTAAAATTAGAATGAATTCAAACACCTAAAGTATGGCAAGTGAAATGGCTTCATTCTACTTAAGTCTAATTTCTATTTTGATTCATTGTAAAACTGTAAATATTTTTTTAAAAAAGTACAGAACACCCTATAAAAATGAAAAACAAAATGAAATATAAAATTAAACTTAGTATGATCAAAACGAATCCCAAATACACTATATTACTTATGAAATTTTCATAGAACTTTAATAATTAGGCTCAGACAAAAACACTGATGTTTTTGGAGTCAAAAGGGGCAAATTCATTTTGAAACTCAAACAATTAAGTAATCCCCAAAATTTGCCCCAAATTCTTCCAAGTATGTTTCTCTATGCCTTTTAGGCGTGTTGAAGAAGGAATAATGGTGAATTGATTCAATTTTGTTGAATTAAAAAGTTCAATTCATTGTTTTAATAACAGAAAGACATTTTTTGTAAAATTTACACTTCAAAGTTAATAAAAAATAACTCTTTATGCTTTTTGTGCAAAGAGGATGTCTAGGCCTTTCCAAAAAATTCTTGTTTGCCAGGAACCGAGTTTCCAATTGAAAGTTATGGCCTTATGAAGTTTTTACTTTATTTTGGCTTCAAAAAAAATCTAACTGTCCAAAAAAAAATTTGGAAAAATTTCTTAATTTTCCACACTACCCCATAACCAATGGATACCTGACACGTGGCTTCACGAGGCATTGGCAAAGTCATAGATTATTTTAAAACTTTACGCTTTTCTTTTCAAAATTAAAAATTTCCTAAGTCTTCCCAATGACACGCCACCCTGCAGCAAATGATGGTCTAACATGTGGCTTCTTTAGGCATCGGCGAAGGAGCGGGTGCTTTTAAACCTTTATATGTATTTTGGAAAAATAAAATTTTTCTTAAGTTCTCCCAAAGGACCGCTTCCCCACTTACAATGTCGGTGTGACACGTGGTGCCTCTGGGCATCGGCAGAGGTACGGATAAATTTTAAATTTTTTGATTTTTTGACAAAAAAGTTAATAATTCTATGTTGTCTTCGACGACCCGCCATCCTGCATTGGCTTAAAACTTGGCACGTGTCCCTTGCGGCGTTAGGATTAAATTCTTCTTTTGGCACGAAGCCTCGCCACGGGTCCGCGGGTGCATGTACAAGGAATCATAAATCAATCTTTTGAGTAAAGGTTGAAAGTGCTAAATTCCTCCTTGGGGTACGCTAATCTGCAAACTTCCCTAGGTCCACAGGCCTACCTTTATGAAAAATTTCTTCCCCAAGCCTGTCGGCCCATAACTTTAGAATTATAAGAAATTACAACTTTTTTATATCACTAGAAAGGGGAGAAAATTTCCTATCTAATGGGAATGTTTTCAAGAAGTTCTAAGTGTGTGAAATATGGGGACAATCAAGTTGAAGTAAAAATATGAGTCTGAGAGTGGGTAAGAAGGAAATTACCCTTTTTAACTTAAATGTTTACTTCTAAAGCATGGGTTGACCTTTATGGGGTCACCTTTTGGTGTAAGGGAATGTTTTTTCTTAACCCTAAGTAAATAGGAACCTTGCAATTTGTCTACGCCTTGTGGAATTAAATACCTTTGGTACTTAATTTGTTCTAGCCCCTTTTTACCCTCTAACTTTAATTAAGAAACATTTAACTATAGTATTAATTTAATCAATTATTAAATTAACAGATAAGGGAAATTTAATTGTGCTTGGATTAATTTTACTCTCTTATTAATTAGATAATGTTGAATTAATATTTGTTATAATGGGAACTTTAATTATTAAATTAATTGTCCTTGAAATTGTGACAACTATAGTTGCGATGCTCTTGGTTTTTGAACAATGTTTTACAAAAAATTATTCCATTATATTTTAACTAAAACCTAGATTGTTCTTTGGGTCTCGAGGGGGAGTATTTTTAGTGGGCGTTACACTTGGTATCAGAGTAGTGGGTTCAAAATCTTGGACCCTTGGTCACACTAGAAAACTTGAGACAATGAACTTTAAACCTAGTTATAATATTAAACCTAGCACACTTTTAAATTTATAAAAAAACTTTGTTTGCAAATTGTATATGTTAGTAAACATTTAAAACTGAATAAAAACCTAAAATAATGAAGTAACTCTTTTCTTGGTCTGTGAAAGAGGCGTGGACTAGACGAGGGATCCTTTTACATAGACTTTAGACTTTCCACCTCCAAATTATGTTTGTAGCAATCATCCTACCATAGGTTTTGTAGATATTTCAGTACATGTAAATGCCACTTTATGTGGAGGATCCGAAGGAGGATGTTTAGCCAGACATGATAGAAAGCCATCCATTGAGGCTCGTGCATCTCATCAACATAACGAGGAGGATAGAGTAGAGAAATCCCACGTGGAGTCAAGAAGAGCAGAGTCACCACAGAGAGGACAAGGAGACTGATATTACTGGGAACAAGGATAGGTCTTAGAAGCCCTAGGCTTAGGGATAAAGCATGTAGAGAGGCCTAGGGGTCACCAGACTATAGTTTTTGACCCACATCAAGAAGATATTGAAGCTATGAATATCTCATTATTCTTAGGACACAAGTGGATTTCAGGAAGAGGCCTGGTTGGTGAGCTTGAGCGGGTGCTTCAATATTTTCCCTTTTTCTAGCAACACGCAATATCGTGTTACAATCCATCTTCTGAGGGATGGAGAAGGATTCTAGTGGAGGACCGAGGAGCAGAAGCTCCATGTCGATTCAGAGACAGTTACTTGGGAGCTCTTTTTGGAGTAGTTCAGGAGAAGGTACATATCTCGGAGGTTTATACAACAAAGGATAGATGAGTTTCATGACCTCCGACATGCATCTTTAATAGTAGCTGAGTATGAGAGTAGATTTCTAGATCTACTCCAGTATGTTGATTACATGCAGGTGGTGAGTAGGCTACAGATCCCATAGGTTCATTTGGGGCCTAAATATAGACATTGGAGGTGTTGGTGCATATCCACTGTCCATAGACATTAGCTGAGGCGGTTAAGAAGGCCTATATAGCATAGGAGACTTGAGGGAAGACCCAGCAGGCCAAAGACCAAGTCTAGAGCCGTATACACAAGATGCAGGACAAATAATTGAGGGGATCACATCCTCCTCCTTGTGATGGACAAGGTTCATCATAGTCATCTTTTAGACCACAAAAATAGTAGTCCCACCCACCTTACAGATGTCCATAGAGATTTGATGCATAGAGGGAGGCAGAGTACAGGGCCTCATTCTAGGGATCCCATTCAGACATAGGGTGCACCTAGAGCTCAGTCAAAAGTAAATCGCCAGCAGAGACCTCAGCAGTCCATAGTCGGATCATTAGGATCCACAAGACAACCCTCTAGAGCACTGACTAGAGATGATACTCATGGGAGAGGATCGAGCAATTATTTTGGTTGTTGGTGTTCCTGGAGATTTTCTCAAGAGACTGCCGCCATAAAACCCTAATAACAAGGGAAAGATGCAGATTTCAGAGCCAATTATTGGTGACATGGGGCGAAGTCATCAAATCTATGTAGTGATTGAGCTACTGCTAGTCTAAGCATCAGAGTACCGTGCTTGAGATGAATGTAGCATTAATGGTATTTCCTAGCCTCCATTTTGTTTGATTCTCGTTCTTCTAATTCTTTTATTGTACCATCTTTAGTAGAGTGGATGTTGGTTGGTGGCAGTTAGGTCAAGGTCTTATTTGGGACATTGAGTTGGCTTTTGGAGCCAAGATCTTTGTGGACTCCTTAGTTAAGGAGTGTGTAGTGGATTTGGGACCTTTTACCACTACCCTCATATCTTTGTATCCTTCTTTTGGGTTCTTATGGAGTCACCTTGGGTATGGATTGGTTATTCGCACACATAGGGACAAGATGGATTGTTACCATAATATTATATCTTGTACATATGATCTAGGAGATGAGTTAGTGATTTTTTGGGGTCAAGATACCTGTTTTCATTTTGCACCATCTTCCGTTATGCAACTTAAGCAGTGTGTGGGGACAGGGTTACCAGATGTATGCTATTATAGTTAGTGACAAGATTAGAGGATGGGTCTAGTGGGGCCATCGCTTGATGATCATCCCATCTTGATATATTTTTGTGATGTCTTTCCAGGGGAGCTACTGAGATTACAACCTCCATGTGAGATATATTTTCACATAGATCTGGTTCCGGGGAGCAGAGCCTATCTCACCGTCACCTTATTGGATGACCATCCCTGAGCTATGCGAGCTCAATTTGTAGTTAGGAGGGCCTTTCTAGAGAAAGGCCCTAATCCACTCCTAGTGTATCCCCTTGGGTGTGCACCGGTGAATTTTGTGAAGAAGAAGGACATATCCTTGAGGTTTTGTATTAATTACCGTCAACTGAACAAAGTAACGATGAAGAATCGTTACCTTGTTCCATGCATTGATGATTTGTTTGATTAGATTGAACGGGACTACATTTTTCTTACAATATAGATCTTAAGTCAGGCTATCATCAGCTGAGGATTACAGAGGTGAATATTCATAAGACTACCTTTTGTATGAGATATGGCCACTATGAGTTCACAGTTTGTACCATTTTTTTTGAAAAATGCCCCCGCAGTGTTTATGAGCTTGATGAATGGGGTGTTCAGAACATTCTTAGACCACTCCATGCTCATATTCCTTGATGAAATTTTTATCTACTCATGTATGCGTGAGGAGCATCGAGGGGTAACTTTTCCAGGTTCTTCAGTGTCTTCATGAGCAACAAATTTACAGGAACCTGGAGAAGTGTGCATTCTTTCAGATAGAGGTGCAATATTTGGGTCACATCATTTCTAGAGAAGGTATCACATTTGATCCTTCCAAAATTTGATCCATTATGGATTGGCCAGCACCCACCAGTGTGATAGAGGTATGCAGCTTCATGGCTTTACTAGGATATTAGATAATATTTTTTCAGGACTTCTCTCGGGTTGCACAGCCCATCACTTCCTTTCAGAGGAAAGGGAAGAAGTTTCTTTGGTCAAACAGATGTGATTAGGCCTTCAGGATACTGAAGGGATTCCTCAGGACAACACCTATTCTTGCAGTGCCAGATCCACAGGGTGAGTTTTTTCGTATGTGCATATGCTTCTTTGGCCAGACTTGGTGGGTGTGTTGATGCAAGAGGGCAGAGTATATTCTTTTAAGTCTCAAAAACTCAAATATTATGAGCTTAATTATCCAACTCATGATCTTGAGCTTGCGGCTGTTGTGCACGCCTTGGTTTGATGGAGACACTTTCTTCTAGGGTGGAGATTCAAACTCAAGACTGATCACTTGATTCTTCGCCACCTCTTCACGCAGCCTAATCTCAACACTCAGTAGAGGCATTAGATGGAGATGATTTTTGAGTATGATATGGAGATAGAGCATGTGAAGGGAAATAAGAATGTGGTTGCAGATGCTCTATGCAGATGAAGACATGTGGTTATGGCCACTTCGGTGGGAAAAAATTTGTGGAGTAGGATTCTTCAACATCTTCCTCATGAAAGTTTCTAAATTACATCTAGAGAAAATATCGAAGTCTCAGAGACGCCATTAAGGGGGAATTTTTTGAAGGTTTTTCATTAGAGTCAGATGGCCTCCTCAGACATAGAGGCCAAATTTATGTTCCAAGAGATGGAGGCTTGACATTGGATATTCTGATAGAGGCACATCATGCACCCTATTCAGCCCATCCTGGGGTGTAGAAGAAAATGTACGCCACTTTGAGATAGTTATATCATTGGAGGGGACTTCGTAGAGACGTGGTTTATTTTGTGTCATGTTGTTTAGAGTATAAGAAAGTGAAGAGCCGAGCATCATCATCTAGCTAGCCTTCTCTTTCCTCATGCTATACCAGAATGGCTGTGGGACACCATTTCCATGGACTTCATTGTTGGGCTACTGATGTCGAGAGACCACCACAATGCCATCATGGTAATGGTAGATAAATTGAAAAAAAGTGGCCCATTTTTCTCTAGCAAAGACCACTTATATAGCTAGTGGAGTGGCATGCGGTTATATCTGGATGATATTTTTAGGTTACACGGGATTTTGCGGAAGATTATTTATGACCGTTGATCCTCTGTATGCTTCCCACTTTTAGACTACCATGTAGCATTGCCCTTAGGACAAGGATAAAATTTCAGCATAGCATATCACCCTGAGACAGATGGACAGACTGAGCGGGTGAATAATATTTTTAGAGGACATGCTACAGATGTATGTTATGGATCATCAGTGGTGGAAGGAGTCCTTGTACTTGGAATATTTTTCCTACAATAATATTTTTACGAGTTCTATATGCATGGATCCTTTCCAGGAACTGTATGGTAGATAGTTCAAGATACCTCTTATTGGGGACAGGTTACAGAATAGGGTTTCTCTTGGACCAGCTTATTTACAAGACATGGAGTAGTAGGTAGTTTTTATCAGACAGAGACTGCAAGATACACATAATAGGCAGAAGAAGTATGCAGATCAACATAGGACCGACCATAGTTTTGATGTGGGCATGAATTTTTTGCTTTGTGTCAGGAAAAATAAGAGCCCTATTCATTATGGAAAAGGTTCTAAGTTTTACCCTAGATTTGTTGGTCCCTTTGAGATCTTGGAGCGTATCGTCCCTTTGGGCTACTGTCTAGAGTTGACACCTAGCTTGTCTCGCATCCATGATGTGTTTCATGTTTTATTACTTAGAAGATATATTACAGATCCTTCTCATGTGATGGATTAGACCTCATTAACAGTATAGGATCAGGTTCAAGTGATGGTGGAGCCCATTCACCTTATAAAGTGCAGGACCCTGCGTCTTTGAGGCAGAGAGATTGAAAAGGTTCAGGTGTAGTGTGATAAATATGATGAGACTGTGACTACATGGGCGGATGCTATAGTGCTACGAGTTAAGTTTCCACACATGTTCGAGTGACTTCGAGGAGGAAGTCGAGTCTAAGGGGAGCGGAATGTAGTTCCCACTTCCCCTTGACACCTTTTATTATTGATTATGATATTGTTGACTATATTATGGACATTATTGTAACTTTCGATTTAGCATGATGTTGTATATTAGAGCATGTATTGTTGTTAACTTTGATTCATATATGATGCATGTGGATTACTAGAGACATTTTATAATGATGTTGATATGTTGTTGACATGGTTATAGATAGATATGTTTTCAGACATGTGATATTTTGTCATATTGAGTAGACCTATATAATTGAATTATATTTGATGATCATATGGTTATTGATTAAATTATAAATGATATTGTTTTTTTCCTTGATGATGTTGTGATTCATATATATATAGATGCTTTTGGAGTTATAATGTATATTTTTTTTGGATGAATGGATGCAACCATGAGGCTGAAGGAGATATTTTTCTTTTGCAGGTAAACATGTCACAACAAACATTGGGGGATTGGAGACCAATGACATTGGAATTCTAGATGAATTCAACAAGGGTCACCATGGAAACTTGTATTTTTGTGTTTGTGTGTATTGTTGTTACGGGTTCCCATGAGGGTATCACCTTCAAATGTGACCAAGGGGTTATGCGTATTCTTTTATTTAATTCCTTTGTTTAATTTTTGTATGTTTTCATTTACTGACGTGCTCCCCCTTTCTATTTAATTAAATCGTGTGTAGATATTTTGAGTAATTGTGTTGTTGAATTAATTGATTAAATGGGTCATAAGAATGTAATTATTAGAGTTGTTGGCTCTTGGATAAATTGTTGTAAGTAATGTGTAAGTGATGTGTAAGTAAACCTTTGAGTGTGAAACACTCCACCTCGCTTTTGAAATTCGAATTTGTCCTTTAAGGTTTATTTTGAAGGCTTGTGGGACAAATTAAGCTTGTCTCACACCTCTTAAATTTGTATACCAACCTTACCTATGGTTGGGGAGTTAAAATTAGGCTTCATGATGCATTTTGGGATGAAAAGTTGTAAGTTTTTAATTGCACTTTCTTACATGTAATTATTTTTGGTCCTTAAGGGTTGTGGGTTTGGATTCTGTATGCAAGTAATCTGCCATTTTATTCACCCACTTATTTATTGTGCCTTGGAGATTTAAGCTGACTTATGAGTTAGAGTTGAGGATGAATGATGTGGCATCCTACATGGATCCACCTCATCCTCCTCTCTCCCTCTTCAATTTATTTGAATTCCTTGACTTGTTTTGGGGTTAATTTATTTTGGGTAACTTCATTTTGATTAAATCATTTTGGATTGAGCTCTTGTAATTTTGGGACAGAATTGTAGATTACTTGAATGCTTGTAGATTGTTGAAATTTTGGACTATTTGGATTGGAAAAATTTTCTGTTGAACTTTAGAGAAAACTCTTTCATGGAGAGGTAGTATCTTGGCTCTTTAAAATGCTCTTCTTTTATTTAATCATATGTGAATGTTGTGAATATTTGTGTATGTTGTTGGCTGGTTGGGTAGATGGCCTAGGTATGGTGTAGGAGAAGACTATGGGGATCTCTTGTGGGGAGGCATAAGAGTATTGGGGAGGTATAAGTGTTTTGTGGAGGGAGTTCAGGATTGGGTTTAACCTTGTAAAAGAAATATCTTGCAGTATTTATTTACTCATTATGGGGTGCCATAAGATTATGCGGAGGCATAAGGAAATGGGAGGTATAAGAGGTACATGGGGGAGGCATAAGGGCATGTAGGGATTGTGAACTTAAATATATATATTGGTGGGTTTATTTAAGGTGGACACCCATTTCCCCATTGGGAGGCATAAACAAATTCCCCCATAGTTCTCGCTCCTTTGGTTTGTGCATGGTGAAGCCAGAGTATTGTTTATAGTTTTTATTGTGGTTGTAAACTGCAGTATGTGTTTGGACTGTGTTTTGTTGTGAAAATGGTTTTTGTGTTGTGGAAATTTGTTTGTTGCCATGAGTTGAAATCCATTTCTTATTGCATTGTGGTTGGGGCTTGGGGGCCAATGAGGAGGAAGAATTCTCCTCTTCATTTTAATTCTTGGTTGGGTGGAGAGAGTTCCTTTTCCCTTGCTTTTGTTGGGATCAAATTGGAAACATGGTGGATATTCTTGTTGCTGTTCTAGAGTTGTATTTGAAGACACAATTTTTTGTCCTTCCATGGTATCCTTGTTGTAAAAAAAAAATCCACCTTGAAGTGGATGACAGTGTAATATTATTTGTGATGGAAAGTTACTCTGTCTTGGGAAATGAAATTCTACATTTAAATGCGAAAGACATACTCTATAATTTATTCTATGAAAAGAAATGTGAAAGAGATATATTTTGTAAGTTGTGTTTGATGAATGGAAAAAAAAATTGTAAAGAAAATTTATTTGATTTAATAAAAGTTGTTTTATATTGTGAAATCTAAAATCTGTGTCTGAAATATATTGTGAAATCTTTGTTTAAAAATTGAAAAGGAAATACGTATGAAGAAATATTACATTTCTCTGTTCCATTCGAAATGCTTGATTTTTGGAAAATAAAACTGCATTCTCGTTTTCACATTTTGATTGAAGTAGAACATAGTAAAATTAGAATGAATTGAAACATCTAAAGTATGGCAATTGAAATGGATTCAGTTGAGTTAAGTCTAATTTCTATTTTGATTCACTATAAAACTACAAATGTTTTTATAAAAAGGTACAAAACGCCCTACAACAATGAACAACAAAATGAAATATCAAATTGAGCTTAGTATGATCAAAACGCATCCCAAAGAGACTATATTACTTAATAAATTTTCACAGAACTTAAATAATTAGGCTCAGACAAAAACACTAATGTTTTTACAGTCAAAATGGGGAAATTCATTTTGAAACTCAAACAATCAATTAATCCCCACAATTCATTCCAAATTCTTCCAAGTACATTTCTCCATGCTTTTTTGGTGTTTTGAAGAACAAATAATGATGAATTGATTCATTTTTGTTAAGTTAAAATGTTCATTTCATTATTTTAATAACAGAAAGACTTTTTCATAAAATTGACCCTTCAAAGTTTAGAAAAAATAAATTTGTATGCTTCATGTGCAAAGAGGAAGTCGAGACCTTTCCAAAAATTCTTTGTTTTCAAAAAACTGAGTTTCTAATCAAACATTATGGCCTTCTGAAGATTTAACTTCATTTTGGCTTAAAAAAACAACTAATTGTCAAAAAACAAATTTGTAATATTTTCTTAAGTTTCCCCACCACCTTGTCACCCTGTAACCAATGGAAGCCTGACATGTTGCTTCACGAGGCGTCAGTGGAGGCACGGAGGATTTTGAAACTTTGTGCTTTTCTTTTCTAAAGTAAAAATTTCCTAAGTCTCCTCGATGGCCCGCCACCCCGCAGCCAATGATCCTCTGACACGTGGCGTCTATGGGCATCGGTGAAGGAGTAGGTGCTTTTAAACCTTTAGACCATTTTTGTAAAAATAACAATTTTCTTAAGTTCTCCCAAAGGTTTGCTTCCCTAGTTACAATTTGGGCATGACATGTGGTGCCTTTGGGTGTTGGCAGAGGCGCGACTAACTTTTAAAAAAATTTCTTTTTCGAAGAAAAAGTTAATAATTCTATGTTGTGTCTGACAACCCGCCATTCTGCGTTGTCTTAAAAATTTCCAGGCGTTCCTTGCGGCCTTAGGCTTTAATTCTTCTTTTGGTGCAAAGCCCCGCCGCAGGTTCACGGGTGTGCAGACAAGGAATCGTAAATCGCGCTTTTGGGCAAAGGTTGAAACGCTGAATTCCTCCTTAGGTCCATCGGTCTGAAAAATTCCCCGGGCCTGTAGGCCTACCTTTGCGAAAATTTTCTTCCTCAGGCCTGTCTTTAGGAAAAAATTCTTCCCCAGGCCCACTGGCCCATAACTTGAGAATTATAAGGAGTTGGAGGAATTCTTTATATCATTGGAAAGGGGAGAAAATTTCCTATCTAATGGGAATGTTTTTAGGAACTTTTAAGTGCATGAAATATGGGAAAAATCAAGTTGAAGTACAAAGATGAGTTTGAGAATGGGTATGAAGAAAATTACCCTTTTTATTTTAAATGTTTATTTCTAAAGCATGGGTTGACCTTCACAGGGTCACCTTTTGGGGTAATGGAATTTTTTTTTTCTTAACCCTCAGTAAATAGGAACCTTGTGATTTGTCTAGGCCTCGTGGAATTAAATACCTTGGGTATCTAATTTGTTTTGGCCCCTTTTCACCCTCTAACTCTAATTAAGAAACATTTAACTAAAGTTTTAATTTAATCAATTATTAAATTAACACCTAAGGGAAATTTAACTTTGCTTGGATTAATTTTACGCTCTTGTTAATTTGATAATGTGAAATTGATATTTGTCATAACGGGAACTTTTATTATTAAGTTAATTTTCCTTGAAACATTTTTTGACAACTCTAGTTGCAATGCCTTGTTGTGAACACTTTTTAAAAAAAATTACTCCATAATTTTTCTAACTAAACTTAGGTTGTTCTTGGGTCTCGAGTGGGAATTTTTTTTTAACAGGCATTACGGTTTGAAGGGCATTGATGACTTCAAATTTGATCCCTACAAGGAGAGAATAGTCTAAAAATTAGATTGTGGTGCATGGATGGTTGACTTGGATCTATACAATCAATGCAAACTATTTGTGGAGCCACAATTTATTTAATTACACTTAACATGAAACATGAATATGATTATAAAAATCACATTTGCCCAATGAAATGAGGTTTGAACACACATAAATCGCGACTTCGAGGAATAAACTTGGTTTATTCTTAGGTTATTTTTGTGTTGCTACGAAAGTATATTATTTAAGTTAAAAAAATGTTTGTGACTTGAAAGCTTGAAAGCGAGTAAGTTACAAAGTAAAACTTGGCATATTATTTTCACCTAAGATGACGTCCAAATGGAGCGGTGTAGCAGAATACGCATGTAAACCAATTGCTATTTCACCCAAAGGGGGATTAAGCCTTAGGCAAACTAGGCAATTGTCTAGGGTGCCAACAATCAAGGGGCGCCTGAATCTAAATTTTTTCTTTTTATCGATTAATTTTAAAACTTAACTTTAAAATAATTTTTCTGAAGACTTAATATTGAACAACCCATTTATAGATATTATTGTATAGTAAAATACATTTCACGCATACACATAAAAAAAATTATAATATTTTTGCAGGTAGTTGAAAATATCACATATTTATAAGAACATATGATTTTTTTGGTATTGATTCTCATTCTCTGATGTAGCTCCCGATTATGTATGTGTGTAATTTGTTCTACGAAAATGTTAATGTATTTTTTATAACATTTATAGTGTATCTAGTAGAGGTCCAAATACGACTCTTCACAAAACCATGGGAGCTACATAAGCGGTTTTGTTTCTTTGCTAAAAAATGGTGCTTTATTTTAGGATAGAGTTCCTGTCACCTACTTGATATGGCTAAATCGCACTTATAAGAAGCCTTGTATTAAATATTGTATTTTTTGCATTCTGAGCATCTCCTATGACTAATGTTTTCCATCTACAATATATTTTTCATTCTTCCGTGATAATTTAATAATATATTTTTATTATTATTTTGTTATGACCATGATGTAAATTTAAAAATACAAAAATATAGACATTTTATTTATTTATTTTATGGAAAAAACATTAAATAAATTTTTGAGGAGGGCGCCCACTCAAACTATTGCCTAGGGCACTGACCTTTACTTCGGCCCTGTTTTCACCCACACAAAAAGAATGCAACCGCCAAAAATAAGATGGGTTCTGCATGCTTTGCAATTGCGAAATCTACACACGTGTTTAATATCCATGAAACCATCTTTCAGCATTTTTGTTTCATTCGAAAACAGTAATAAAAAAGACGAGTGATACAGGACAAATTTACTTGCTAAAAGATACTCTATATTAGTTACAGTCTGGATTTTATCGGAAAATAGAAGGCATGGGCAGAATGCACCGGACTCCCGGAGACAGAATCTAGTAGTATTCATACCGCGTGACTCGTATATATAAGATAAGTCCCTCAACTAACCTATCTATTGAAAGGACTTCTATCCATGATTCACATTTGCGCCGCAAATTACAAGATGATATTGTAAACGGAGGATTCAAGATTGTCAAAGTATTTAACTTTTGTCAATTTTACATATTTACCCGCGCCGTTCCACAGGCTTGCCACTTTGCATTCGTTTTCGAGGTGATTGTAAATAATCCCACTGTATCTCAGCTCTCCAACATTCATTCCATCGTCGATCATTCCATTCATAAAATCTATGTAGCAAGCGAAGATGAACGCACCAGGTAGATCGTATCTGAAGATGGTCCCTGTTCTTTGTCTTCACCGCCTTTTGGATTAGTATCGTCCACAAGTGGAGCAACAACAACGGACTCCTTTTTTATATATGCAACCTTCAACTGTCACGCATCTTGAACAGAAATGACAATGATTCTGAACAAGAAAATGTTTTATTTTGATGAGGTAACCTTTTGGTTTTAACGAGACCAAAAAATCCAGTAGTACACAAATAGAGAAGATACATCATTGAAGAGCCAAGAAAACACCTTTACCAGTGGCGAAAAAAGACAACAAGAGAACACAAATAGCAACACGACCAGTCTAACAGGATAGACCAAGACAACCAAGGCTGGCTAACAGATGAAAAACTACGTCGAACGAACTTGACATAGTTCCTCATGATTCAAAGCCCGAAATCCTACGACGACGACTCCTCATTACACGTGCCCATTTTTTTGGCTGGACCATAGTCTACCCTCCTCATTGAACCCAACCACCAATCGCCCATCCGCCAATTCACTCCTCAACAAACCGACCGGAGCCGAGGACCCAACCGCATTGAAGCGGGATTTTGAATTTCAAGCCCGCCCAAGGGAGCTGTGTGACTGTTTGGCTGCCACAGCACCACGGTACCACCCGATGCAAAGCCATTTGAATTTGGAATTTCTTATCCTGCTTGTCCCACGTCAGAGCCCACGTCACCCTTCCATCTGTTCGCAAAGCTTCCACAGCCTCCAACAGGGCTCGGCCAAACATTATTGTCCACCATGCATGAAGCTATCACAGAAACATTTCCCGCATCCACTTCTTCCGCATGCAGCTCGTCCTTCTTGGAATCGTCGTCGAGTTGGGAAAAAGGAAACCACTCAGGATTATTTTCCTTCTACTCGTGAGTCGGCTTTCCTTCACGGCGGCAGCTATTGGTTTCATACCCAACCTTCCTGCAATGGTCAGAGATGACCTGCGATTTTCTATGACAATGTCCTGCTCTCATTTTTCATCACGAGTATACAAACATATTTTTGAACTTACTTTCTTCCCCACTGGAACCTTAATACACAACCTGGAACAGATGAGTCCGGTCCTCGCATTCGTTGCCAGATCCACAGCAATAAGAAACCCCATCGCCATTGCAATACCCAAAAAAAACCTCGGGCTCCTATAACTCGAGGGGTAAGCCTGGGAGATGAATCCATGAGATTGGAAGATCCTAGAAAGAGCAGCCCGGAGACAAATTCGGACGCCAACGGCAAAGTGTGAGGGCTGCTTTTCCATAAAACCGAGTCACTCTTATTACCACCCTTTGCAGATCCTCCTCATCCTAAAAGCAAAAAAGGAACCCATTCCCCGCAAGAGCTGTGACTTCTAGTTTGCACTTCCATTTCTTCTTGTACGAATCACGTACACAGTCAATATTTGATCTCAAACCCGCAAAACTTCCGATAACGGTGTGTCTGTATGTATTCGTATCCCTGATAACAACAGTTGCTGGAACCTCCAAGCTCCAGACATCTTCTCTCCACTGAGGTACGAGTTTCAGGGACTCCAGGTGCAGGTTGCCAAAGAGCCGGGCCGCCCATGAGGTATTCCCAAAAACGAGCCGTATTCGCAAAGAGATTCTGAACAAGAAAATGTTACGTTTCACAACCTTTCTTCCACCTTGTCTCGGTAACGATTCTGAACAAGAAAATGATTAGTGGGTAGGAAACATAAGAAAGACAAAGGGATATACGGATACCTAAGGGTTCCTTGAAAATGGCTGCAGGCGATGGTCTAACAGCGACTCGTCGGCCATATCTAAAGACACATTTGTCACCTTCGCATATCCTTTACGTAATGCGTGGGACAACATCACTATATCATTATGCTTCCTTGACAATAAAATTAACACACGTTGATAAAATTTGTGCAAAACTTGGATAATTCCATGATTAAATGTCATCTCTCCGAGTCTCCATTATTACGCCCAAAGGCATGACTACAGCTGCGTCGAGGCTGCAAGCAGTCTGACACATGCCAGGCAGATCGGCAATTGAGAATGCGCAAATGACAAAGACATTGAATACGATTAATGCTTAGTCTTCGATCTTAGAGGATGAATATGGAAAATGGATAGGGAACTAAAAGGCCTTTCAGGTTCGAGAGAGGCTTCAGGCCTGGTGGACGCCAGATGGAAGACTGTGCATGCAGGGTTTACAGCTTGCAGAATGCAGGTCTGAGTTTCGTGTTCGAGGGGATTGACATGGCTTGCCTACACCAGCCTAACAACGCGTCGAACATGAAAACAACGTCTCTACCATTTCCTGCATGGAGATCTGGCAGTCTCGATAAGGATTTGGAGAATTCATGTGCACTGCGATTCTTTCACCTTTAAATATGTCCCACCTATCCGAAAGTCCACTAAAATCGTAACAGCGTTCATGTGCCCTACTTTTCACCAAATCCCACCCTAACAGATTGATCTTCTTCCTTGACACTGGAGACTCTTCTCCTCTCCCAAAAAAAATTGCATTTCAAATTCGCCTTCTCTGAAATAGAATTCGAGTTTCCGGGGAGAGAAAAAGAAGCGCTCAGACGTCAAACCACTAGCCAAACTGGCTAGGCCTATCGCTCAGGTAGTTTCGCTGGGAGTGGTGAGGTGGCTGCTGACTGGACACTTTCCAATGTTTTAAGGGAGTTAAAAAAAAATTTAATGGAAACCATGTCATTTCAATACTTCCCCTTGACTGCTCAACATTCCCTGTCGATTCACATTTATTGCTGCGCTCCAGGGCAAGACATCATTTCAAATATTTATTAGGTAAATTATATCCTCTACATTAAATTATTTACTACATTTTTTGGTATCATTGCTGTGTTTTTTTATGTTTACATAAATGAATTTATTTAAGTATTGCAAAAAAGAACAATGCTCATATTTCATCCAATTTTATTGAAGTTAAATGAGATTTTTGAAGGTGGGTTGTGAGAGAGAACATTGCTCATGGTAAGCAAGTTTGGAAACAATTTGTACATTGCAAATCAAGGAAGAACATTACATTTTTAAAAATGAGTAATAGCTAGTTGGCACAGAGATCATGAACTCAACTTTCTAATTGCTACCGTGTAAAACTGTCAAAACCTATACAATGCTAGCTTAGAGCTAATGTTCGATGATGATGCAAAATATTTTTGTAAAAAAATAATGCAAAACAATATTATTATATTTTCAATTCTTGCAAAGAAAACCACATAAAAGCTCTTCTTATCCGTCTTCTGTTCCTGCTAAGTCCATAGAGTTTATTGTTTTGTCCTTTGTTTCATTCAAATGGAGATTGGATAGTGCAAAATTTATTGTGAATATTTATTTATAATAATTTCATATTTTTAAGTCAATTATTAAAGTCTATGTTCAAAATATTCCATTTTTTCCCCAATAAAGTGAATGTCTTTTAGGCATTTTTTCAAACAGTTCACTTGTCTTTTGTATGTTTCCACATTTTGTATATGTCTATTGGGGCACCTCAATTAATTTTGTATGCTTATTCACATAGATAAAAACTACCCTACTCACACACAATGAATTGTCCAACACTAGACTTTATTTCCAAATATATTTGTACCATTTCAACAAATTTCATTCCTATGAAATTTAGTTTCTCTCATACTTATACCTATATATAATAAATTTCTTGCTTGTGTTATGTTGTTGTTATGGCAGACTATGGTAGTTCATTTTAAAAGCTATACAAGAAATACCAAGCTCATAACAATGACTACGGAATATTTTTTCTAGAAATTGATCAATTGTCCATGGATTGTGTCAAATGTCGTGAGGGTTAAGAGATGGTAATCCCACAATCCAAAATCTAGCCTAGTCTGGGTCTTTTTATCCATAGTCAACATTTGAACATAAATACCGAGTTATGATGTGCCTAAGGTAAAGCCGAAGATTATTGATTCACAATGCGTAAAAACTAAAGCCGAAGCTTATTTTTTTCCTTAAACCCACCATAAGTTCAAATCATCTTGTTTATTAATTTATTAGGTTTTTTAACTAATTTGCCAATCATTTACCACAACATCATTATATAATCATCTATCAAAGATGAAAGGAATAACAATTCTGGTTAGTGTTTGCTAAATTTATTTGAAACAAGGCTAATTCAAAACAAAGATATTATGAGTTGAATGGTGATTTAGATACTTAAATCTAATATTCAAGGTAAGATTTTTCCTTAGAGAGTATTACTTACAACAGTACAACATACTACATTATCGCCCAAAATAAATGATGGAACCCGTTATTTTTTACAAGCTATAATCATTATAGTGTATAAAACTACGATGCCACATTTTTATGTGCCTATGGGATCTATATAAAATTAGGTTGCTTTCCCATGTAATACATTATTGTGTCAATGACATGCATTTCTAAATATTATTTCGCACATCATAGTGTTATGAAACTATTCAAATTTGTTTCATTCAATTACTTTGAAATTAGTTCAAATTCATTCCCTCCTATTACGAGGACAGAAAATTAGCAACATATTACATTGTTACCCCTGATAACGATTATCTGACTCGTTGTTAGGTTACAAAAGATACAATGTGTACTACATGAAACTATAATTTTAGATCTTATTGTTCCTATAGGATCTACATCAAAGTAGGTTGTTACTCAATGTAATACATTGTTACTTTGACGACCTACATTTTTTATATTTGTGTTGCAATAAATAATGCTCCAAAGTCATTTCATTCAATTAAATTAGAATATTTTAGAATTCATTCCCTCACACTTTAATTACAATAGTATAACAACGTATTACGTTGCCACCTAAACTAAATGGTGGAACACATTTTTTTTACAAGCCATAGTGATTATAGCGTGTAAAACTGCAATGCCACATTCTTATGTGCCTACATGATCTATATAAGAGTAGGTTGCTTTCCCACATAATATTTTGTTGCACCAACGACATGCATTTGTAAAGTTTTTTTTGCACATCACAGTGTTATGAAACTATTCAAATATGTTTCATTCAATTACTTTGAAATAATTTCAAATTCATTCCCTCCTACTATGAGAAAAATAAATTAGCTACATATTATGTTGTTACCCATGATAATGATGATATGACTCATTAATAGGTTACAGAAGATACACTGTGTACTATATAAAATTATAATTTCAGATCTTATTATTCCTACGAGATCTACTTCAAGGTAGGTGGTTACTCAATGTAATACGTTGTTACTTTGACGACCTACACTTTTAATGTTTGTTTTACAATAAATAATGCTCCAAATTTATTTCATTCAATTAAATTTGAATATTTTTGAATTCATTCCCTCACACTTTAATTACAACAATGCAACAACGTATTACATTGTCACTGAATCTAAATGACTGGACATGTTATTTTTACAAGCTATAGTTATTATAGATTATGGATGATTCCTCTTATTAGCTTGATGATAATGAAGTTATTCTATCCTATGTTGTTTACAGTGGTGGCATGTTTGAGACCTAAAAAGATTTCCATACTTTTATATGATACTTTTAATGATTTGCAATACCCTTGAGAGATATTTTTGGGTCGATTCTCTCCTATAAGGCAGTAGTTGATTTTAAACATTCTCAACATTGAATAACTTGGAAAATGTACTCTATTATCTAATCTGATGATTTGGTTCTTCGCAACCTTTTCCTATTAACTTATATTCACCAACTTCTACGTGCATCTATAGTTTTGGCTTTCATGAGAAAAATAATAGATCATGATCTATATACTTTATGTTTCTTTTTCATATTTCCTATTAATGCATTCATACTTTTTCCTATTGAAAACATGAGTAGAAATCATTGAGGGAAGTGCAAGATGTTTTAATTTTCGAAGAGGAGCTTTTCAGTCTGCATGTTTCGGGATTTTAACCTTTAGGTTACTCGTTGAAAAGAAAGAGGCAGTGAGAGATCATGTGAGGGAGAAGGATTGGTTTTACAATAAACAATATTCAAATAATTATAGTTTTGTTTGACTGATATAAGAGTGAAATTAAGATGGCTAGCTCAATTTTATGAGATTCTTGATGTCGTTATTACTCTTTTTGTTGACCTAGATTTTTTTAATAATTATCCTCAATTTCTTGAACATTTTTGAACGTAGGTATTATCATTTTAGTGTCAGCTATAATATAAATTTCAAATGGTTAGTGTTATTGTCTAATTGTATAGTGTGCTATCTTGAGCATTTTTTTCCAAATTTTAATAATTTGTATTGTTATTAACATCTATATATAATCAGAGAGACTCAAAGTGGAAGCGCTTGTTAGACATTCCTATCCAATTTCCACCAGAAGGACCGTTCTCTGCATCAGATGTAGTTTGGAGTAAATTTATATATAAACGTGAAGTGGAAGGGGATTTCGTTGCATGGGTAGAATTTTGATGAGTAGATGATTTTATTAAGGGGAATATTAGTGGACATCATTTCCAACAAGTTATTACAAACTTTGGAGTCATTCATCCCCCATAAGGGAAAGTACACATCGGGTTTGAATTGATAGCACCAACAATTATATGAAGTACGATGTGGCAATGTTAGGTGATGTTTTTAATGTATTTTTAAATTTGTTGTTTATTGTATTATGACTCACTTTTAGTGATATTTTTCAGATATTGGTGTAGCTATGAGCCTGAAGACTTTAAATAAGAGGATGATTTACCCTATCTTAATTCCAAGGTTGTAACTAGAGGGACGGGGAGTAGACGAGGACGTAAAGATAGAAAATGTTGTTGTCAATGCAATTTTAATGTGTGCATTCTTATGAAAATAAGCGAATCTGTACTTATCACATATACTCGGATCGATCATGTGGATAACAACAATCATATATGCCATTGCCAAAGAAATACGGAATTTGAATGGACACAAGCTTATTATGTGCCACATATTAGTAAGGAGTTACAAGAATGGGTAGAAAATTTATTTTTATTAGGATTGCCAACTGATATTGTGATGAAAAATCACCGTGAAATGTTCATGAGAAGTTGCAACCTTGGTTTGATGGGTAAAAAAATGTGATGATTTCTTGTCTTCACATGATGTTCGAAAATATTGATACAAAAATAAAAGTAGAAAAGTACATGTATGATATATGATTTCCACAATTTGAGAGTATGGCAAGATACAATCCAAATATATGTTTTGATCCCAAGAGTATGAAGGAAATGTTTTGGGAATATTGTCACGTGCCATTTATCATGGGCATTCAATATTCCGCAAAAATGACTTGAGTGGCATTTCAAAATATGGCCATAAAAACATACTTGCCATGGACTCCACTTTTGGGATTAATGAAATGAAGGTTATGCTCTTTTTTACATAATCTTATCAATAAAAAAATTTCTACTACAAAAATATGTTACATTTTGTTACTGTAATGCCCAATGCAAAAAAAGAATATAACATAAAATAAATTTTAAAAAAGAAAGGTGTGTAGGTAGGTGGGAAAGTGGTGGTGGGGTAGTATGACTCCCCCACCCGTGAAGGCACATGGCACCATAAATAGCCAGTTAGACCCGTCATTTTCCCTGACAAAAAAACAAAGAATAGTTTGATGAAATTTGAGATCTCTGGGCTAGACCATGACAACACCCATGTAAACTTGTAAATTTAAAGAAAGGGAGCAGTTTTTGGAAGGCCTATAGAGCTGACCGAGAAGAGGGGCCATTTTTCCTTCCTCAATAATTTCACATTAGTTCTCTAATATTCACATTCAACTTCCACCAAACAGGTCTCCAACCTAATCAGGTTCATATTTTTTGCATCCTCCCATCCTGCGCCAAATCATTAGCTCCAAACAGATTATGGACATACAAAGGTAATAAAGATCATTTTTTTTAGATTTTTTAGTTGCAAATGATTTGATAGATGTGGATGCAAAATGTGGAACCTTATGGAAGGAAAATGAAACCAATTTCAGGAGATATCAAGCTAGAGAGGGAGAATTAGCAGAGAATAAAATATTGTTGATTCCTTTGTTTGTTTGTGCATGATTTTTTAATTGTGTCCATGATTAATGTTTATATGTGCCCTTATTCTCTAGGCCCTCCTAACATGCCTATGATGAAGTGACATACTAACCATTGTCCCCTAAGTGGCTCCCAAAGTAAATGTAATCTATTTAATTAATTTTTTGGTGCCAAGATACTTCTTCCTCTTTGGAGGATCTACAAAACACTCAAGTTCCCTCACACATTTTAGTAGGAATATGTC
This sequence comes from Taxus chinensis, assembly GCA_019776745.2. Lineage (NCBI taxonomy): Eukaryota > Viridiplantae > Streptophyta > Pinopsida > Cupressales > Taxaceae > Taxus > Taxus chinensis. Next base: position 426,089,717 of record CM034155.1, on the reverse strand, counting down.
TCCACAAGGCAATGTCTCCGTCTGTAAGGAGGATGAAGAATTTTTATTTCTAGAGTATGTCTTGCTTGAACTTTTGGCGTTAGCTTATTGTCTTCTTACTAATTCAGTATGGATTCCCTTTTTCGCATGTGAGGGTACTTGGAACACCTAATATCTTAGGCTGTTGGAATGTGCTATTAGATCCCTACTGAGTTCTGCCATAAACTGGGGTCTTATAGGCCATGTGTTCATCGCTTTAGTTTTATTATGACCCTACAATATTATACTCTTATGATTATGAGTATGATTTAATTTGGACTATGAATATGACTAATATCTTCAGGGGGGAAAAAAAAAAAAAAAAAAGGGAATATGGGGGGTGGAAAAGAAGAATTATATGAAAGTGATAATGCAAAGTGTGGATGATTTAAAACATGGGGGATAGGGATGGTAAGTTTATTGTGGATACCCCAACAAACATGGTCTAACAATAATCACATGGAGAATACCAATCAATTTTTGGAACGAGTATAAAATCCTTTTAGAAAATGCAATGTGGGAACATGGATACATGGATTGTCTTTTAGAATCCTGGAAGAGGGATAAACCTATTAGAAATGTGGTGAGCCTCCTAGGACCTCTTTCTCTATTAACGTTAAATGGTTATGCATGGTCTCCTTACCTTGTATTTTATGAATTTTCGTACAATTTTGTGCTTCGTTACTTACAATTTCATTCTCATTCATAGAAATAATATATCGTTGGATAAGTGTACAGTTGAGTATTTTAATTAGAATTTTATTGTGAAATGATAAAACTCTACTTGGTCATCTACGCTACCAATTTACAAATTGATTGTCAACCATGTTGTTATAACAACCTTCTATGTGCTAGACTCAGGGTATCAAAAATAAGTGTTCGTTTACATTTTTTTTGGCGAGAGCTATATGAGTTAACTAAAACAACCATTTTTTTATGATCATTGCAAAGTTAGAAAAATATTATTTTCAGAGACTTGTAAAACAATCCTCCAAGCCCCGTAAAATAAATTTCAATAGTCGTATGTGTTCCCTATTGTGTAGAGATTCGTGTCAAGCATTAGCTCGACCACTTTTTACCATTTGTGCTATCTTTGTCACTCCTCTAGGAGTATTGTTACCTGTTTTTGCACTAGAAAGATGTTAAAACTGAAAAGTTATTTTTCATTTCAGATCGTTGTTTGAACCCTGAGAAAAAAAATGCTTGTCCTCTTTCACAAACCTCTAGCATTTTTTCTAAGAAATTGCTTGGAACATTAAGTTTGGGGAAAAACACTCTTCTTGTTAGTTTGGAAAACAATTTTCTTTTTCCACGAGTTACTGTTTGACTACATCAAACTGGCTCTATTATGACCGGTGGTTCTGGAAAACTTGTCGCCATTTGTAACTCGTTTTCTAGTTCTCAGCCCCATCAAATCTAATGTATCATATATATATGGGAGGACATGTAGGAAACTTCCCTGAGATATTCCAACCATTGGAAGTTTGTTTCCAAATGAGGGCTCTTAACCCTTGAGCTATAATTATTTGTTGTTATAACTAGCCTTATTACAAATGATAATCCCATAAAACTAGCCGCCTATCGTAAACAATTTGCAAGTTCTGAATTCTGTTAGTTCCTGTGAACTTTGGCTATATATCCAGATAGGTAGGAATTCAGCCATCATGAATTTTCTTATCAGAAGACAGTATTTAAACACACTTTCTTAGCCTCTAAGACAAACTTTGGTTGTTTTTGTAATTAGTAGAAAAATGTAAAAGAAATTCGTAGGAACCTAATCAAGTTAACAAATCAATGTGGAAAGTTATTAACACTTGTAAATAATTTTTGAAACTCTGACGTGTGACTTGTGTGAATTTAAATTTTGGAAAAATAGTGTTTCTCTCTCTCCCTGTAGTACCCAGTTCCCTTTGACACCTTTTTTATTACTATTTTTCGATACTGTCATCTAAACTTATGGATATATTATAGTATTTTGATATAGTATGTTAGTAGATATCCGAGATACTGAACTGGTAATGATTTGATTCTTATATGATACATGTGGACTACTAGAGACAAATGACGATGATATTGATATACTTTTGACATGGTTATTTATCTGTAATTCTGACATGTGATATATTTAGTCATATTGAGTAGATCTTGATAATTGGACTAATGTGGTGATCGTTTTGACATAAATGAAATGGGAGATAAAAATTTTCTATAAATTGTAATTTATATCATATTTGCATAGATGGTATTAATTAATATATAGTTGATTTTAAATTTATATCGCATATTTGACTTGAATGCTTTAATGCAACCGCGAGGCCAAAGGAGGTATTATGTGTTTTGCAAGTATATTATATTCACAACAATATCGGGGGATTAGAGACCAACCACATTGGAATTCAAGAAGAATTCAACTAGGGTCACTATGGTAATGTGTAATTGTGTGTGTGTTAGAATTATTTGGTTAGAAGAAAACTATGACCTAGGGGGTCATGTGTTGTTTTGTTTTAATTTTCCCTCTTCTGATTACGTTGGTATGTGTTTTCCTTTTAGTAGTGAAAATTAATTGTTTTATTATTTATATTTTTGGATATATGTGTTACCCTTTTATTAGTCATGGGTTTTAGTGTACTTAATTAAGATAATGTTAAATTTTTCCTTAAGCTAATTAAAGATGTGACCAAAAAAGAGTTTGTTTATTAGGCTTGATTTACTTTAGATTTTTGTGTTGAGTGATGTGTGTTTGAGTTTTGAGTGTAGCACACTCTACCCCTACATAGGAAACTCGAATTTGTCCTTAGAGGCCAAATTTGGAAGCTTGTGGGATAAGTCAACACTCGTCCCACACCTCCTAAATGCCCATGCCAGCCATACCTATGGGTTGGGGGGGGTCAAATGTAGGCTCTTTTAGATGTTTTTGGGGGAATAAAAAATGGTGAAAATGGTAATTGCACTTTCTCTAAAATATTTAATTTTTGTCCTTTAAGGGAGTGAGATTAGATGGAGCGTGTAAGGTTCTTGTCATTCCACCAACCATTTTTTATTTGTGCATTGGAATGTGATGTTGATCAAGTGTTGTGGAGTGGAGAGGAAATGAGGTGGCATCCTACTTGGAGCCACATCATCCCTCCCTCTCATTTCTCTATTTATTGAATTAATCCTTGCTTGTTTTGGGGTTGGATGATCATTTTTAGTCTCTTAGAATTTTTGGAGAGTGAGAGGAATTTGAGAGAGTTATGTATTTTTTGAGCTTTGTGAATCCTTAGTTGGTCTTTGGAGAAGCTTGGAACTTCATACTTGGAACAAGCTCTACCATGGAGAGAGGTAGGAGATTCACCTTAGTTTATATTATTATTATTTATTTTATTATATGTGTGCATATATTGTGTTGATATGTTGTTGTCTCTTTGAAATGCTTGTTGGGTATGGGTAGAATGCATAAGTTGGGAGTAGGAGGAGACTATGGAGATGTTTTTCTTGTAGGGAGGTCATAAGAGATCATTTTTTTTAGGAGGGAGTTTTGGTTGGGTGCCCCACCTAGTGTTGCGGAATGCTTGCATACCTTTTTTTGTTCTTGCTATGAGGGAGACATAAGAGTTTTTGAGGGAGGCATAAAAGTTATGGAGGTATAACAGATACTTGAGGGAGGCATAAGAGTTGTAAGGGGAAATTGTGTTTTGTAGTGGAGGCTTTTGGGTGGGCACCCATCCCCATTGGGAGGCATAAGTGGCCTCCCCATATGTCGTACTCTTTCTGGCTTTCTTGATAAGCGTTGTGATCTTGTTGATTTGTTTTTTTCTTCTTGTTGAGTTGTTGTGTTTCTGTATGAAAATGGAAATAAATGTGAAAGTATATGTTAAGTATTGTGGAAGCTAGTAGTTGCCTTGAGATTGAGTGATCTTCTCCCATTGTGATGTGGTTGGGGCTCAGGGGCCAATGGAGAGGATGGCTTCTCTTCTCTATTGGGTATCTTGGTTGGGTGGAGAGCGTTGGCTCTTCTCCATATCTTGTTGTGAATAAAGAATTATTCTTGGAAGGAAGCTACCTTGGTTGGAGTTTGGAGCATTGGATTCTTTGTTGAAGACCATGTGAAACTTCCTTGTAGTTTTTACACACTTAGAGTGAAAGAAATTGTAATAAAGTAATTCATTCTTGTGATTCACATTCTGTATGACTTCCCACCTCAAGTGGAGAACATTGTATTTTGATCTTGTGAATAGAACATATTGCATTTCATTGTGGCTATGGAAGTGTTTTTTATATATATATACATTGATAGGGAAGAAGATAAGATATATGTATATAGTATATATTTATCAAAGGGAAAAGAAATATTAGTTTCATTGTAGTAGCTGCTTCATTGTAAATATGTAATAAGGAAAAATAAATGACCAAGAATGGATATATAGTACAAAATTTAATTAGAAGTTAAAATGTGAAAATGAGATTTGCATTCCAGATAGTTTTAATGTGTGTAAATTTGTTCAGGTAAAAAGAAAGATCCATTTTCATTATACACTTGTATTTGATAGTCTAGTGAGATTCTTACTCATTCCTTGAGATAGGAAGGTTCAAGTGCAATTGTGCATGGAAATATAAAAGGACTTATTATCAAAAGAAAAAGAAAAGTTATTATCAAGTGGGTGTCAACCAAATGGGATTTTTGTTCTTCCTTTGTAAATTTGTATGTAAGTGAATCAGAAATGAAATTGACTACTAGTTGAGCTTGTTAGTATAATAAACTTGGTATGGGAATAGTCTTGTGTTAAATTCTAAGATGGATTATACAATGTATCTTTAGTCATTATAATAACAATAAATTGAAAGAGAAGGGATTTGGTTGTGCATCCTCTAGATGCTTCTACCAAACTACACTAAAAAATCTGTATAGTTTGGAATTTAAAATTTGTGGACTCTAATGTTAGACTTATATAACACTACCTTGCTCTAGTGTAATGGAAAGAAAGAATCTAGTTAAACAAATGGAAATTAATCTTGTAAGTAGATCAATTTTAATAGAGTTGAAAACACTTCAAAAAAGACTAGATTTAACTAAGAAATGAATAATAGAGCAATAAATCCCAAATCTGGAACTTGAAATGAGAAAATATAACTCAAAATGCATTGTTACATCCTTTAGCAACTTTAAGTTTTTGTGAAAATCTTGGCATTATGGTTATATTTTTTTAGAAACAGGACCACCACCCTGTGCAGAGTGGCAGTCCCATAACCGCCACTCAGGCAGTGGCGATGGTCTCAAAACCATTGCCCACTAAGGTGGCAGTCCTGTGTTTGTCACCTAAATAATGCGGTGCTTTCCCAATAGCCACTCTAGAGGGCGAAGGTCCCCTATTTGTCATCCTGGAAGGGCGGCGGTCCTAGAACCACCAGTCTACTCAGGGTAGTGATCTTATCACTTATGAAAGAATTCCACGGACCCACGCTTGTGTGTGAAATTTTGCCAGATTTCCCTAGTTTTTAAGTTGTAAAATTTAAACTACATGTACCAGTAAGTAAACAATGAGAAATTCTATGGAATGGAACAAACAAAACCCCCAAATGGTGAATCTAGAAGCATTCTTTTATTCATAACAAAAGGGGGTAGGGTTTGCCCAAATTTAAACCCCATACACTATAATCTTGGAAGAAAAAACCAGATTGGAGGAGGAAATCCCTCCCAATCTCAAAATGAAATAGATTACATAAATAAAACTAGAACTAAACTAAACCTAGACTAAATCTTCATGTAAAATCCTCCATGGATTCTCCCTTTTTTCTCTCATGGGTCCTTCCTCTCCAACCTACAAATTTTTAAAAAAGAAAATGAACCAAATGAGAAGAATAAAATGAGAAAAGGTTTTAATATACATTCATAAGGATTTTAGGGCTATGTTGAGAACCCTAGGATCTAGTGGCTAAGATGGATTTGATCTAAGCATGGAGAATTGACCCTACCTTTATTAATAAGAAATGTATTTTAAATGTTTTAATTTAAATCCTTAAGGGTATGTGTAGATGATTGAGTGGGGCCTTTGATTGCCTAGGGGTGTAATGTTTCCTTCCTCTTTTAAACCCTTAGTATGTGCAGGAAATTTATTAAAGTATCTTTAAGATATTAATGTAATGAATTTAATAATTTAGAATAAGGGTAACCTTGTTAGGAATGAACTTAATCGAAGAAAAGAAAAAATTTAATTAAGTAAACTAATTCTTGTTACCTTCCTTCAGAACTATCAATTAATATACCTTAGAGGTAATTGTGTAACATGTAACCTTCACCTAGACCTGGGTTTTCAATCGGTAAATTGAGTTAAGTAGTGTAAGTAAGTTAATGGACTCTAAATTTTCAAGCACCCTTGTAGCATCCTTGTACCCTAACCTTCCTTCATAACTGAAAAGAAAAAAAATTATCGCATTTTAGGGTTAAGTGTTGGGTTAAAGCACGTTCTTAGAACATCATTTTTGTGGGAATTACACTTGGTATCAAAGCCGTGGGTTCAAATCTTGGACCCTTGGGCACACCTAGAAAACATGAAACATGAACATTCAACCTAGTGTAAAATTGGTTCTTTTAAATCTAGAAAAACACAACGTTTGATAATTGTATGAAATAGAAAACTTAGAAAACTGAAACAAGACCTATAATAATGAGCTAACTCTCACCTTTATATTTGTAGGAGGCACATATTAGGCGAGGGGTCTTTTCATATAGACCTAGATATACGATCACCAGAGTAGGGTGTAGTGGCCATTCTACCTCAGATTTTATAGATGCTTCAGGAAGTTAATGCCACTATACGCGGAGAGCCCTTAGGAGGATGATTTGCTAGACATGGCATGGAGGTGTTAGTAGAGGATCATGTATCCCCTCGACACAGCGAGGAGTATAGGGAAAATAACTTCCATACAGAGTCGGCTAGGGCATAGTCCTTACAAAAAGGACATGGGGATAGGATCTCAAGACATAGGGACAGGTCTCAGAGCCCTAGACAGAGAGAGGAGCATGCAGAGAGACCTAGGGGTCATCAAACATCAACAACAGACCATATCAGGGAGATACTGAAGCTACGACCATCTCACTATTCGAGTGATACAGGAAATTTTTAGGTAGAGGCCTGGTTTGTGAGTTTGAGCAGACGATTCAAAATTTTTCCTTGTACTAGCAACATAAAAGCTCTTGCTGTGATCCATATTTTGAGGGATGGAGCAGGAGTCTGGTGGAGGACCGAGGAGCAGAAGCTCCATGTTGATTCGGAGACAGTCACGTAGGAGCTTTTTGAGGATCGTTTCAGGAGAAGGTATTTACCCAGGAGGTTTATAAAACAATGGATAGACAAGTTTCACAACCTTAGTTAGGCATTAATGACTGTAGTCGAGTATGAGAGTCAATTTATGGATCTACTCTAGTACGTCGACTATATGTAGGATGATAAGGTATAGATTCATAGGTTCATCCAGGGCCTAAACCTGGATTTGGGTGGTACGGTGTGCATTCATTGCCCACAGACATTAGCAGAGGCCATGGAGAAGGCATATATTACAGAGAAGACACTGGGGAAGACACAGTAGGCTATAGGTAGAGTTATGAGCTGTATCTAACAGATGCAGGATGGTAGGTCGAAGTGGTAAGTTCCTCCTCCACGGGGTTGATAGAGTTTAGGAAAGGATTCTTTCAGGCCACCTAGGCAGTAGACCTTCCCACCTTATAGATCTCCTAAGAGATTTGATGTGTAGAGAGGAAGGAGTATGGGGCCTCCTCCTAGGGGTCCTACCGAGACACAGGGTGTGCTGAGAGCTTAGTCAGTAGGATCTTGGCAGTAGAGACCTCAATAGTCCATATAGCCGGATCACCAGGATCCATAGCTCAAACATCTAGAGTACCGGCTGGAGCTGTATTCCATTTGAGAGGATGAGGCAATTGTTATGGTTGTGGTTTTATTATACATTATTGTATAGATTACCCATAGAACCCTAACAAGGGTAAGACGTAGAGCTCAGAGCCTACTTTTGGTGATATGGCATGGATTCATTGTATCTACGCAATGGTTGAGAACCGCCAGGCTGAGCACCAGAGTACCTTGATTATGATAGGTACTATTGGTGGTATCTCCACCTGTGTATAAGTATTTCATCAATTTAAAGTAAGAAACTACCACCTAAAAATAGCTTCCTAACCTAGCTAAAAAAATGAGAAATGTGCACCATCATGATGAAGAAACGAGCAAGTCCTACCATTAACATTAATAAATTTGAAATGATCAAAACATAATGTAAATTAACGAACTCTATTTTCCTTAATTGCCTAATTTAACATTAAAATGAGCCTAAGTAGTTCAAATGGAAATCAAACTATATTTGGTTCCTTTGATCCTTCAATGGATGCTTGGGTGTGAGGCTTAGCTCTTCAAGAATGGAAGATGGAGATCTCAAGAATGGCAAAAGGCTATTAGTATGAAACTATGTTCTTTCTTTTGTGTCTTGAGAGATTTAGGTGTAAGTGTAGAAGTAGAGGGAGGGTTGTTTATATAGCCCAAAGGATAAGGGATTCAACATATCCTCATAAATTTGGGACTATTGGAGATGTAGAGTTAGTTATGGATAAGGGGGGTTTTTGATGGGGTTGAGTTAACTTTAGGAGGGTTTAGGTTGTCCTCAATTGGCTCATGTGGATAAAGGGGGTGTATTAATTAATCAAGATGATTAATTAATACATGTGCAAGCTTTTATAAGCTTTTAGAGATATTTTAGTGTGATTTGGACCGTTAGGAGGGGATTAAACCAAATAAATAGTGATTTATTGATTTAATGAGATGGGAGGGTAATTAATCAGTAATTATTTACTAGACTAGATAGAAGGTGTTTGATTAACAAAGGGTCGTTAATTAGGGTATGTGTTGGATAGGGGACTTAATTAATTAGCGTAATGTAATCAATTAATGAAAATGGAAGAGAAGATGAGCGCTATTGACGATATGTTGTCAATTTATGGTAAAGGAGATAATTAGCACAATTTCAGTATTTAAATGGCTGAGGCGTAATTATAGGTGTCTAAATTTGCCCCTCTTTGGGTTGTCATAAGTGACGCCACTTAAAAGATAGTAGATGGAAGAAAATTTTGAAGGGATAGAAGAAAAAATAGTAGGAGGGAGAGATGCCCCCCGAGTGTCGATGGGGTGATGAAGGAAGCCAATCAACGATCGTAAACGAAGAGAGATTGGTAGAAAAAGGGGAAAGAGGCAGGATACCCTAGTGAGAGAGAAAATTAGGGGTGAAAGGGAAGTGACGTAGAAGAAATATGGAGTGGGGGAGGGAAGATCTTAGCCTCTAGCCACTTTTTAGTGGAACAATTTTGATATCATCATATTGCCATAGGAACTACTTTATCGGTCCTTATGAAAAATATAAGCATACAAAAATGGTAAAATGACATGACAAGCCATACTACGAACAATTGTCCATTACTGAAAGTACCAACTCCACACAACATACAATAATGTAATACAATACGAGAAGGAAACAAGCTCATTTAACAAGGAAAATAAGTACAAACACACATATCCAACACAACAACGATCAAGACACTTGTAAAAATGTTTTGTTATCAGTGCTGAAGAGATCCAAAAGTTTGTGATTGATGACAAGGGTTAAAAATGATGCCCCGAGCAAGGATACATGTAAGGGGAAATGACAATGGACAAGGGGTCCATGAAAAGTGTTTGTGTGCAACAAAACATAACTAGGAAAAAAAAGTGCCCCAGAGTATAGACGAAGCAATCAGCTAGCTTTGTGAATGGTTGTGAATCCAGTGATCCGCGAGTAATATTAACCAGGGAATATGTGAGACAAACCAATAGGATATGGAGAAAATACCATGTGCAAGACACAAGTTTCATCCGAAATAAACAAGGTACTATTTTTGTAGGGTTTTTTACTTTTTAGGATTTTTTGAAAAATTTTGCCCTATTTTTGGATTTTTTAATATGTATATTTTTTTTATTGTTTTTGCTTTCCAAACAATGGTGGACAGTAAAAGAAAGTATAAGAATAAAGTGAAGGGCCTAGGGGCAACAAAAAGTGCCCTAGGTTGAAGAAAGGTGAAACGGACGACAAATAATGTCCTCATTTAGTGGAAAAATTAATAAAAAATAATTATTTACGAGAGTGTGAAGAAGAATAAAAATCACCAGGGAGTGATAAAATTTTCTGAGGGAGAAGAAAGAGGTATCAGACAACAAAAAATTCCCCAATACAGTGAAAAATAAGAGAAAAAAATTGTTTAATAAAAATAATTATTCCACAGCGAACAAAGGAGAAAACGGTGATCGAAACAGGCCTCCCGGCCTTCTTGACGGAAAAAAATAGGTTAATATACCCCACCAGGGGGGGTAAAAACATCGTGACCAATTCATTTTAACTGAGTAGTTTAGAAAATTTACTGTGAGGCTCTAACATTGAGGATAACCATGGTGATCGCACGACACCATTTGAGGCATGCAGATGCAGTCCGGGGGTACCAGCAGCACGCAGACGATGGCCCCTTTGTGAGAATCAAAACCTTGCTCTCTAATTTTTGTCATTAATTCATTAATTTTAGTTTTTAGCCATAGAAAAACATGAAGGTGCACTTGCATAGCCATCAGATAGGGGGCGTAGGCACCTTTTTGGGGACAAAGACATCTTTTGAGGGCGCATGCAACAAAACGTAGATGCATATATGTGCTGACACCGAAAACACACACCCACACGCACACATACACACAAGTACATGTGCATGCACACACACACACACGTGGGAAATGTGGAACACACATGAATAACATGGCGCAAGCATGAAGAGGGAAAGTGCAAACATGGGGGCATACGCACACAAGCGCGGGAACCCAATGTGTGGTGCACGTACCAAAAAGGGCACGTAGGCACCAGAAGACTCACGCGCACAAGAACAGGCACTAGAAATGTGGCGCACATGCTAAAAAGGGTGTGCAGGCACCCTAAACAAGTGGAAAAAGATTGGAAAGTGTCTAAAAACATGACACTTAGAAGAAATTTTAGGATTTTTGGGTTAACCCTAAAATATGAGATAGATTTTTAGAAGAAATGCTAAGAACTGATGAGCAGCGTGTTAGTTTGCAGAGATGAATACTAGTTTTACAGACGTGGGAGCAACATACCCAGATTATAAAGCTAGAGGGTAGTATGTGATGGTGGGACCGGTGAGCCATAGCGATACTACTTGAGGTGGTGGCGATAGGCCCTATGTCCCAAATGTCGTCTATCATACTAGACCATGGTCTTTTGATTGTGCTAGTCGAGGGATGGCATAGCAAGAGTTAGTGTTTTAGACTACCCATAGGAGAGCTGATTGTGACTATTGAGGAAATTTGGTGGATTCTTCACATGCCCATGATGGTCACCTTGATTGAGTACAATTCTGATGCAAGGCTAATTAGAGTAGCTTGTAGTGCCTTGTTTGGTGTTGATGATATCCCACATGATGGGACAACTATGGCATTGCATGAGTACATCTTTGACCCCACCTTGCATTAGGGGCCTCTCTACATCATGGATCTTATCAGTGGGTTCCTACTCATTGATAAGACAGGGACTTCATTCCCGAGAGGATTACTACTGTTGGTTCATGGTATCTACAGTGGCGAGAGATATTGCTGGGGGCAGTGTATACTGGCCCACTTATATTGGGATTTTCTTTTGATTACATTTCATGGTTAGAAGACTGTGGGTTTAGCCTCCCTATTAGAGATATGGTCATGGGATTATATCATGATCGGATGCCCTGTAGGCCCTTTCCATGTATGAGATCCTGAGGAGCCATCATACATGGCTTGGGTAGCAGCTGGTGGAGATGTACGCGGCCATCTTGGCAGCCTACTCAAATATAAGCGGGAGTTTGATAAGCTGGTTGAGATAAACGTCATTTGGCATCCATACAAGTATTTCTACTGGCCAGAGGATGCCACAGATCTTAGCACGTGCCTAGTGGAGCACTTTCTTATTGGAATTCGTAGTTACTTCATGGAGCTATTTCGAGTAGATAGCTGTCAGCGGCAGCTTGACAGGGTACAGAGGGTCCCTCAGCCAGATATCTGGCATGCTCGAAGGGATTAAGAGAGGTAGACCATGGGGCCTCGTATAATGGTGGCCCGAGCTAGGGAGAGTTTCACACAAATGGTCCCACAAGTATGGGACAAATTATGATAGGTGAGAGATCTCGGGACCACAACTGAATATGTAGCTTGGTATGCCACATTGTTACCTCGACGGCTCACCATTTCAGAGGAGGATTTGGTAGCAGGCATTCACCTTCCTATAGAGATATGGCATGGGGCAGAGTGTAGGGTGAGGATAGTAGCACAGGAGTCAGACCCAGAGGATCCCTTTGATGGTATCCCACATGATGGACAGGGTTCCTGTAATGAAATTACTTGTATAATTCAGATTGAGAGCAACAATAGAACACCAAATAGCACAATATTTCAAAATAATGATCTCAATATTAAATTATAATAGCTCACCACTTCGAGGGGGCAACCTCCAAACCATATAATAAGACTCAAATTCTCAAATGATAATGAAATACTATCTATAATCCCCTATATATGCTATTCATATGTTATTGCCATCATCAAGGTTGACCTATTAAGCATAAGAAAGTATAAATGATATAATAAATTGATATGGTAAGCCACAAGTTGGCGACTCATATCCTAATACAAGCAATAGGTTAAGGGTGTAGCATGCCCTTCCCCTTCAAACCAACATTTTCCTCAATGTTGAATAATCCCTGATGTTGCTGCAGAAAACCTTCATCCTCCCAGGTGGCATCTTCTATGCTTAATTTTTTCCACTTGATCAGATATTCCTTAATGTCTCTATTTTTTAGCCTCTTAGTACATGTTTACAAAAAATTTTCTTGCTCCAGAATGATTCTTCCTTCCTCATCAAGTTCTGGTAACTCTGTTTGGGTTTCAAATTTCTGTCCAATAACCTTCTTCAGGCATGAAACATGGAATACTGTGTGTATGTGTGAAGATGGAGGAAACTCTAGTTTCTAAGAAACACTACCAATTTTCTGTAGAACCTGATAAGGGCCATAATATTTAGGAGCAAGTTTGTTTTCCTTTTTCTGTTACTTTAGGGACATCTGTTTGTAAGGCTAGAGATGTATAAAAACCTAATCACCAATTTCAAAATGTCTTTCACTACGGTGTTGATCTGCTTGTTGTTTCATCATGTTTTGTGTTGATGCTAAATTCTCCTTTAAACTAGCCAAAATCTGTTGTTGATGTTGAATGTGTTCCTCAACATCTTTCACCTTAGTTTGCACCCTAGAGGAGAAAGTGATAGAAGGTGGATGGTAACCATATAATGCTAAAAATGGGGTCATTTGAGAAGAGGTATGAAAAGATGTGTTATACCACCATTCTGCCAGTGGTAGCCATTTAATCCACCTTTCCTGCTTATCTGATACAAAACAACATAGATACCCCTCTAAGTATTTGTTGACCACTTCTATTTTCCCATCCGTTTGAGGATGATAAGATGAAGAGTGAGCTAGCTAAGTACCCAAACATGAAAATAATTCCGTCCAAAAATTACTTGTGAAAATAGGATCACGATCACTTACAATTATCTTTGGGATTCCATGTAGCCTTTGAACTGTCTCTAAAAAAAAGTTGCGACTGTACTGGCTGCAAATGGATGCAATAGGGCACAAAAATGGGCATATTTTGTGAGCCTATCCAAAATCAAAAAAATAACATTCTTACCCTCTGAACAAGGCAATCCGGTGATGAAATCCATGTAGACCTCCTCCCATCTTTGGCTAAGAATTGGTAAGGGTTGCAACAGACCTGGTGTCTTAATTGTTTCCCCTTTGTTCTGTTAGCACACTAAACACTTTGAAACAAATTTTTTTACATGCCCCTTGATTCCTTCACAAAATAATTCTCTTTTTATTATATGATATGTCTTCAAAAACCTAGAGTGTCCTCCAACAGGTGAGGCATTTAGCTCTACAAGAATCTTATGCTTAAACTCAGAATCTTTACTCAAGTATAACCTATCCTTGTACCATAGGGCATTACCTTTCCACTCAAATTTGTTAGATGTCGTAGATCCTTGCTTGATATTCTGTATAAGAGATTGTGTATCCTTATCTTGATTCCATTCCAATCTTGCTTCATCCACCTAATCAGTCGTCAACATGTACATTCCACATAGTAAGGCATCTGCAAATGTATCCCTTCTGGACAACGCATCAACTACTACATTTTCTTTACCCTTTTTGTATATGATTTCAAAATCATAACCCAACATTTTTGTTACCCACTTTTTTTGTTCCTCAGATGATAACCTTTTCTCCAAAAAGTATTTGAGACTATCATGATCAGTTTTTACCTTGAAGTGTCTACCCATGAGATAGGGCCACATCAGGCTTCTAGGTTGATGTTCAGGCTCCATTGCTTGACTACATGAAGAATAGTTATCATTTCTTTCTCATAGACAGGTTTGATCCGATATTTTCCTTTGATTTGGTGACTCTCAAATGTAGCTGGTCTTCCTTCTTGCATTAGAACTACTTCCAATCCTGATCCTAAAGCGTTACATTCAACAATGAAGGTTTTTGAGAAGTTGGGAGTAGCCAAAATTGGGGTGCTGCACATGGCATCCTTCAACTACTCAAAGGATTTAGTGGCTACGTATGTCCAATGGAAGGCATCCTTCTTTAGCAATGTAGTGAGTGGGGTTGTTATTATACCATATCCCTGCAGAAATCTTCTATAGTACCCTGTTATTCCTAGGAACCCATGAAGATTTTTGAGATTTTTGAGCCTTGGCCATTCCACCATAGCTTTGATCTTCTGAGGATCAACTTTGACGCCTTCATGGGATATAATATGACCCAAGTACTCTACCTCTTGTACACCAAAAGATAATTTGGATGGCTTTGCATAATGCATGTTATCAAAATTACCCTGGGGGGGTGAATTTTGGATAACACTACTCAAAGGATTTAGTGGCTACGTATGTCTAATGGAAGGCATCCTTCTTTAGCAAGAGTATGTTTCTCCAAAACTTCCAACACTTTATTTACATGTTGTAAGTGTTCTTCCCATCTCTTATTATAAATCAATATGTCATCAAATAAAACTAATACAAATTTCGTTAAAAACAGCCTAAAAATAGTGTTCATCAAGTTTTGAAAGGTTGAGGGCGCATTTGTAAGACCAAAAGGCATTACCAAAAACTCATAATGGCCCTCATGAGTTTTGAAAGCCATTTTATGAAGATCTTCCTCTTTTATCCTAATTTGATGGTACCCCGAACGAACATCTAATTTTGTGAAATAAACAACACCATGAAATTCATCAAGTAAGTAATCAATTATTGGAATAGGAAACTTATCTTTGATGGTGTACTTGTTGAGTTCTCGGTAATCTAGACACATCCTCCATTTTTCATCTTTCTTACGTACCATGACTACGGGTGAAGAATATGCACTCTGGTTATGCCTGATGATACCTGCCTTCAACATTTCCTCCACCATTTTCTTGATCTCACTTTTCTAGAAATATGGGTATCTGTATGGTCTGATGTTAGGTGTTTGGCTCCCTAGAATAAATTAAATGGCATGTTCATGATCCCTAACTCATGGTAGTGCCTTTGTAATTTCATCAAAAATAGATGAGTGAGCATCCACAATCTTC
Source organism: Taxus chinensis (assembly GCA_019776745.2). Lineage (NCBI taxonomy): Eukaryota > Viridiplantae > Streptophyta > Pinopsida > Cupressales > Taxaceae > Taxus > Taxus chinensis. The sequence goes on along the minus strand of CM034155.1, from coordinate 426,073,974 downwards.
TAAAGATCAGGTGGCATTAAAGACACTGTATTTTGTACTTATATGGAAAATAGCTTTGCTATAAAGCCATCCACTCCTTTTTTGAAAACCTTCTACATCTAATGAGAGCTAATAATTTGTGGATACTTAGCTACCATCCCATTCAATTTTATTGTCCTTCCATCTAAATGAAATCACATGAATAATTCTTAGAAATTCATCTCTATAGTACCTAAGGTTGTGAGCCATTGGACACCCAAAACAATATCTACCCCCCCATAGAAATAGAAAACATAGGTGAGTCTAACATGTATTCTCCCATGCAAATCTTGATACTATGGCACTTTCCTGTGCACTTGACTGTCCCACCATCCATAATCATAACTTGCATTTCTGGAGTTGGGTAAATAAAACAATTGAGGCGGGCAGCTAACTTACTATTTATGAAGTTATGAGTACTCCCCGAGTCAATCAACACCGTCACATTCTATTTTTTGAGATATCCAATAACCTTGAGTGTTTGAGGAGTACTAATACGTGACAATGCATGGCAAGATATTGTAGGTTGTTGATCCTTTACTTCATCTTCTATTGGTTCCTCAGCCTCTCCTATAATTTCAACTTCCTCTTCATCCTCATTACCTCTGTCAGTATAGAACAACTTCTTCTTAGAAAATTTATGTCCCAATCCATATTTTTTATCACACTTAAAACATAATCCTTTTTATCTCTTTTCTTCCATTTGTTGAGGAGTCAGTCTAATTGGCCTAGCAAATGAAGGGGAAGAGATACTATGGTCTCTGGTGTTGATGAAATGTGGCCTCCTACTACAAAGAAATTTTTCCTCTGCATGACGTGCCATGATAATAGAATTAGAAATCTTGAGTGGATTAAACATATGTACCTCATGCTTGATGTGGTCCTTAAGACCCCCAAGAAACAGGTCATTCAGATTCTCTTTTGGAATATTCTCCACCCTTAAGGATAGGTTTTGAAATTGATGCACATAATATTTGACTGATCCCGTTTATCGTATCTTTGCTAATTTACTAAAATAGTTCTCTGAAACACTGGAATGATAGTGCAATTGCAACTCCTCAGTAAAAATTGTCCAAGTGACACCTAGAATATTCTTCTGCCTCTGAGCAGATAACCATCGATACCAAACAAATTGGTCGAGTTCAAGATATAGGGATGCCAATGTCACCTTTTTTCCTGATGGTGTTTGGTGTAACTCAAAGAAGTTATACATTTGATTTATCCAATTCAGGGGATCCTTACCATCAAATTTGTGCATATCCACTTTCAGCATCATGTTCTGTGGTTACGAATAAGTTGGATTCTGATTGGACTGGAAAAGTGATCCAATATGGTTAGTTTGTCCATGATTTTGAAATGAAGGTCCTCCTTGGTTGATATGGGCCAGATTTGGGCCATACTTGTTACCCTTTACATGTGGCATGATATCATCGAACTGATGATTGATTTGGGTTGTCTCCTTTAGAGGCCATCTCATATTGTACATTTCGCAGCTCTTACTCAAGTTGGCTCACCTTATGATAAACTGAGGTAAACCCTAGTGCTGAGTAATCTATATCTACCCCTTCTGACTCCATCTCTTCAATCACTACCCCATCTTTATCTGGGATTTTACTTGAAGTAACTGGATTCTTTTTTGGTCTTGTGGAAGGCCCCGCCATGATGTCAAACCCTAGGGTTTAGGGTTTCTATAAAATTTCGGCCAAACAGGAAAAATCACAGAAAAGATACTAATACTATTATTTTGAGGGCTTTCTGAAAATGTAAAGAACTTGAAAATTTTCCTCAATTTGCACCCTAGGGAGTGATTTTATGAAAAAACCTAAATTTGTAATAAATTTTGCATAATAAATCAAAAAATTCTAAATTTTTTATGGAACCTTACCTGAATTGTTTTTCAACTCTAGTAAAAATATCTCACACGAATTCACTCTGGTCTGCAATATGTGGTGGAAACAAAAAATTAAGGTTTTTGCCATAATTTTGGCCCAGATCGCAGCTCTGATACCATTTGTAATGAAATTACTTATATAATTTAGATTAAGAGAAACAATAGAACACAAAATAACACAATATTTCAGAATAATGATCTCACTATGCAATTATAATATCTCGCCACTTCGAGGGTGCAACCTCTAAACCATATAATAAGACTCAAATTCTCAAATGATAATGAAATACTACATATAATGCCCTATATATACTATTCATATGCTATGGCCATCATCAAGGCTGACCTATTAAGCATGAGAAAGTATAAATGATATAATAAAATGATATGGTAAGCCACAAGTTGGCTACTCATATCCTAATACAAGCAATAGGTTATTGGCGTAGCAGTGCCTCACATGCACAGGGACTGAGGCCACATGGCCCAATACAGGCATCAGTGTAGCCACCTAGATACAGAGTCTTTGAGCAGGTACAATATTCTAGAGAACCTCAGGGACTAGTCCCTGAGGCACACACAGCCTCCCAACCAGTGGCACAGATAGCCACAGTACAGGTGCAGTTACAACAGGCCATAGCCGAGAGAGACGTTGTCATAACACAGAGAGACGAGGCTCGAGGCTGGTGTGTTATTTCCATAGTAGAGAGAGATGAGGCTCAAGCTCATATTCTTACCTTACTTTTAGAGCAGGATCAGGCTCGAGCCCACGCAAGCGCAAGAGATAATGAAGTAGCATGGCGGAGCTAGATCTGAGAAACAACAACACATGGGGCTCAGATATTGAGCCTTCTTCATCAGTCCCAGTCATAGGTGCAGATGGTTTTTACACAGAGAGACCATGTATACGCACAATGACACGCACTTTTACCAAAGAGGGACTAGGCCCGTGTTGAGCTGCAGGCCATGATTACAGAGAGAGACCGAGGGGCTGCTGCCTCTATTTAGGCTGAGGCAGACTTGGGTTGAGTGACAGGTGAATGAGATACTACCCTTCAGGCAGTGCTTGCCTCTAGAGATGCTGACCTGATACGTGATGACACTAGGCTTGGTGGTGAGGCCCTATTTATAGGACTGCTTATTATAGGGTGGTTCCACTAGAGCAGCGAGTAACACTTCCGTAGTTTTCAGGGTCAAGTGGATCAGGCTCTTGATCACAGAGATTAGGCCATTCAACCAGATCAGTGAGACAACCTCTACTTGAGCAGCCAGCCAGACCAATACCATCCTAGCCTCGAGTGTTCCATTGTCCATATGACAAATCTGGGAGCCCCAGCGAGGGTGAGAGATGTGGTTGAGATCTACAATTTTTTTGTACAAATTCTTTATATGTATGCCTGTTATGAAGGCCTATATTTGATGTATAGACTTTTATATATGTATTTTGATGATGCCTCATGAGGAAGGCCCGATTCTTTCATATACATGCTTCTTTCTGATGGCATTGTGTATCGATGATGTTTTGTATTGAGTACCTATCTAGACATTATATGTATGTGTATAGAAATTTTTGATGTATCATCTTTGTATGCCTCAGCTGAAGGAATTTTTGATATAGAGCACTGATTTGTATCCATTTTTGATATAGATGTATATTGACACACATGTATGTATATATATATATGAGGATTACTTTGTTTTAGGTTAGATACACATGGTTATGAGATGATGTACCTTATTGTTATTGTGTTCTGATGCATGTGACATGAGTGGGATAGTTCTATGATGTGAAACACCCTTTCTAGAAATTACTCTATGTTGATTCTCATTGCATGTTGCCTTTGATTGATTCAACACTTATGGATGTGTTGTGACACGAGTTGGCATATTTTGATTCACATTGAAGGTTATGTGTTTTGATTTAGCACTTATGGATGCATTATGATGCTATCTAATTTTATACATTGTATGTATCTATTTTTCATGTTTGATGTGTACATGTGCTGTGGATGTTAGATGATAGATCCTTAGATGATATCAAATGTATTTCTCATGTGTTATTGTGATGTATATGGATGGGATGATATGATGATATTGGTGTGGGGGGCATAGATTTTTGATATGCGTAACCCCTCTATCCCCCATTGATGATACAATATGTGATGATTAGGTTAACATACATACATTATGTAAAAATTAGCATATTGTTTATATATGATGTATAAATGATGTTAGATGTGATGACAATGATGGTAATGTGATGTGAATGATAACAAAAGAGATCACATGCAATAAACAAAACCAAATGCTAAAAAATGACACTAGGAATTAATGCAATACACCATGATTCACCATGCTTTATTAACATGTAACAAACATAACCAAATGCTTAAGAAAGAACATAATGAATTAACACATTACATCATGATTTTTCAAGATTCACTAACATGAAAAAACATACCGTAATATGCATAAGCAAGAATAAATATAATCTAAGAAAGAAAAGATGAATCCTAACAAAGTATGCCCAAGCAACAAATAACCCAAAAGCAAGAATACAAAACAATTATACAAGCAACAAGAAAAGCAACAAGCAAAACAAAGCAAGTAACTATTTTTTTGTAAGATTTCCTTTTCATGCATCAATTTCTATTGTTTTGGTTTTTGCGATAAAATTTTCTATTGTTTTTGTGTTTTTGTGAAACAATTTTCTATTGGTTTTTGTTTTGCGAAACAATTTTCTATTGTTTAGTGTTTTGTGAAACAATTTTCTATTGTTTTAGTGTTTTCATGAAACAATTTCTATTGTTTTTGTGTTTTCATGAAACAATTTTCTATTGTTTTTGTGTTTTGTAATGGTTTTCTAGAGCTATGTGCTGGTAACCAAGAAAGCGTGGATGCCCCCAGTGTTAGATGGGGAATATACAAGGGTAGAAGCCAAATGCTTATGAATAAGAAGGTGAAGTCATTGAATTGCCCCTAGCATAAAATGGGAGATAGTGAAAGACCATACCCCTCACAAATGAATAAAAGAAGGAAAATCTGGATCAAGGCTTGACAAGATGGTGTGCATAGGGAATCCCAAAGGTAGAACTAGGTCTAAGCCAAAGAGAACTATCGTCCTGACTCAGGATGCTTGTGAAAAATGAACCCTCTTGAGGCGCCGGAAACTGGTTTTCACCCAAGGACCTATCCAAAGTGCCACAATTGCATGGTTTTCACTAGTGGATGACCTTTTTTCTCTTTTCTTTTTCTTATTTTTTGATTTTTTAAATTTTTTTTATTATTTTGATTTTTTTGACTTCCTTGCACCATGTTTAAGTATAGAACCGCTTAAGATGTATGGCATTCATGGGCTCCTGGAACTCATCACCATTGGGGTGAGCCATTTTTTATGCCCTTGTGTCATACTTGGTGACTATAACATAGGGTCCCAACCAATGTAGTTCGAACTTCCATTTCTTTTCTCACTCTGCTCTGGTGTTGAACTAGTTCTCCTTCATGACTAAATCACCCACCTCAAACTGAAGAGAGATGATTATCTTATTGTATTTTTTGGATACTCTGTGTTGATACACTTTCAGGTGATTAAGAGCATGAATGCACCTCTCATCCAGTAGCTTTAACTCAGCCAGTCTAGCCACTCGATAATCCTCATCCTTATCTAGATAGTCCCGAAGAGAAATTCTCAGGGATGGAAGTTTGATCCCTAAAGGGATGATAGATTCTATCCCGAACACTAGGAAATATGGTGTCGCACCCATAGGAATGTGAATGGATGTTTGGTAAGCCCAAAGGGATGGATGGATTTGTAGGTTCCAGTTTCAACTGATTTTACTGACCATTTTTCCCATTATCCTTACCAAAGTCTTGTTTGTTTCCTTAGCTTGTCCATTACCCTGAGGGTAATATGGCATGGACCATTTTAACCTGATTTGTATACCTTTCATATTTTTGTTCTTAAATAACTTCCCATTATCTGTAACAATGGTTGCGGGAATACCATATCGGAAAATAATGTGATTCATGATAAATTTAGAAATCTGTGCTCCTATGACATAGGTTAAAGGGACAACATCCACCCATTTTGTACAATATTCTATAGCTATGATGATATGTGTATGAGCATTAGATGAGGTAGGAGTAAGTTTTCTTATTAAATCAAGTCCCCACTCTGAGAATGGCCATGGGGTAGTGATAGGTTTCAATGGTTGCAACGGAGTGTGAATGAAATTTCCATACTTTTGGCAAAGTACACATTTTCTAACATAATTACAACAATCAATTTCCATGGTAGGTCAATAGTGACCTACTCTCAATAGTTTCTTAGCCAAGACCATTACGTTTGTATGTGCTCCACATACCCCTTTGTGCACTTCTTTGATTTCCTGGATTGACTCCGTCACATCCAAACAATGTAATAGATTCCCATTGTAGCCACGATGATAAAGTGTACCTCCTAAAAAGGTGTAATGGGCTATCTGGTGAATCAGGATTTACTTTTCATAATGGAAGATGTCAAGAGGGAATGTGCTTTCCTTAAGATAGGTAAAAATGGGTTCATACCACAGGGAATTGGGACCAATAACCTCACAATCTACGCAATATTTTGGCATGTCATACGCGGGATGGTGTATATTTTCTATGAATAATGGCATATCATTATTCCCTGGTGGAATACGAAGCATAGAACCTACCATTTCCATGGCATCTGCCAATCTGTTCTGCAGTCTTGCGATTTGCTCAAAGGTGATGCACACAAAATACTCCTTCAGAGTTTACACTAACTTTTTGTAAGGTATGGGATTATCATCCTTAACCTTGTATTCATCATTAACTTGTTTGATGATTAACTATGAATCACCTACAACCTTAACATGATGAACATTCCACTTGATGGCTAGCTTCATCCTTGTAATAAATGCTTCATATTCTGGAATTTTTTTTGTGCAAGGGAAGCCCAGGTGAAAAGCTTGTGGTATGAATCACCTGAAGGAGTAATAAGGACCACTCCTACACCTGAACCATGAAACATAAAGGATCCATCAAAATGTATCTACCACACGACAAATTCTTCAATGTAGAGCAAGGAGGCATCCAGCAGATCTAGATACAAAGGTTCCATGTTTTGCAAAGGTGCTCCTGTTAACTAAACTGCAAGTAATTCTACTTTAACTTATTTTTGATGGAAAAATTTCATGTCAAACTCAATGATTAGAATGATCCAATTAGCCATTCTACATGTGAGGGCAGGTTTGGACAATAAATACTTGAGTGGGTTAACCTTGGATAATAGCTTGGTCTTAGTATTCAGCACGTAATGGTGAAGTTTTTGAAAAGTTAAAAAGAACAGCCAGCAAGCCTTTTCAATCTAAGGATAATTGATCTCATAGGTGATGAGGGTGTGACTCAGATAGTAAACCACTTTCTCCTTATGACCAAGGTTGTATTGTGCGAGCAGTGCACTAATAACAAATTTTGTAGCTGAAATATAGAGCAAGAGTGGTTCTCCTAGAGTGGGAGGCATGAGGATGGGTGGATTAGCCAAGTACTATTTAAGAAAAGAAAAGAATTTCTTTTTTTCAGGTCCTTAGATGAAATTAATGTCCTTTTTAAGCAAGTGGGTGAATGAGTGACATTTATCTGTAAGCTGCAAGATGAAGCGATGAATGGCTTGAATTCTCCCCTGTAAGTTGCGCCGTTGCTTGATATTCTCAGGTGGAGGCATTTCAGTGATAGCAGACACTTTAGCAAGGTCTACCTCAATACCTCGTCTTGACACAATGAATCCCAATAGTTTCCTTGATAGCACACCGAAGACACACTTCTTTGGATTCATCCTAACTTTGTATTCACGTAGGCGTTCAAAGATACGCCGTAAAATGATAGGATGATCCTCTCTTGTTTTGGAATTTCCAAGGATATCATCTATGTAATCCTCCATGATATCATGAATAATCACTGTCATGGCCCACTGATAGGTAGCTCCTACATTTTTAAGTCCAAATGGCATTACCTGATAGTAGAAGGTGCCCCAAGGAGTCATAAAATCTATTTTGTGTTGGTCTTCTTCAACGATCTTGATTTGATTATATCCTGAAAAGCCATCCATGAGTGATAGCATTTCGTACCCTACTGTTGAGTCAACAATCATGTCAATGTTGCGCAGTGAAAAATCATCATTAGGGAAAGCTTTATTGATATCCCTAAAATCAATGTAGATTCAGATACCAATAGGTTTTTTTTGGACAGGAACAATGTTTGATATCCATTTAGAATAATTGATTGGCCTGATGAATCCTACTGCAAGTAATCTTTCTAACTCTTCTTTAACTAACAGGGCTACTCTTGGGTGCATCTTCCAGAGTTTCTATTTGATAGGCTTGGCGTCTATGTGCACGACTAGGCTATGCACAACCAAATTCAGATCTAAGCCGGGAAAGTCTTTGTAACACCATGCAAACACATCAATAAACTCTCGCAACAACATAGTGAATGTAATTTGTTCTTTAGCTGAGAATGATGCTCCCAATTTCACTATCTTGGGATCTTCTTCAGTACCAATATTGACATTAACGGTTTCTTTGACTAGAAATTTTGATAAGTCCTTTATACGCCTAGGATCAAGAGGTAGGTTGAGATCTTCATCCAAGGATGTCTCCACGAGATTTTCATCCTTGGTGTGGTCACTTTGTTTTTCATTTTATTTTATTATTTGATTTTCAGCTAGTGCCTCAAATAGGTTTTCACTGTGTGACTTGGACTTCAATTTTTTCTGATGCTTTTCTTTAGAACTTTTTCCCTCGCTTTTCTTTAAATTTTGCTGACCATGAATTTCAGCCCCCTGGCTGAAGTAGGTACATGTATCTAAGTTTATAAAGAAACCTTTGTTGTGATATCCAATGGGAATTGTATCCCTTATGCCCATGAAATCTGCGATAGCCTCATCGTTCTCGAATATATATAGTGGCATGTGATGTTGTTGGTCCCATTAAAAAAGGGAAGGGTATACAAGGTCAAGGTTTGGTTCTGTGGGGTTTATAATTAGGACAACTTTGTTCATGAAAAGTTTCACAGAGGCCAGATCCTCATATTGGCTACAATGGGAATATGTATCGCTGTCTATATAGTCAGAGCTATCCTCATGCTCAGAGCAAGTAGCATCTTGATCATTGGGGTGTGCTCCATAAGGGTGAATCCCAATGCCATATCTTTCTATTTTGAAATGTGAAGAGGGACCGGTTCTCTTTCTCCGTGTTCGTTCCTCCCACATCGTAGGCCTTTATAGCCCATGGAGTACATCATTATGCTAGATTTTTCATATTCTAGGGTTTGATAACAGGATGGATGAGAATCCATAGGGACCCAAGTTATAGGTGGATCAAGCAATTTCTCCTTAGCTAATAAGCCTCTAGGTAGGAATGACCCGATAGTGTGTTCCTCTCTAGGTCTCATGAAGTGGTAGTTGGGTTGACCTCTAGTCTTGGGTGACAATGAGAGGTCTAAAACCAAGAGCACTTGTTGTACATTATACTCCCCATAGCCATATTCAAGGATTTTCATCTCCCATGACTCAAATGGAGAAGTTGAAGTAGATGCCCCATGAGCGCAAGAACTAAGAGAATCCAAACCCACCTTGGATTCCATGGACTTTAACAGGAGAGGGACAACTATATTTGTGAAGGGACATGCATATGTACCCTTTCGTGTAAAGCTATTAAGATCTCTACAATGAGTAAAGGGCTCGGAATCTCCTTGTATTGTAACTGTATGTCCCGCATGATTCAACTTAATGCATTGATGAAATGTTGATGGCACGACCTGCATGGCATGAATCCATTATCAGCTTAGAAGCCTGTTATATGGAAGTTCTAAGTCTATGACATGAAAATTTGTTTGATGGTAAGTGGGGCCCACCTCCATGGGCATCATGATGGTTCCTGTTGACTCTCTTTCCGCGTTGTTGTATGTGGTGATGGTGATAATATGGGACTTAAGATATTCCTCTGTATGTCCTAACTATTTGACCAACTTGAGCATGCAAATGTTCAATCTAGATCCGTTATCCATAAGCACCCGTTTGATTTTCCTGTGGATGATAACTACCTCAGTGTATAATGGAAGATTGTGTGTTGGATTCTTAGTAAATATCTCCCTATGGTTGAAGGTGAGATGTTCACTTCATGCGATGTTTTCCACCATGGCTTGAAGGTGTGTAGGATCGAATTTTAAAGGAACTCCCGACCCCTGAAGAGTTTGGTACAGAATGTCCTTATACGCATTGGATATCTTAAGAAGATCTAAGATAGAAATATCAGCAGATGTCTTTTCAAGTTGTTCTAAAAGATTATATTTACTGGTTTACGGGGTTGACGGAGAAGGTTCCAGAATCACGAGGTAGGCACAACTTGTTACCGCAGTGTAGTCCTTTCCCTTGATCTAGATGGTATTGACACGATCAACAGGAGAGTCAATACATCCAATAAGCGAATCATAATGATTTTTGTCTCTTTTGGTTTACAAGTAATTCACGGATTTATAAGTTTGGAATGAATCTCCCCGATCCGGCTTTAACTTTTCCATCTTATCATTCTTGGGGAATGGTTCTTTATAAATCCCCATTCTCTTGTTAGGTGTTTGTGTTTTCCCAGGGTTATCAACCCCTATCTCCCCATTTTCACTGAGGTCCTGAATATAATGGCGAAGCCACAGACATTTGTCTATCTTACGTCCTTTGACGAGATGCATTTCAAAATATTCATGCTCTTTGTACCATGAAGGTTTCAGAGCATTGTCATCAAATGGTTATGTTGTAGGATAGGTCATCATGTGGGCCACATCCAATTATTTGAGAATAATGGACAAAGGTTCATTCAGAGAGGTAAATGTTATTCACTTTGGTGGTGGTTGAATTGGGCCCTTGGTCAGTTTAAAAGATTGACCACTTTGGACCATTTGAACACATTTGGAGTCGATGATTCTATCTCCCACCACATTTTTTTTTTGTTAAAGATCTTCAGATTTTCTGTGGTTTTGACATTTTGGTTGTCTTTGGATTGGGTTTTGAGGGTGCCTTTAGCAATGATATATTTTTCTATCTGAATCCCTTTCTCGATAACCTCCTCAAAAGTGTGGACACAATGCATTTGGAGGTGGAAAGCTATATCTGGGTTGAGATTAGTAACGAAAATACTGACCAGTTATTTTTCAGGGAAAGCACAAGGGAAGCGACTAGCTATCCCTCTCCACCATTGGCGGAAGCTAGCGAAAGTCTCATTTGGGTGTTTTTTGGTGCCACATAAGTCTACCATGGTGACATCACTCTCTATATTATAGGAGAAGTGACACATGAATCTTTCTGCCAATTCTGGCTAGGTGAAAATTGATCCTCGTGGTAAGTGTGTAAACCACTCCAATGCCTGACCTCCGAGACTCTTGGGAAAAATTCTGATGAGGTAGTTGTCACTATACGACACCTCTTGACATGCCATGTAAAAATATTTAACATGATCCCATGGATCTCCTTTCCCTTTATATTTGTCAAACTTTAGCATATCAAATTATTTTGGAAAGGGTTGAAGGGTCATTGTCTTCTCAAAAGGATAGGGGCATAATTATTCGTATTGATATTTTATAATGCTCCCTATATTGCTATCTTGTAAGATCATGAGCATTTATTTCATAGAGTGCATTTCTTGTGTGAGTAATTACTCTTTAGTGGGAGAAGCAGGGATTTAAACACGATGATACCCTCTGTCTTCTTCTCCTTGGTTTTCTCAATGGAGTTCATTGATCTTAACCTTAGGCCTCAACTTTTGAAAAAAAAATTGTGTCTTTCTGTACATGGGAAGTAAGCAAAGCTAGTTTTTGGCTTAGATTACCGATTTTTTGTTGGATTGTGGCTTGGTTTGTAGCTTCTTCTTCTAAAGGTTCCTCCTCCTCATATTGTATAGGTTCTTCACCTATATCATGTTAGATCTTGTTTCTTCCTGACACTTTGATAAAGGGTATTATATGCCCTACCACTTTATCATGTTTGTGTGTTAAAATATCTTCCATATTGATAAGGGGACGTTCTTCCTCAACATCGTCATTTACAGGTAGTATTGTTTCATTCTCGGTGGGTAATTTTTCCCCTAGTTCTATGACCTATGCCAACACTCTATCTTTGTTTCTAAGAAGAAACCCATCTAGTAAAGCAGGGTCAAAATCAAGTTCCACGTGAGGTGATTCTAATTCATTTCCACTATGATCGACCATCTCTTTAGTTTCCTTTTCTACAGAAAACAACGGTCCTAGGTCATGTCCAATGAAGGGGTTTGACCCTTGTCTATTAGAGGTTTCGCAAGCTTGCACTTGTTGTTCCTCGTATGTTTGTTTCTTTAATCCTAGACATGTTTTAGGAGCCATGTTTTTGTGATATTTTCACTAGGGTAAGTTGTAAATGTGTTCAAAGCTTAGTGACAACCCCTAAGTGAAATGCAAGATGTATTTGTTAAGAGTATGAATAAATCAACAATGTGAGAATACCAATGTGATAAAGTGATAAACCACTAATGACACAAGTGTTTGGTATCGAAACCTATTTAAATGAAGTACCTTCTAAACTACGTTTCAAATAGTAGTGTTGCATTTCAAGATGATTAACAAGATGTTTTCACTTATGCCAAGTTCAAGGAAATGAACAAAACATAAGTAAATACAAGAAGTCAATGCGACCTCCCAATCAAGATATACGATGATCCAAATCAAACTTGATTAAGACCTATATCTCAAAAAGTTCCAATTACAATTCACGAATGACATAACAATATCACCAAGATATGTTAACCCACTTTGTGAGAAAGTGAAGTATTGATATCAAGGTTTTATTGATATAACACACATAAATGGTAACACCTAGCACTTTTTAAAATCGAGGTAATAATTAAATCAAACTAAAAAGCTCAAAGTATAGCTAGGAATAGTTAAAAATGTGTGCAACGTAACCTTACAATATAGATATTTATGTCGATTTTACAAGAAACAAGATGTAAATATTGAAATTGTAGTGACACCATACAAACAAGATAACTTTTCTAAGGAATTCTGTGGTGATGAACCACACCTTACTACAAATGATGATCTTGACATGGGTATCAAGATCACAATGGCTACCAATGATGTGAATACACCTCCGCACACTTTAGATGTTTAACTTACCTAGCCACAAACATGGATGGGTGTAAACGGACATAAAAGTGACATAAATAGTCAATTTGCAACACAAAGGTAGTCACCCTTCTTCTGATAAAAAAAGTGTCAAAATAATGTGAAGGAAGTAAATGAAAAAAGGATGAAAAATGCTAGCTTCACTTTGGAAAAGTTTCACCTTGCCCTAAGGCAAGTAAAAACTAGGCGAAAGTAACTCGTCACACATTTCACAATGAAAATATGGTTCACAACTCAACACTGTTTTAGAATGGTCAAAGTGGGCTCCTGGAAAAAGTATATCTTCCTAGGTGGTTCTCTCATCCTAGGTGCTACAAATATTATCCACGAGTGGGACGATTTACCCAAAAAGTCACACTGACTAGTTTGGGAGTATCTCGACTTTTCCCCCTTCAAGCACAGTGGGAATCAGATGCATCCATTGTGTACATAAAATGGTCACATAGGGACAACTTGTAGCTCTATCTCATAAAGGATTTACTAGTCAAATAGGTAGTGTGGAGCACTTCTTGTTTCTTCCACAAGGTTCCCTCTTGCATGGACTACTTTGGGGTTCCTGGAACCACCCCCATTATTGTAGCTTAAGGTGTTATGCCAAAGGGGTTATGTTCTAGTTGAGCAGAGAGGGACGTAACCTTTTCCGAAACCTGCAATATAGTGTTTTGAATATGTTGTTCTTTTTATATTTTTTAATTAGATGTGGTTGTCTCGAACACTTTTTGGCAACCTGTATAACAACTGTATTAGTAGTTTTTTGAATTTTGTGTTGATTCCTCTGTTCTTTGAAAAGAATTTTTGTCATGTATGACGATTTTTAGTAGTTTTCCATCAAAAGAGAAGGCATCATTTATAATTCTCTAGATCATCCAAGGACACAAGAGTAGAGCATATGTGATTTTCTTCCAAAATCTAAAAATATATCAAATGGAAAAACAATTTAATTCAACTATGCCAAATTAACCAATTCTAACTCAAATACTCTTAGCAATTCGAAGCATCAAAAGGACTTAAGAATAATTTATGATTCCCAATATCTCCCCAAGGGATGCGAGGGAAGAGCATACGAGATCCTTATTCCTATAAGTAAAAAATGCAAAGTATTACATAATCAAATACAAACATGTAAAAATAGCCTGGAAAGACAAATATATGATTAGATAAACCTGCAAGAATGTTAACACATCAACACTTTAATTTAAAGAATGCAAAAGGACACCTGTGCTCATTTTTTAGTGCATGTGCACGGGTTAGGGCTTATGTACCACTAAATGTTGTTTTCAGCTCATAGTGTACCTGCGCCACACGAGAGATGTGTGCACCAAGAAAATAGTACTTGCGCCACTAAAACAGTGCCGGCACCACTTGTTGTAATTTTAAGATTTTTCAAGCTCCTGCACCACCAGAGAGGTGTGTGCACCACAAAAATAGTGTACGCGCTACTCTGAGAAAAAAAATAGAAAAATAGATAGAACAACCATATTACCAAAGAAATGTGTCTGTGCCACTAAAACCACATGTGTGCCCTGGTTAGGGTGTGTGCACCTATCTGACATGTTTTAGAATGTAGTGAAGGTATTGTACGAAATGACATCTGTGCCTGGGTTAGTGCACCTGTGTATTGGTTAGGGTGTGTGCACCAGGGTTAGCACACATGTGCCAGGTAGAAAACTAGAGTAACAAGTTTTTAACAGTGTGCCTATACCACTAGAGAGATGTGTATGCCATGAAAACCACACCTACACCACGAAAATCACACATGTGCCCCTAAAAATGTTCCTGCACTAGACCTGCAACCAAAATACGACAATAAACACAGGAAAAATCACGATATCTAAAGTTTTTAAAAGTTAGCTTAAGAATGGCAATAACCCATTAAATTTATGGCTATGAACATGAAGTTACACATATGAAATGATCAATTTTTTTGAGAAAATGGACATTAATTACTACATGTGCATATCAAAAGTTAGCCAAAACAATGAAACTTAAACTAAAATGCCATGGGACTAAGGGTCCCACCAGGTGTGCCAAATGTGTGCAAGTATTTCATCAATTTAAAGTAAGAAACTACCACCTACAAATAGCTTCCTAACCTAGCTAAAAAAATGAGAAATGTGCACCATCATGATGAAGAAACGAGAAAGTCCTACCATTAACATTAATAAATTTGAAATGATCAAAACATAATGTAAATTAATGAACTCTATTTTCCTTAATTTCCTAATTTAACATTAAAATGAACCTAAGTAGTTCTAATGGCAATCAAACTATATTTGTTTGCTTTGATCCTTCAATGGATGCTTGGGTGTGAGGCTTAGCTCTTCAAGAATGGAAGATGGAGATCTCAAGAATGACAAAAGGCTGTTAGTATGAAACTATGTGCTTTTTTTTGTCTCTTGAGAGATTTAGGTGTAAGTGTAGAAGTAGAGGGAGGGTTGTTTATATAGCCCAAAGGATAAGGGATTCAACATATCCTCATTAATGTGGGACTAATGGAGATGTAGAGTTAGTTATGGATAAGGGGGGGTTTTGATGGGGTTGAGTTAACTTTAGGAGGGTTTAGTTTGTCCTCAATTGGCTCTCATGTGGATAAAGGGGGTGTATTAATTAATCAAGATGATTAATTAATACATGTGCAAACTTTTATAAGCTTTTAGAGAGATTTTAGTGTGATTTGGACCGTTAGGAGGGGATTAAACCAATTAAATAGTGAGTTATTGATTTAATGAGAGGGGAGGGTAATTAATCAATAATTATTAATTAAACTAGATAGAAGGTATTTGATTAATGAAGGGTCATTAATTAGGGTATGTGTTGGATAGGGGACTTAATTAATTAGTGTAATGTAATCAATTAACGAAAATGGAAGAGAAGATGAGCGTTATTGATGATATGTCGTCAATTTGTGAGAAAGGAGATATTTAACACAATTTAAGTATTTAAATTGCTCAGGCATAATTATAGGTGTCTACACCACCTCTATATTATTTGATTCTGGTTCTTCTGATTCATTTATTGCACCATCCTTAGTAGAGCGTTACAGGCTAGTGATAGTTAGGTAGGGTCATAGTTGGGACGTTGAGATGGCTTCTAGAGCCAAAATTTCTGTAGAATCCTTAGTTAAGGAGTGTGTAGTGGATTTAGGACCCTTCACCACTATTTCATATCTTCAAATCCTTCCATTAGGATCTTATGTTTTCATATTGCGCATGGACTAGTTATCTGCTCACAAAGCTAGAGTGGACTGTTACCATAAAACTATTACTTACATATATGATCTTGGAGTGGAGTAAATGATATCAGGAGTTAGGATACCCATTTTCATTCACACCATTTTCACTATGCAGCTTAAGCGGTTTGCGCGATGAGGTTTCCAGTTGTAGCTTTAACGATTAGTGATAAATCAAAGGATGAGTCTAGCAGACCATCCCATCTTGAGAGAGTTCATTGATGTGTTTTCATAGGAGCTACCGGGGTTACCTCCCCCATGTGAGATAGATTTCCACATAGATCTGGTTCCGGGTGCAGAGCCTATCTCACGGGAACCTTATTGGATGACTACTCCTGAGCTATGTGAGATCAAGTTGAAGCTTAAGGGCCTTCTGGAGAAGGGCCGAATCCATCCTAGTGTATCCTCTTAGGGTGCATTGGTGATATTCGTGAAGAAGAAGGATGGATCTCTATGATTTGGTATTGATTACCATCAACTGAACAAAGTAACGATCAAGAATCATTACCCCCTTCCACACATTGACGATTTATTTGATCAGATGAAGGGGGATATAGTTTTATCCAAGATAGATCTTAAGTCAAGGTACCATAAGCTCAGGATTACAAAGGTGGATATTCATAAGACCATGTTCTGTATGATATATGGCCACTACAAGTTCACAGTGGTACCTTTCGGTTTGATGAATGCCCCCTTAGTATTTATGAGTTTGATGAATGGGGTATTCAGAACCTTTCTAGATCACTTCATGCTCATATTCCTTGATGAAATTTTGATTTACTCACATACGCGTGAGGAGCACGAGGAGCACCTTTGCCAAGTTCTTCAGTTCTTTCGTGAGAAGCATCTTTACGAGAACTTGGAGAAGTGCGTGTTCTTTCAAACAGAGGTGCATTATTTGGGCCACATCATTTCTAGAGAAGGTATCACATTTGATCCTTCTAAGATTCGAGCCATCATGGATTGGCTAGTACCCACTAGTGTGACCGAGGTGCGCAGTTTCATGGGTTTAGCATGATATTACAAGTTATTTTTTTAGGAATTTTCTCGGATTACGCACCCCATCACTTCCCTTCAGCGGAAAGGGAGGAATTTTTTATGGTCAGATAGATGTGAGCAGGCTTTTCATACACTGAAGGAGTGCCTCAAAAAAGCACCTATTCTTGTAGTAGCAGATCCTTAGGGTGAGTTATAGGTTTACACAGATGCTTCTTTTGCATGACTTGGAGGTGTGTTGATACAGGAGGGCATAGTAGTTCCTTTTGAGTCTTGCAAACTCAAGGATTATGAGCTCAATTATCTTACTCATGATCTTGAGCTTATAGTAGTTGTGCATGCCTTAATGCGGTGGATACATTTTCTTCTTGGCCAAAGATTTACACTTAAGACTGATCACTTGAGTCTTCACCACCTCTTCACGTAGCCCAATCTCAACACTTGTGAGCGGCGTTGGATGGAGTTACTTTGTGAGTATGACATAGAGATAGAGCATGTGAAGGGGAAGGAGAATGTGGTTACAGATGTCTTGAGTAGATGGAGACATGTGGCTATGGCCACTTCATTGGGCACAGATTTATAAAGTAGGATTTTACAACAGATTCCTCAAGATAGCTTCTACCTTGCAGCCAGAGTAGAGATTGAGTCACAAAGACCCCTTGAGGGGAGATTTGATGGATTTTCATTAGAGGAAGATGGCCTTCTCAGACACAGAGGTCAAATATATGTCCCTAGATATGGATGTTTGAGACATGATGTTTTGGCAGAGGCTCATCATGCACCTTATTCAGCACATCCCTGGGTGAAGAATATGCACACCACCTTGAGATAGTTATATATCTGGAGAGGACTTCGGAGAGACGTGGCCTCATTTGTGTCATGTTGTTTAGAGTTCTAGAGGGTGAAGGCTAAGCATCAACATTGAGCTGGCCTTCTCTTTCCTCATGCCATACTGGAGTGGAAGTGGAACATTTTTTCCATAGACTTCATCGTTGGGTTACCGACATCGAGATACCACCATGACGCCATCATGGTCATGGTCGATAAATTGACAAAAGTAGCTCATTTTTGTCCAATGAAGACCACCTATATAGCTAGTGTAGTGGCATAGGTATATCTTGATGAGTTTGTTAGATTACATGGGATTCTACAGAAGATCATTTGCGACCGTGATCCTTTGTACACTTCCCATTTCTGGACCACCATGCAGTATGGTCTCAGGATGAGGATCAATTTCAGCATAGCATATCACCCTGAGATAGATAGACAGATTGAGCGGGTGAATCAGATCTTGGAGGACATGCTTAGGATGTACGTTATGGATCACTAGTTGAGATGGGAGGAGTATCTGTATTTGGTGGATTTTTCCTACAATAATAGTTTCCAGAGTTCAACAGGCATGGATCCTTTCCAGGCATTATATGGTAGAGAGTGCACAACACCTCTTAGTTGGGATAGGATTGAGGACATGGTTTCCCTTGGGCCAACATTATTACAAGATATGGAGTAGCAAGTTGCCTTGGTCAAACAGAGATTACAGGAGGCACAGGATAGGCAAAAGAAGTATGCAGAGTAGCATAGGAAATATTGTATTTTTAAGGTGGGCACGAATGTTTTTCTTCATGTCAGATTGCATAAGATCCCTATCTATTATGGAAAAGGTTCTAAGCTTGCTCCTAGGTTTGTAGGTACCTTTGAGATCTTGGAGCACCTCGGTCCCTTGGCCTATCATCTAGTATTGCCACCTAGCTTATCTCATGTCCATGATGTATTTCATGTTTCTATGCTTAGGAGATATATTTCTGATCCTTCTCACGTACTAGATTGGACCACATTACATGTACAGGATGAGGGGAAGGTGATGGTGGAGCCCATATGCATTATAGAGCATAGGACCTTAGGCCTTCGATGCAGAGAGATTGTTCAGGTTTGGGTCCAGTGGGACATATACAATGAGACTGCAGCTATGTGGAAGGATGCTACTTTGCTACAAGTGTAGTTTCCAAACCTATTCCATTGAATTTCAGGAGGAAGTCGAGTCTAAGGGGAGGGGAATGTAGTGTCCACTTCCATTTGACACCTTTTTGATTACTATTTTTCGATACTGTCGTCTGCACTTATGGATATATTATAGTTTTTTTATATAGCATGTTAATAGATATCAGAGATACTGAACTGTTAATGATTTGATTCTTATATGATGCATGTGGACTACTGGAGACATTTGATGATGATATTGATATAATTTTTACATGGTTATTTATTTGTAATTTTGACATGTGATATAGTTAGTCATATTGAGTAGATCTTGATAATTGGACTAATGTGGTGATCATTTTGACATAAATGAAATGGGAAATAGAAATGTGCAAGAAATTGTAAGTGATATCATATTTTCATAGATGTCATTAATTCATATATAGTTGATTTTAAATTTATATCTCATATTTGGCATGAATGTTTTAATGCAGCTGCGAGGCCGAAGGAGGTATTTTCTATTTTTTAGGTATATTATATTCACAACAATATCAAGGGATTGGAGACCAACCACATCGCAATTCGAGAAGAATTCAACTAGGGTCACCAAGGCAACGTGTAATTGTGTGTGTGTTAGAATTATTTGGTTAGGAGAAAATTGTGACCTAGGGGGTCATGTGTTGTTTTGTTTTAATTTTCCCTCTTTGATAATGTTAGTATGTGTCTTCCTTTAGTAATGAAATTTACTTGTTATATTATTTAGATTTATGGATATATGTTTACCCCTTTATTATTCATGGGTTGTAGTGTCTTAATTAAGCTAATGCAAATTTATCTTAAACTAATTAAATATGTGACAAAAAAGGAGTTCATTTATTAGGCTTGATTTACTTTGGATTTTTGTGTTGAGTGAAGTGTGTTTGATTTTTGAGAGTAGAACACTCTACCTTTCATGGGAAACTCGAATTTGGAAGCTTGTGGGACAAGTCAAACTTGTCCCACACCTCTTAAATGGCCATTTCAACCCTACCTATGGGTTGGGGGGTCAAGTTTAGGCTATTTTACGTGTTTTTGGGGGGAAATAAAGGTAAAATGTTTATTGCACTTACTTTCAAATATTTAATTTTGTCCTTGGGGGAGTGGGCTTAGATGGAGTGTGTAAGTTTCTTGTCATTCCTCCAACCACTTACTAATTGTGTGTTGGAATACGAGGTTGACCAAGTGATGTGGAGTGGAGAGGAAATGAGGTGGCATCCTACTTGGAGCCACATCATCACTCCCTCTCCTTTCTCTATTTATTGAATTCTTTTTTCTTGTTTTGGGGTTGGATGATCTTTTTTAGTCTCTTGAATTTTTGGAGAGTGAGAGGATTTTGAGAGAGTTGTGGATTTTTGGAGTTTTGTGGATACTTGCTTGGTCTTTAGAGAAGCTTGGAACTTCATACTTGGAACAAGCTCTAACATGGAGAGGTATGAGCTTCACCTTAGTTTAAATTATGTTATTTGTTTTATTGTATGTGTGTATATGTTGTATTGTATGTTGCGGTGTCTTTAAAATGCTTTTTGGGTGTGGGTAAAATGCCTAAGTTGGGAGTTGGAGTAGACTATGGGGAGTTTTTATTTTAGGGAACCATAAGAGATCACTTTCTTGAGGAGCGAGTTTGGGTTGGGTGCCCCACCTTTTTTTGAGGGATGCTTGCATTTCTTTTTTTGTTCTTGCTATGAAGGATACATAAGAGATGTAGGGAGGCATAAGAGTTATGGAGGTATAAGGGGTACTTGAGGGAGGCATAAGAGTTGTAAGGGGAAATTTTGAATTACATTGGAGGATTTTGGGTGGGAACCCATTCCCATTGGGAGGCATAAGTGGATTCCCCATAGGTCTTACTCTTTTGGATTTCTTGATAAGCCATGTGATCTTGTTGCTTTGTTGTTTTCTTCTTGTTAAGTTGTTGTTTTTTGTATGTAAATGGAATGAATGTGAAATTATTTGTTAAGTATTGTGGAAGCTATTAGTTTTCATGAATTTTGATCTTCTCCCATTGTTATGTGGTTGGGGCTTGGGGGCCAATGGAGAGGATGGCTTGTCTTCTCCATTGGGTATCTTGGTTGGGTGGAGAGTGTTTCCTCTCCCCCTATTTTGTTGTGAATCAAGCAAATTCTTGGAAAATCTACTTGGTTGGAGTTTGAAGCATTGGAGTCTTGTTGATGACCTTGTGAAAGATGCATTTTTTACCCACTTAGAGTGAAAGAAATTGTAATAATGTATTCATTCTTGTGATTATATTTTGTATAACTTCCCACATCAAGTGGAGAACATTGTATTGTTATTGTGAATAGACATATTTCATTTCATTCTCACTATGGAAGTGTATTATATATATATATATATATATATATATATATATATATATATATACATATATATATATATATACACACACACACACACACATATATATATATACATACATATATATATGTATATATATATATATGTATCTGTGTATATATATGTATATGTGTGTGTATATATATATATATATATATATATATATATATATATAGTAAATTTGTATTCAAATAGCTTTCATTTTTATTTTATTGCATTTGAAAGAAAACAATAAGAAAAGAAAGAAGAAAGAATTTCATAGGAGAGATAGTTGTGCAAATAGAAATGAAAGTATTTTTTCCTTGTTAAAATATTGAATGTATTGTGAGAAAAGTAGTTCTTGTGCTAAAAGATTTGAGTTATATCAATGGAAAATAAAGTTATTATCAATGTAGAGTTGTTTTCATTGTAAACATGTATTAAGAGAAAAAGAAAGAAATTGTTAGAAGTTGAGCTTGTTATTATAATAAACTTGAATGGGAAAATAAAGTTATTTTAGCTATTTCTAATTTATGTACATTGTATTGAAATAAAGAGGAAACTAAGTTAGATTTTATTGCTTTTAGTAATGGTAATTGTATAGTATGGAAATGAAAAAGTATTAAAATAGATTTACATTCCTTTGCTCTTGTAATGGAAAGAAAGAATCTAGTTAAACAAATGGAAATTACTCTTGTAAGTAGATGAATTTTAATAGAGTTGAAAACACTTTAAAAAAATACTAGATTTAACTAAGAAATGAATAATAGAGCACTAAATCTCAAATATGGAACTTGAAATTAAAAAAGACAACTCAAAATGCATTTTTACATCTTTTAGAAACTTTTAAGTTTTTTTGAAAATCTTGGCATTATGGTTCTATTTTTTCAGAAACAAGACTATTGCCTTGTGCAGAGCGGCGGTCCCATAACTACCACTCAGGCAGTGGCGACGATCTCAAGATTGTCACCCACTAAGATGGCGTTCCTGTGTTTGTCTCCCAGGTAAGGTGGTGGTTTCACAACCACCGCTCTAGAGGGCGGAGGTCCCCTATTTGTCACCCTGGTAGAGCAGTGGTCCCAGAACCGTTGGTCTTCTCAAGGTGGAGGTCCTGTCACTTATGACATAATTCTATGGACCCATGCCTGTGTGTGAAATTTTTCCAGATTACCCTAGTTTTTAAGTTGTAAAATTTTAAACTATATGTACCAGCAAGTAAACAATGAGAAATGCTATGGAATGGAACAAAAGAAACACCCAAATGGTGAATCTAGAAGCATTCTTTTATTCATAAAAAAAGGGGGTAGGGTTTTCCCCAAATTTAAACCCAAGACACTATAATCTTGGAACAAAAAACTAGATTGGAGGAGTAAATCCCTCCCAATCTCAAAATGAAATAGATTACATAAATAAAACTAGAACTAAACTAAACCTAGACTAAATATTCATGTAGAATCCTCCATGGCTTCTCTCTTTTTTCTCTCATGGCTCCGTCCTCTCCAACCTGTAAATTTTTACAATAGAAAATGAACCAAATGAGAAGAATAAAATGAGAAAATGTTTTAATAGACTTTCATAAGGATTTTAAGGCTTTGTTGAGAACCCTAGGATCCAGTGGCTAAGATGGAGTTGATCCAAGGGTGGAGAATTGACCCTACCATTATTAAGAAGAAATTTATTTTAAATTTTTTAATTTAAAATCCTTAAGGGTATGTGTAAATGATTGAGTGGGGCCTTTGATTGCTTAGGGTTGTAATGTTTCCTTCCTCTTTTAAACACTTAGTGTGTGTAGGAAATTTATTAAAGGATATTTAAGCTATTAATGTAATGAATTTAATAATTTAGAATAAGGGTAACCTTGTTAGGAATGAACTTAATCGAAGAAAAGAAAATATTTAATTAAGTAAACTAATACTTGTTACCGTCCTACAGAACTATCAATTAATGTACGCTAGAGATAATTGTGTAACATGTAACCTTCACCTAGACCTGGGTTGTCAATTATTAAACTGAGTTAATTAGTGTAAGGTAATGAACTCTAGAAGTTCAAGCACCCTTGTAGCATCCTTGTACCCTAACATTCCTTCATAACTTAAAAGAAAAAAAAATTGTCACATTTTAGGGTTAAGTGTTGGGTTGAAGCACATTCTTAGAACGTCATTTTTGCGGGCGTTACACTCCCTATCTCTTTCTCTCTCATTGGTTAATAAATGAAATGAAATTAAATAAAATCAATACATGTCTCTAACCCCCCCTTTTGAATGCAAATTATTAATATTATGTACATGGAATACTTAAAACATTAATTATGCTAGATCTTGGTGGATGTCATGCCAGTAATTTATCACTGATTTCACGCTCACTTGGTTTTGTAGAATGCAAGAAAGATGGTCAAAGGGTATGGTGTTATTTTTTGTTTATTATCAAAATTTATATAGGTCACTATAAAATGTATATAAGTACAATGTAGTCCCATGTTACAGAAACATTGTATTTGAAGTCTGTTGATATGTATGAGATGCTAGTTTTAGGGATACCTTGGGAAATGCACATTTTATCATAGGTGCAATTTTGATTCATAGTTACGTGTGGTAAAAAAGGATTTTTATATATATATATATATATATATATATATGGTAAATGAATTTGAAGTTAATATCTAGTAGTACATTTTTAGTGTTCAATAAACGATTAATTAATTAGTGTGTTATATTCTTACCTTACAAATGCAATAAAGAGATTTAATCAAAACACTCAACCCTAGTATAAGATTCATGCTTAACATGTCTTCATGTGTGATCCTTCTTACCATAGAATAAATTGAAAACTGTAGAATGAAATTAAAATTTTCTCTCGACAGAACCTCCTAGTTTAGGTAAATAAAACCCCTAGTTTGATTTTATTGTCATAGTCATTATGTTTAGTGACATTTTTGTGAAGCCATCTTTTAGGAATGACATGGTCCAACTTTATCCAGAGCATGTGGTTTCCTTCTAGGTTTGTTAACCGTGAGGAGAATGTCTTCTCTTCAGGTTTGACATCGTGTTGAGTGGTGAAGACCATCTTGGAAGTCACCTTAAGAGCCCTTGTTTAAAGCAACTAGCTATGCGGTGTAACCTTACCGTTTATGGAGTAAGTAGAACTATTAATCCCTTAGTATCCTAGTGGAATAATAAGTCTTACAAAGTTAGATCTGGAATTTTTACTTGGCATTAAATGAATTCCTTGTGGGACCCCCAGATGACACAAATAGAGAGTGAAATAGTTGTTCTATGACTTAAAATATTGTTAATAAACTCTTTAGTTCCTCTCATCTAGATGTGCTACCTTGGTTACTAATAACATAGCACCTTTGTCTTTTAGGAAAGTTGTTTAGCATAAATATCTCCTCTCACCTTAAACTCATATATAATTGAGGCGTAGATCCTTAGGTGTAATTAGAATTAAAATAAAACTAAATTTATTAGGAGGTTAACTTAGGGTTCGTGTGTATTTATATTGCTTCCAATCATATAATTTTTCAAGATGTTAGACAATTACTTTCATAACTCCTTATGTTAAAAAGTGTCACAAAAAAGAAACCTAAGAAAACATGTAAATAAAATGAGAAACAAGAGTATATGGGATAATGGTTTAGGAACAAAATTTTCAGTTGAAGTACTTATGGTTGATTTAAGGATTGAAATTTTGTTAAGAATGGTTAAAATTTATTATTGGTGGGACTAGGAATTTGAGCCAATATAGAGTCCACAAAAAAAAATTATGTCATGTAAATGCGTAATTGAATCAAACTAAGTTTGGAACTAAAACAACCATAGTATGCGAAAAAATGTGCTTCTAATGGAAGGAAGTTTATAGGAAAGGGAAACTTGAACCTTCATCTCCTTTTAATCATATTATTTTTCCCTCAACAACTTATGGTTGGTCCCCTTGCATAATGAGGGTAAAATTAAAAGTCAACTAAACATATTCTGAGAAACAAACCATTATCATAAGAGTGAGAGAATTAGGAACTTTATATGCAATTTGAAATACAGAAAATAATTATGTAAGTTATGGAGATTGTCAGAAGTGATAAAGAGAAAACTTAAATGGTCGAAATGTAAGTTGAATGTGGAATGAACTTATGAATCCATTGGTGGAAAAGGGAGAAAATTATTCTCACATAATAATGTTATTGGAATGTTAATCATAAAGAAGATGTAATCATGGTAATGATGTGTTGTGGGTTTTCCAATACTTGAGTCCATTTTCTTGTCGTTGGGATTATTGTCAGCATTCTTTCATTGGGAGAAGTGTGGCATCGACATGTATATGTTGTTTTCTTGTATCTATGTGATTTGATTAATTATGTAAGTTTCATATGTATTTTTGAGTTTTTCTTTTCTTGGAGCCCTTGTGGCATTTTATAGTGAGCAATGTAAGTCAAAAAAAAAATTATTCATGGTATTTTTACTATTGTTTTTGTGAGTGTAAAATGGCGGCGTTACACTTAACAATAATCTACTAATTCACATTGTTATTTCATTTTAAACTCTCCATAGTTCAAACTCTATACCATCCTCACATTTGATTCCAAACACATGGGCCTAGTAGTTGCATGGGTCATAATGTCAAGAGTGTGATGCCCGCTAAAAAATCCCACTCAAGACCCAAAAACAAACTAGCTTTAGTTAGAAAAAATATGGAATAATTTTTATTTTTTATTTTTAAAAGTGTGACCACAACCAGGCTTCAAAACTACAATGGCCACAATAATATTTTAAGACAATTATATTTAACAATTAAAATCTTCACGTTAATAAATATAAAAACACATTACAAATTAATAAGTGTAATTAGTCCAAGCATACTTAAATTTCTCTTAGGTGTTAATTTAATAACTAATTAAATTAACACTATAGTTAAGTGATTCTTAATTAAATTTAGAGGTTTAAGGGGCCATAACAAATTAAATACCCAAGGTATTTAATTCCACAAGGCCAAGATGAATCAAAAGGTTACTATTTACTTAGGTTTAAGAACAATATTCTCTTACCCCATAAGGTGACCCCTTAAAGGTCAACTCATGTTTTAGAAATAAACATTTAAGTTAAAAAGGGTAATTTCCTTCTTATCCACTCTAAGAATCATCTTTGAACTTCAAAATGATTTTTCCCATATTTCATGCACTTAAATTTTTTTTGAAAACATTTCCATTAGATAGGAAATTTTCTCCCCTTTCCAATGATATAAATAATTCCTCCTAACTCCTCATATTTCTCAAGTTATAATCCGGTGGGCTTAGGGAAGAAGTTTTTCCCAAAGGCGGGCTTGCAGGCCTGGGGAAGTTTTCAGAGTGGCAGACCGAGGGAGGAATTTAGCACTTTGCAAGTTTTTCCCAAAAGCATAATTAACCATTTTCGGGTATGTGAACCCATGAACCTGCTGCAGGCCTTAGTTCCAAAAGGAGAAATTAAACCTAAGGTCATAAAGGACACATGTCCAAAAATTTCAAGTCCAGGCAAGAAGGCAGCTCGCCGGAAGCACTTAGGATTTTTTTGGATTTTTTTGAAATTTTTTTTTTAAAAAGGAGCTGCACCTCTGCCGATACCTGAATAATCCATATGTCATGCTCAGAGCTACGCAAGGGGAAGTGGGCCGTCAGAGGAACTTCATAAACTTAGAATTTTTAGTTGAAAAGACCAAAGGTTAAAAACAACTCACACCTCCGTCAACACATAGAAAAGCCATGTGTTAGACCATCATTGGCTATGGGGTGGTAGACCATCGGGGAGACTTAGAAAATTTTGACTTTTGAAAAGAAAAAGCATAAATTTTTAAAATCCTCCACACCTTCACTGAAGCCTCATGAAGACATGTGTCAAGAAAACATTAGCGGCGGGGTAGCTGGGCGGTGGGGAAACTTAAGTATTTTATCCAATTTTTCTTTTAAAAATATTAAGGTTTAAGAATAATCTATGCCTCCACTGACACCTTGTGAAGCCACGTGTTAGAAAAACATTGGCTATGAGGTGGCGGGCCGATGGGGAAACTAAAGAATTTTTAAATTTTTTTATGGTTAGGTTTTTTAAAAAATAAAAACCAAAGTAGAAACTGCAGAAGGACATAACTTTGACTGGAAGCTCAGATTTTGGAAAACTAGAACTTTTTGGAAAGGTCTTGACCTCCTCTTTACATAGGAAACATACTTTTTTTTGACAAAATTAGGTGGGTAAATTTTGAGAAAACGTATTTTCTAACATTTAAAAGTGAACTGGATTTTTTAACTTAATAGAATTAATTCAATCCACCATTCTTTCTTCTTTAAGACACAAAATAGGCATGGAGAAACTCACTTGGGAAGATTTAGAATGGTTTACAAGGATTAAATGACTTTGGTTAAGGTTGTAATTCAATTTTAATTCTTCTTTTCTATAAAGGAGTGGTTTTTTTACTGATGCTCGATTAATTTAGTCTGTTAAAATGTCTTTGAGCAATACAACGGTTTCAAGATGTGTTTTTTTATTCCTTAATTCATCTTAATGTTTATAACTTGTTTCCCAATGTTGCAAGTTAATTTGAGTATTTCTTTGATAATTATTTCAGTTTTCTAGTAAGTCTAAAATTAAAAAAAAACTACATACTTAAGCTCGGATTGATCTACATCGCTTTTCATACTTTAAATATATGAATTCAATCCATTTCAATTTTAACTATATTTATCTTTCCTTCAATAAATATGAGAAAACAAGAATGTGGTTCTATTTTCAAAAATTTTGCGTTTCGAATAATACAGAGGGATGCAATATTTCTTCATATATATTTTTCCAATTCTCAAACACATATTTCACAATATACTTCAAACATAGATTTCAAATAAATACAACACCATTTATAGAAAATAATACAACTTCTATTAAACTGAAAAAATAAATCTCTTTATAACTTCCTTTACATTCATCATAATACAACTTACAGAATACATATCTTTCTCTTTTCTTTTCAAATTCACTATAACTTTAAAGTTCATGAATAAAAACAACATTTCACCACAAATTATTATTACAATGTCATCCAATTAAAGTGGGAAACTTTTACAATAAGGAGGAATAATATTGAACTTCGAACTTGGAATTCAAAACAGCTCCAAAACAATAGGTAGAAAGATCCACCTTGCTTCACATTTGATTACAACAAAAAGGGGGAGATGCAATGCTCTCCACCCAACCAAGAATTCCAATGAAGAGGAGAATTTTTCCTCCTCATTAGCCCCTGAGCCCCAACCACATTACAATGAAATATGGAATTCAACTCATGGCAACAAGACAAGATTTCACAACACAAAAACAAATTTCACAAACATATCACAGTTCTAAAAATACTATAGTTACAACTACATGAAGAACAACAAAAAAATACGTAGGCTTCATCATGCACAAGCCAAAGGAGCAAGATCTATGGGGTAAGATTCTTATACCTCCCAATGGGGAAATGGGTGTCCACCTTATAACTTGCATATATATATATATATCATCTCAAACCCCTACATGCTCTTATGCCTCCCCCAAGTAACTCTTATACCTCTCATTCTCTTATGCCTCCCCACACTCTTATGGCACCCCATAACAAGTAAGAAATGCAAGCTATTTATTTTCAAAGGTGTATCCCAATCCCCACTCCCTCCACAAAAACTCTTATACCTCCCGAAAATCTCTTATGCCTCCCCAAAAAATGTCCCCAAAGTATTATCCTACAACACACCTAGTAAATCTACCCAGCCAACCCACAAACATCCTAAAACATTCAAAAAATTCACATATGCATAAATACAAGAAAAAATATTTTTACAAGATTCAAACCCTACCTCTCCATGATATATATTTATCCTAAAGTTCAACAACAAGATTTTCTAATCTGACAGTCTTAAAAGCTCCGAAAATCCACAAGAATTCAAAAATATCTAACTCTCTCTAATTATAAGAGCAAAAAAAAAAATGAAGTAATGTCGACACTAAAATTTTCCTCCGTAATTTCTATTTCATTAATGTTTGTATTAGGAATAGGATGTTGTTATGTATCATTATTAGTGGGGTGTGATAGAAGATAATGACGCTGTTGGTACAATGCCGCCAATAATGTATAGTAGGGTAACAATCAAAGTACAATAGGAATGTTGTGGTAAAAAGTAAATATTTGTCTTAAGTGGTTCGATAATATTAAAATTTCAAAGTTAGGGTAAGTAGAGAAGTAGGGTCTACATGATTAGGAATAATAAATATTATATTGGTAATAAGGACAAGGACTGATGTCATAAATATTTTGGGTATTTTATTTGTAAATAATATAAAAAGGTGGAACCCATGTGAAATTATAAGGTTTATCTTATCTTATAAGATAAGATTACATGTAAAGATAAGAGTTAAGGTATGGAATATGATTCGTTAGAGTATATTTCTTATCCTATCCTAGAGATAAGGTGGATAAGCCTGAAATTTCTATAAATAGAGAAGCCACCCCCCTCATTTAGCATAGTAGGAAGTTGTGAGAAATATTGTATAAGAAAGTGTGTGAAGGAAGCCATCATTTATAGGTGTGTTAAAGAAGCTATTAAGAGGTGTAATTGTGAAGTTTCTCCCATAGTTATTGTTGGAAGGCAAGTGGAGTTGGTAATACTTGGAGTAATTCATGGGTGAGATTGTAAAAATTTCATGTTAATAATACATTTTACAATTGTATTTCAGATTTGTCATTGTTCTTTTATGTCATAGTGTATGGTATTCTTGTGTTATGTCTATTTTTGTGTTTTCAGATTACTTCCACCAAACTAAAAGCTATGCATTAATAAATATTCATATCACGAGGAGTTTCCGATGGAAAATTATCATAGTGTCGGATTGGTGATGACATTTTTGTTCTGTTGTTGGGACCATTCCTCGTTGGATGATTTTTTGGAGAGATATTCCCACTTAGTTAGAAATCATTTAGAGGGTAACCTTATTTTTACTGTGCATAGTAGTTACCCTGGTAAAGTCACTTCTTACCATAACTAGTATTTACCATATTAAAGTTACTTTTACCATGAATATTATTTACTGCAGTAACTTCACATTTTACTGTGAATAGTATTTACCACAGTAAAGTTAGTTTTTACCGCAATAAGTCAAGTTTTACCATAGTTTACCATGGTCATTTCTATTTTACTGTAGAAAGGTGTAAAGTCACTTTCTATTATAGCGATTCCAATTATTTGTGCACATAAGTCTTGTTGATTGTACTTGTGGGTTGGTATTTCACTGTGGTTACTTTTGAAAATGGGGAAGATTCCTATTTTTTCAGCCCAATCTAATGAAGATGCTTCCTCTTTCATTCAAGAATTAAAAAAATCTTTTATTTGTAATGGACTCATAAGAAGGGAACAAAGGATTGAATTTTTTCCTACCTTTTTGGATGGTTCAACCCTTAGGTGGTTTGAAACACTAGCTGTTAATGTGAAATACTCATGGGATTTATTAACTGAAAGTTTTCTTGAAGAA
Source organism: Taxus chinensis (assembly GCA_019776745.2). Classification (NCBI taxonomy): domain Eukaryota; kingdom Viridiplantae; phylum Streptophyta; class Pinopsida; order Cupressales; family Taxaceae; genus Taxus; species Taxus chinensis. The sequence continues at coordinate 426,042,770 of CM034155.1, read as the reverse complement.
TTTGGTCAGAAAATAAATATGCATATCTCATGATCAAGGTCAAAAAGTTATCCCAAGGAGAGAAGGAGGAGATAAGAGATTATCATGCTCGTGTTCTAGAGCTAAGGAGGAAGCTCAATGGAAAGATCTGGAAGGAAATATTAGTAGATGGGTTGATGAATGGTGTGGATAATCTCCTCTGTAAGCACTTAATTCTTGGGATGAAGATAGAGATAAGAAAACAAGTAAAGTATGACCACTTAGTGACCCTCGAATAAGCAAAGGAGGTTGCAAGAAGGCAAGAAGAAAGCATGGAAGAAGAGCGCAAAGAAATTTTTGCTAAGGTAGAGTCTACACCAACACCTTTGGTCTAAAATCCACAACCAATCTCGGTGAGCATAAATCTTTCTCCTAGTACATCTACTAAGTATGAAGATCTGCTCAGGAAGATGGGCAGTTAACTATTAATATTCTTCAAGGAAAAGAATTTAGTTCTCAGGGATGATATAAAGGTCTAAAAAGAAATATATCTGAAGTTGTTATCAATGAATCATAGCACCCTTCTATTTGAACATACTTGAGCTCATGGTGTGATTGGATAACATGGGTACTATCTCCAAGTTATGGGACCTACTACTTGAGATAGACCTCCAGAGAAAGTTGGTTCTTGCTCCTAAACTACCTGTCACAATCTACTCTAATGCAGGGGAAACTAACTATTTTAATTTAAATTTCCAAGGGACCAGGGAGACAGAATGCATAAAATGAAAGCCTACACTAAAGCGGTGATACACCAAAAAAGGAGGGTGTGAGAGTAGTCTCCAAATGTGTGAAATACATAAGCAAAGTGCACACTAGAAGAGGTGATGACAGTTCTCCATAATCTAGCAAAACACATTCACAACAATATTTCAAACATACACAATGATAATGGATCCCTGCATGAACATAATAATAGACACAATATTCTTGTAAAGAAGAGGTTGAAGGGGCAAGAAGAATGCAAGAAAACATAGCAGGGGAAGATACATCCACAAACTTATATTTTATTGCTTCCTGATATGCACAGTTCAATCGGTTACAAGGTAAGGATCTGGATCACCATGCAAGGATTCCACAACAAGGGCCTATAACACATTGGCTTCACAAAGCAATTTTGGTAGAGTTTTGCTACAAAAACTACCTCCCCTTTACAATGAGCCCAACACTCCAATTTATAGAAAAAAAGAGAAGGGAAAATGGAAATCCCAAAGTCTGTCCTTCAACCACTTGTAAGAGGCATTAAATGGAGTAAAATGATTATATATTACTTGCAAAAGGCTCCCCATACTATCCCAAGTGCTGCAACAGAGAAAGAATGATGACCATGCCTCTTAATTGCACTCCCAACCACAAAAAAAAACACTATTATGAACCCAGCCATGTTTTCTTAAAATATCAATAAATCTCTCATCAAATCTAGAATTTATTGATTTTGTGTGTTGGGCATGGAGCCACGATTCCAACAGTACCAATTTTGTGTGATTTCGTTGAGAAATGTAAAATTTATGGCCTTCTGAGTGCGGGCAGCTATTTTGGGTCTGGCAGGCATTTTCTGTCATTTGAGGGGAATGAGCATTAACTGACGGTAAAGTCCAATTTTGTGAAAATCGGAGCTCGGAGTGAAAATTTATGGCCATTTGAATTTCATGGGTCAAATGTTGACTTTTCTTCTTTGCCTTCGGCTATTTTGGCTTTTCGAATCCCTCGCGTACCTCGGGCACTTTTTTCCGGCTGTCGCAGCTGAATTTTCTCACATCAGCCGATTCGCACTTCCTTGTCCCTTTTGAAGCCTTTTCACCTTTTTGCATCCCACGCATCCCTCGTGTACCTCGCATACTTTTGTCCTGGCTATCCTAGACAAAAATCTCTGAACTGCTCGAAATGAACCGTCTTTCGGTGAATCGGCTGGTTTGCATCCCGCGCGTACCTTTTTCCCGGCTGTCCCGAAACCGCGCGAAACAAAAACTTGATGATTTTCCCTGCTCTCAGCTATTTCGGTTTTTCACATCCCGCGCGTCCTGACGTCCCAACTGTCCCGCAGACCGCCTGGGATAAAAATGTTCGACTTAGTTGATTTTCTTTGTTTTTTCGGCCCCAAGCTTGATACGACGAACCTCAGTACGACCCAAACTGGTATGAACCGAACCCTTCAGACCTGAAATGCTTTAAAATAGTCCTGCAACCTTATTTTTTGCATTTTTTCCATTTTTTTAACTCGTTAGGATTTCTTCTTGGATGGGAGAATTAGAGAGAAGCCGAGGGGGCCCCAAAAACATGATTTCGGGCCTTGAATCAATATAATTTCTTGGGACTGAATAATTTGATGCATGTTATCAAAATTACCTTGAGGGTGAATTTTGGATAACAGTTGTATCTTATGGTTTTCATAAAAAGGGTCATTATAAGTATAATTGTCCAGATAGAGCTTCTACATCCGGTACAAGAGATAATGATAAAGGAAAAGTACCTGTGAATTCTTTTGATGTAGTAGATGGGAGCATAAATAATGAAGTAGATGTGTTTATAACAAAAAGAAAGAAAGAAAAAGATAACCAAGATGGAAATGATCCTAAGAAGATGAAAGGAGAAACTAGTAAGAAACATAAGAGAAGAAATTTGTGTGTGCATAATTTTCTGATTTCACAGGGGTAAGGACAATACTACTTCTTATAAGATCTGTACAAAAGGCCTGCAAATATTACATATGGTCAAATTTTGGCTATGTATTCTGAGAAGAGGCGGGATTTGTGAAGTGGACTCAATGATCGATAAAGGAAGGATGTTGAGGTCCCTATTTTAGAAGTAGAGGCAGATCCCTACACTCCACAAGCTGAGGTATTATGTAATGGTATTTCAATTCATGATGTATTAGTAGATGGAGGTGCTATAGTTAATGTAATGACCGAGTCTGTAATGAATATGTTGGGTTTAAAAATTGATCTCCCCTCAAAACTTAAGTTAAGGTCATAAATAAGAGAAAAACTAAACCAGAAGGTGTTGTTTCAGATGTGACAATATTTGTTATGGGTGTTGTGTGTGTGGTAGACTTTCAGGTGATGAAAAATGGTACTGTTGTGTACCAAATGTTGTTGGGAGGCCATGGCTGATGGGAGTTCATGCAAGAAACTAATAGAATGAAGGCTTCATGGCTTCATGACACTTGGATGTGGAAGAGAGAGGGTGAAGATAAACATGATCCCTTAGTATCATAAGGTAGAACTTGTGGATTCAAGTGATGAAAATGATGATTCGACATCATCTGATTAGTCTAGTACCAATGAAGTGACACAGAAGATGAAGAAAGTGAGATTGATATTTCGGTCATGGATATCCTTCCAGTCACATTGACACATGAACCCATAAAATTATCTGAAGAAGAAATTGATGATCCTCTCCAACAAATAAATATTGGTGATGTTGTGATGGAGAGTGAGAAGAAATCCTACCTCTAGCTCTTTCAAAGGTACATACACCTATTAAATTTTGATTACAAGGAACTCCATCAAGTAAGTTGGGTGGAAAATTATATTGAGCTAGTAGATGGTGCTAAGCCCATAAAGTAAATGCCATATGGAATGAATCCTAACTTCTCCAAGACTATAAAAGAAGAAATAGATAAGTTGTTTGATGTAGAATTCATATTTGCTGTGGAGAATAAAAATGGGTCTCTCCCATTGTGACCTCAATAAAAAAGGGAAGCTACACATTTTTGTTGATTACAGAAAGCTCAACAAGGAAAAAAAGAAAGATCATTACCCTTTTCCATTCTCAGATCAGATTTTGGACACAGTAGCTGGCCAGGACTGCTATAGTTTTTTTGATGGATATAGCAGATACAACAAAGTTTGTATAGCAGAGAAAGATCAACTGAAGACCACATTCACCACTCCTTGGGAAATGTTTGCTTATAGATTTATGTATTTTAGGTTGTATAATGCTCTGAAAATATTCCAATGCTTTATGAATAGGGTGTTTGAACCCTATATTGAAAGCTTCATTAGAGTATTTGTAGATGATTTTTGCATCTATGGGAGCAAGATGGACCACCTGCACTATATGGAGACAACATTTCAAAGGTTAGATTAAACACAAGCCTCGATAAACCCTATAAAGTGTATCTTTGGATGTTCTAAAGGAATTTTGTTAGGGCATGTTGTATCTAGAGATGGTAGTGGTAATGATCCTAATAAAGTTTCAAAAATCAAAGAGTTACCATTTCCTATCAATAGAAGTAAGTTGAGATCATTTTTAGGCCGTGTGGGTTACTATAGAAGGTTCATCAAGAATTTCTCAAAGATTGCACAACCACTAACCTAGTTCTTGAAAAAGGATGTTACTTATGAACCAGGAAAGAAGGCACATGAAAATTTTGAACAATTGAAGGAAGATTTGGTGTCTTTACCTATTTTAAAGAATCCAGACTGAAGCAAACCATTCATTGTGTATACATATACTTCAGATGTAGCACTAGGAAGTACTTTAAGCCAAAATGTTGAAAATGGGAATGATCATCCTGTTTACTTTGGGAGTAGACAAATGAGTAGTGCTAAGGTAAATTATACTGTAATAGAAAAAGAGGCTCTAGCTATCATTTTTGCTGTAAAAAAATTTAGAAATTACTTGCTAGGGAATAATTTCACATTTGTAACATATCATCAGGCCCTAAAATATATTGTAAATAATCCTTAACCATCAGGGAGGATATCAAGATGGATAATTTTGATACAAGAATTTGAATTTGATATTATAGATAGGCCGAGAAAGAAGAATGTTAATGCAGATGAAATCTGTCAAGCCTATGATGGTTTAGGTTCATCTTGTGATGATGATGATTTCCCAGATGCAACATTGTTATTCCTTGACACAATCCCTAGTGAATACATAGATATTTGGAATTATCTGAATAAATTCAAGTTTCCTGATGGTGCTAATGCAAATACTAAGAGGAATATTACTCAAGCCAATCATCTATATTCTATTCTGAATGGAGTATTATTTCAAATAGGCCCTGATGGAAAGTACAAGAGGGCAGTTAGACCTGATCAAGGGAACAAGCTAATAGAAGAATTCCACAATGGTACATGTGGAGGACACTTCTCTGGACAACTTACAATAAGAAGGATCTTAGATGTAGGTTATCACTGACCCACTCACTTTAGAGATTGCTATAATTATTCTAAGACATGTGATATTCATCAAACATATGAGAACCATAAGACTTCATCAGCTCCATTATGCCATATTATTTTGTATGCCTAAATAAGTATATTGTAGTTGCCACATATTATTTAACCAAGTGGGTTTAAGCTAGACCATTGAAAAGAACTTCAATGGATGAAGTGGCAAGGTTCATATATGAACGCATTGTCACCAGATATTTTTTTCCATTAGAAATTGTAACAGATCAAGGAAGACAATTCATTAATGAGGTGGTAGAAGCCCTAGTCAACAAGTTTTGTATTAAGCACATGAAGGAAACAAATTACAAGCCAAGCACAAATAGATAGGTGGAACGAAAAAATTATGTGTTGTGTAAATTTATAGCAAAAGATGCAGCCTTGCAAGTACATAAGTGGGATAAAAAGGATTCATGTAGCATTGTGGGCATATAGGAAAACATCAAAGTCAGCAACATGATACTCCCCATTTCAATTGGCTTATGGCATTGATCCAATTATACCTATATAGTTTGATATTCCCGCTGTGAGAGTTATAAAAAATGAAAGGATGGATGAAAGTGATTCAGTAAATGAAAGGTTGGTACATCTTCATTTGCTAGAGGAAATGAGGGAAATAGTGAAGGATACAAGCTATAAGAAGAAAATGAAGTAGAAGGAATACTTTGATCAAAATATCTGTTGGTCTCCATTTCATGTGAATGGCTTGGTTCTATTATATGATTTTTGATACAATAAAAGAAGGCAGAGAAAATTTCTTCCCAAATGTATGGGGCCATGTACAAAATATTAGTTGTGCATGAAAATGGTACATATCGAGTGGAGGAATTGGATGGCACTCCCATTACAAAATGGGTCAACCACGACAAGTTAGAGATTTTCCAAGCACTAGAATAGTCTACTCCAAGGATGGAGTAGAAGCTAGGAAGGGGGAAGAAATTCACACTGAAATTTTCCTCCGTAATTTATATTTCATTAATGTATGTATTAGGAATAGGATGTTGTTAAGTATCATTAGTAGTGGCATCCGATAGAAGATAACAACGCTACTAGTATGACGCCACAAATAATGTATAGTACTATAACAGTCAAAGTACAATAGGAATGTTGTTGTAAAAAGTAAATATTTGTCATAAGTGGTTCAGTAATGTTAAAATGTCAAAGTTAGGGTAAGTAGAGAAGTATGGTCTACATGATTAGGAATTAGAAATATTATATTGGTAATAAGGAAAAGGAGTGGTGTCATAAATATTTTGTGTATTTTATTTCTTAATAGTCTAGAAAGGTAGAACCCATGTGAAAAGATAAAGTTTATCTTATCTTAAAAGATAAACTTATATGTAAAGATGAGATTTAAGGTATGGAATATGATTCGTTAGAGTAGATTTCTTATCCCATCTTAGAGATAAAGTGTATAATCCTGAAAGTTCTATAAATAGAGAGGCCACCCCCCTCATTTAGCATAGAAGGAAGTAGTGAGAAATATTTTATAAGAAAGTGTGTGAAGGAAGCCATCATTTATAAGGTGTGTTAAAGAATCCATTAAGAGGTGTAATTGTGAAGTTTCTCCCATAGTTATTGTTGGAAGGAAAGTGGAGTTGGTAAAACTTAGAGTAATTTATGGGTGATGATTGTAACAATTTCGTGTTAATAATATATTTTATAGTTGTATTTCATATTTTTCATTGTTATTTTATCTCATAGTCTTTGGTATTGTTGTGTTATGTCCATTGTTGTGTTTCGAGATTACTTCCACCAAACTAAAAGTTTTTGCATTAGTAAATAATCATAGCACGAGGATTTCCCGGTGGACAATTATCATAGTGCTGGATTGGTGATAACAGTAACCCCTAAACAAGCCAAAGAATTTAAATAAATAGAAGAAAGAGAGAGAGAGGAAAATGAGTTGGATCCATGTAGGATGTCACATCTCTCATCCTCAACTTCATCTCACAAGTCAACATCAATCTCCAAAGCATAATAAATAAGTGGGTGAATAAAATGAAATTTTACTTACAAACTCAATCCAAGCCCACACACCTTAAGGATTAAAAATTAAATACATGTAAGAAAGTACAATTGAAACTTACAACTTGTCTTCCAAAAATACATAATGACGCATAACTTTGACTTTCCAACCCATAGGTAAGGTTGGTGTAACAATTTAAGAGGTGTGGGATAAGTTTAACTTGTCCCATAAGCCTCCAAAATCATCCCCTAAGGAAAAATTCGAATTTCAAAAAGGAAGTATTAAGTGTTTCACACTGAAGTTAAAAATATCTTACAACACATAATCCAAGAGCCATCAACTCTAATAAATGCATTTCTTTTGACCCATTCTTAATTAATTTAACACCATTATTACTCACAAATCATGACACCAATTAAATAAATACTAAAGAGAAAATACATCAGTAAATAAACACATACTAAAATAAAATAAGGAAACAAAATAAAAGAATACACATAACCCCTTGGTCACATTTGAAGGTGATCCCCCCCACGGGAACCCCTAACAACAATATCAACATACACACAAAACAAAACATGTTGCCATGGTGAACCTTGTTGAATTTAACTAGAATTCCAATGTGGTTGGTCTCTAATCCCCTGATGTTTATTGTGACATGTTTACCTATAAAACAAAAGTACCTCCTTGAGCTTTGTGGCCACATCAAAAAATCAAAAATAAATATAAAATATAGCTTCCAAAATCATCTATTTATGAATCACAACATCATTTAGGCAAGTAACAATATTGTTTACAATTTCATCAATAACCATATGATCATAAGATTAGTTCAATTTTATAATGTCTAATCAATATGATAAAAAAATCGCATGTTCGAGAAAAATATAAATATATCCATGTCAATCAACATATCCACATCAATAAAGAAGTCTCTAATAATCCTCATGCATCGTACATGAATCAAAGTCAACAACAGTCCATGATCTCTAATTTCTAACACCATGCCAAATTAAAGCTACAATAATATCCATAGTATAATCAACAGCATCATAATAATATCAAAAGGTTTTGAAGGGAAGTGGGCACTACATCCCCCTCCCCTTAGACTCAACTTCATCCTCGAAGTCACTGGAACAGGTGGGGAAACTGAACTTGTAGCAAAGTAACATCCTCCCATGTAGCCGCAATCTCATCATATTTGTCCCACTGCACTCGAACCTGATCAATATCTCTACCTCGAAGACCTAGGTTTATATGCTCTATAATGCAAATGGGATTGACCATCACCTAGCCCTGATCTTACACCTGTAATGAGGTCCAATCTAGCACATGAGAAGGATTTGTAATATAACTCGTAAGCACTGAAACATGAAGCACATCATGGATGAGAGACAAGCTAGGTGGAAAATCTAGACAGTAGGCCAAAGGGATGATACGCTCCAAGATCTCAAAAGGACCAACAAATCTAAGAGATAACTTAGAACCTTTTCCGTAAAAAATAGGGATCTTATGTGGCCTGACACGAAGGAATGCGTTCATGTCCACATCAAAACTACGGCTGGTCCTATGGTGATATGCATACTTCTTCTTCTTGTCCTATGCCTCATGTAGTCTTTATCTGATCATAACCACCTACTACTCCATGTATTGCAATAAATATGGTCTAAGAGAAACCATGTCCTCTAACATGTCCTAGCTAAGAGGTGTATTGCACTCTCTGCCATATAATTCTTGGAAAGGATCCATGCCTATCGAACACTGAAAACTATTATTCTGGGAAAAATCCACCAAGTATAGGTACTCCTCCCATCTTGAATGGTGATCCATAACATACATCAGAAGCATGTCCTCTAAAATATGATTCACCCATTTAGTTTGTCCATCTTTCTTAGGGTGATATGTTGTGCTGAAATTGATTCTCATCCTGAGGGCATACTACATGGTAGTCCAAAAGTGGGAAGTTTATACAAGATCGAACTCATAAATGATATTTCGTAGAATCGCGTTCAGTCTAACAATATCATCTAGATAAACCCATGTTACTACACTAGATATATAAGTGGTATTAACCAGAGAAAAATGACCCACTTTTTTCAATTTATCCATTGCGACCATGATGGCATCGTGGTGGTATCTCCACATCACTATCCCAATAATGAAGTCCATGGAAAGGGTGTCCCATTTCCACTCTGGTATAGCATGAGGAAAGAGATGACCAACCAGATGCTGATGCTTGGCCTTCATCTTCTGGAACTCCAAATAGCATGACACAAACTGAACCACATCTCTAAGAATTCCCCTCTAATGATACAACTATCTCAAAGTGGCATACATATTCTTCACTATAGAATGGACTGAATAGGGTATAGGATGTGCCTTAGTCAAGATGTCCTACCTGAAGCCTCCGTCTCTGGGAACATAAATCTGACATCTGTGCCTGAGAAGGCCATCTGCCTCTAATGAAAAACCATCAATATTCCCCTCAAGGGGTCTCTAGAAATCGATCTCTGTTCTAGTTGTAATGTAGAAACTGTCAAGAGGAAGCTACTCTAGAATGTTACTCCCCAAATCTATGCCCACTAAAGTATCCATAACCACATGTCTTCATTTTATAAGAGCATTAGCAACCACATTCTCCTTCCCCTTCACATGATCTATCTCCATATAATACTCACAAAGCAACTCCATCCAATGTTGTTAATGAGCATTGAGATTGGGATGCATGAAGTGGTGGCAAAGACTCAATTGATCAATCCTAAGTATGAATCTTTGGCCAAGAAGGAAGTGTCTCCATCAAACCAAGGTGTGTACAACTACCGTAACCTCAAGATCATGAGTCAGATAATTGAGCTCATAATATTTGAGTTTAGGAGACTTAAAAGAAACTACTCTACCCTCCTGCATCAACACACCTCCAAGTCATGCCAAAGAAGCATCCATGCACACAAAAATACTCACCCTGGGGCTCAAATACTTCAATAATAGGTGACATCGTGAGGCATCCCTTCAATCTCTTAAAGGCCTACTCACATTTGTTAGACCAAAATAAAATTCACTTTCTGCTGTAGGGAAGTGTTGGGGTACACAACCTAAGAGAATTCCTAAACAAATCTCCTATAATATCCTACTAAACCCATGAAGTTACACACCTTTGTCACAATAGTGGGCTCTGGTCAATCCATAATAGCTCAAATCTTGGAAGGATTAACTGCGATACCTTCCCCAGAAATGTTGTTGCCCAAATACTACACCTCTGTCTGAAAGAATGCATAATTCTCCAAGTTCCCATAAATCTTTTTCTCATGAAGACACTGAAGAACCTGGTGAAGATTCCCCTCGTACTCCTCATGTGTATGTGAGTATATCAAAATGTCATCAAGGAATATGACCACGAAGCGATCCAAGAATGTCCAAAACACCACATTCATCAATCTCATAACCATTGTGGGGGAATTCATCAAACCAAATGACACCATTATGAACTCGTAGTGACCATATCTCCTATGATAGGCGGTCTTATGAATATCCACCTCCAAAATCTTCAGCTGATGCTATCCTGACTTAAGATCTATCTTAGAGAAAACTATGGCTCCCTTTATATAATCAAATAAATAATCAATGCATGGAACGGGGTAACAATTCTTGATTGTTACTTTGTTCATCTAGTGGTAATCAATACACAACCACAAGGATCCATCCTTTTTCTTTAAAAAAATAACTGGTGCACCCCAAGGGGATACACTAGGACAGATTAGGCCTTTCTCCAATTTAGGCCCTCTAACTATAACTTGAGTTCACAGAGCTCTGGGGTGGTCATCCGATAAGGTTCTTCTGAGATAGGATATGCTCCTAGAAGCAGATCAATGTGAAAATCTATCTCACTTAGGGGTGGAAACCTAGGTAGCTCCCCTGTAAAGGCATTAGAAAACTCTCTCAAGATGGGATGTTCATCAAGTGATGGTCCACTAGACTCATCCTCTGGTATGTCACTAATTGTAACAACATACATCTATAAACCCCATCACATACATGTTGTATAACAAAGATGGTGTGAATGGAAATGGGTCTCCTAACCCTAGAAATCACTGACTTAAATCCTAGATCATATGTACAAGATATAGTCTTAAGGTAACAATCCATCCTAGCTCTATGTGCAAACAACCATTCCATGCCCAAGATGACTCCATAAGAACCCAACAGAAAGACACGAAGATCCAAAGTAGTGGTGAAGGGTCCCAAATCATCTACACACTCCTTAACTAGGGAGTCTAGAAAGATCTTAGATCCAGAAGCCATCTCAACGTCCCAACTAAGACCATTCCTAACTACCACCAGCCTGCATCACTCTACTAAATATGGTGTAATAAAAGAATCAAAAGAACCAAAATTAAACAAAATGGAGGTATGGATACCACCAATGCTACATGTTGTCTCAATCACGACACTTTGATGCTCATCATGGTGTCTCTCAACAACTGCATAGATTTGATGATTGTGCCCCATGTCACAAATAATAGGCTTATAAATATACGTATTACCCTTTTTACTAGGGTTCTGTCGGTAATCTCTCTAAAAATTTCTAGCAACACCACAACCAAAGCAACCACCCAATCCTCTCCCATGAGTAATAAATCCAACCGATGCTCTAGAGGGAGGTGTTATGGATCCCGATGATTTGGCTATGAACTACTAAGGTATTTTCTGGTGATCTCATGCTGATTGAGCTCTTAGTGCACCCTGTGTCCTAATGAGACCCCTAGGAGGAGGCCCCATAATCTGACCCCTCTATGCATCAAATCTCTATGGAGGTGTATAAGGTGGGTGAGTCAATTGCTTCTACTACTGATGTGGCCTAAAATATGACTATGTTCAACCTCGTCCACCATGAGGACGAGGAGCTATCCCCCTTGATCTGTTGTCTTACATCTCCTTGATGCAGCTCTGAAATTTATCTCTAGCCTGTTGTGTCTTATCCCAAGTCTCCTCTACTATATAGACCTTCTCAACAGCCTCAACCAATGTTTGTGGATAGTGGATGCACACTGCACCTCCAATATCTAAATTTATGCCCTTGATGAACCTATGAATCCATACCTTCTCATCCTGCATATAAGTTACATACTAGAGTAGGTCCAGAAATTGAGTCTCATACTCAGCTACAGTCAGAGCTTCCTGATGGAGGTCGTGAAACTCATCTATCCTTTTTTGTATGAACCTCCGAGATAAATACTTGCTCCTAAACCACTCCTCAAAGATCTCCTAGGTAATTGTCTTTGAATCAATGTGCAGCTTCTACTCCTCAGTCCTCCACTAGACACCTTCTCCATCCCTCAGAAGATGGATCACAACATGAGCTTTCATGTTGGTATAACAAGGGCAGAGATTGAAGCACCCGCTAAAGCTCACCAACTAGGCCTCTTCCTGAAATACACCTGTATCACCATAATAATGACATGGTCGTAGTTTTAGGATCTCCCTGATATGGTCTGTGTTGGTATCTAAATTGATTCTCCCTCAGAAGCCAAGAAGTATCACAAATTTTTCATGATACTCAGAAACTAATAGATCATGATGTATGTCATTTTATATTTGAGGATGGGATCTAGTTGATTCTTTGTCACTTATATTGTGGAGAAATGGATAGCACCTTCAAGAGGATTTTATCTATCCTCACTACTTTTGGTTTTTCCTTTCAACCAAGGTGAGAGGAACCGTTTGTAACCTCTGTTGGTGGAGGAGATAAATATATCCTTCTTTGCAAAAATTTTTAGAGAAAACCTTGAGAAAATATGATCAATTGCACCACAACTTAACTTTAACGAGTTATCACTTCTAAAGAATGGTGATACTTTCTAAATAAGGCTAAGGTTAGTTAAGACATTAAAAACCTGATTGCTTCTGCATATTTTGGCTATAGAATTTTTACATTTGTGGATATACATGGAAAAAAGGATTACTTCAAGTAGGATTCATTATTTTTGAATAATTTTGGTGGGAGATTAAGAAGGATAAAATTAATCTTGCCCAATTTTTGAGAGCCTTAAGAAAAATTGGAAAAATCAACAAGAGAAAGCTTAAAAATAGTAAAAATATTTCTTCAACCAGAAAGTGTGCATCAATTGAGGCCCACATCTGCAAATTTTCACATAATCTCGAAGAATTTAACATGAAGGCTTGAGTTTAAAGACTCAATTAGACATTATCCATCTCTGGTTCATCACGCCTAAGGTACACCCAAAGACTTACAAACAATCTCTATCAACAAATGAGAGTAAAATGATTTTAAATTGTTTATCTCATTATCAAAGGAAAGATATTCTAATAAATGAAATTGAAAATGCCACCAAACTATCAAAGAGATGAGGTATTGTGTGATTCACAAAGATTTTAATGTAAGATTATAATAGGAACAAGAAAATCTATTTGCAGACATTCTGAAATGAAGCAATCAAAAATTTTACCCAAGATTAACATAGATGAATTTGAAATCTCTAATAGATTTATCAATAGGGGAATGTTATTTAAACAATCTCAGAGCTTGTCAATGGTTGAACACTTGCAACCAACTGGAAATGATAGAAATCCAAAACACAAGAAATTAAGAAGGTTTCTCAGATGGTCTCTCAAAAGATGGGCTTTCTCAAATTTTCATATAAATATTAAACCCTGACCATTTGCATGAAAAATTCATGTATTTTATAACATTCATTTACATCCAAGATTTTTCCCCAAGAAAAGAATAGTCGAAGAACCTTTTTTTGTTACATTTTCATCATGATTTGTAGAAAGTGACGTTTAAAAGATTTGCAACAAAGAAATTTCAGGTGTTTCAAAAAGTGAATCATTGAAAATATTTCCATCATTTCTTTAATTGTGAGCATGTTTTTCATCTATGCATGAATGCAACATCCCTTTTCATATCATTTCATTCTTTTCCAACTGTAATTTTTCTTTGCAACTTTGGTTCTAGGATTTTTCCATTTTTTACAGGAACATGAGAAATTTCAATTCAAATTATCAATCTTGCAACTCCTAGATTCATAAACTGAGACACCATATCCATTTAATTACACTATGCAAACCAAAATGATAAGAAATTATCAAAAATTGATGAAAAACGATGCAAAACTCACATTTCTAGACTTCTTGGAGCATCAATGGTGGAAAAATCAGATGCAATGCACATCAACTATTGATTTTTCCCTTTCAAATTTTAATTAGAGTCATCCACGTGGAAGGATTTGATTCAAAATAGACCTATGGCCACTTTTACAAACTTCAATTAGAGCCCGCCACGTGGAAAAAATTGATTCAAAACAATCATGGGGCCACTTTTTAGCATTTTATAACTTTTGGGAAAAATGCAAAATTTTAACATTCTCCCCCACCCCTCTACCCTTGAATATAGGCCCTACATGTGGCTAAATCTTGATCATAGATGGAGTTGTGGATCAGTTCTGCAACTTTATCTTTTTTACAAAAAAGGAAAAATTTCCAATTTTCCCCTAGCGACCCACCTTGAATTTTTAATGGCCACGTGTCAATCTTTAATTCACTATGGGGTTGCATTTCCTTTTATGAATTTATCTCCAAAAAAAAGCCAAAACATTTCAAAGTGCTCCAGCAACCCACAGTTCTGCCTTTGACTTTTCAAAAATGCTATGTGTCCTTTTCTGATTCACTGCGGAGCCATGTTTCATTTTTATACTTTATCTTTTTACAAGCTAAAGATAAAAGTTTCAAAAATCTCTTGGTGACCCACCTCCTTGCTTTGACTTTTCAAAGCTGACATGTGTCCTCTTCTAATTCACGATGAATTCGTGGTTTACTTTATGAATTTAATCATTTTTCAAAGCCAAAAAACCAAAAATCTTTCCACCAGTCTGTTTCTCTACCATTTAACTTTTTAACATGCCACGTTCCTTTTTCTAATTCGCTTTCGGGCCTCAAGCATTTCTTTTACATTTTTTCCTTTTTTCCTTAATGCCTTAAAACAAAAAAAGACCCTCCCCTCCAAAATCACTTGGCTTGTGACATGTGTACACCTTTGGGGAAAAAATAGGAAATTTTCTTTTCCACTCTACCTTTTTACTATTCAAACCACCACATGTACCAGTCAAAACTCAAACGGGGCCGCGGGACCAAATTTATCCTTTTAATAAAATAACCAAAAGTGAAAAGTTAGAAATTAAACCCTCCACGCCTCCTCCAATCAAAAGAGACAACGTATTAGTAGAGGCTGAGGTAAAATTTGATGGTGAGAAGACACCTGTCAAACTGTAAAATACACAAAACTTTACTATTTGTGCCCAGATTACGAATTTTTCACTAAGGATGGAAAATTTACAGGAAATACTAGGATGAAAGCAATTTATGACCATGAATATAGATATACAATGGCATACAAAAGATAATTGAATGTTTTGGCACATCCAAGATCAGGGAGATAGAGAATTAAACGTTAAATTATCCAGACTAAAGAAATTTCAAGGAAAATTAGGGAAAATTGGGGATTCCTTCAAACAAATTAGGGCACAATCAAATTAAGGACCAACATCTGCTCTAACTCAGGATGGGTACTCCCAGTGAGTGTCAGAAGAAAAAAAGTAGACTAAGTTCCGAAAAGATCAATTGGGCAATGGAGTCACAAGCCAACCTTCCAAGAACAAACTGAGAAACAAACAAAAATGGCGACCAAGGACCAAAAAAAACCCAAAAACATAAAAAACAGTGTGAAACCAGAGAACTATACACTATACAAATGGTGCTCACCTCGATTCTAGGAAATTAATTAATGAAATGTTTCAAATTCCCGCCATTAACAAGAAATTCAAGAAATTATCCATATAATTATTTTAGGAAGAAGGTATGTTCACTAATTCGAATGTCAATTGAATAAGGACCCATCCACAACGCATCAAACTTTCCATGCTTGCCCTTATCCTCATGATTGTTATCCCACAATAAAAAAATATATCCCACACTGAAAGCTCTTGGATTCACCTTCCTGTCAAAAAAATTCTTCAATTTTTCTCTGAACTTCACATACCTCTGATGGGATGCCCTTCTTTGTTCATCTAACTCAACAATTTGATTAATGCGAGCATCATATGGACTAACTTCTTGATCTTCCAGTTGTTAAAGAAATTGAAAAGAATACAACTGCATATGCATGGGAAGCAGGGCTTGAGTTCCATACAACCACTCATGTGGGATTTCTCCAGTAACTCTTTTGACAGTGATTCTATCAGCCCAAAAAACATACTTTAGCTGCTCACCCTAATTTCTTTTGTTCATCTCCAAGGTTCTTTTGATTATTTTCAATATTTTTTTATTGCTGGACTTTTCTTTTCTATTTCCTTGGGGATTATAATTTGAAGCATATGTTAAATTTATCCCATGTTATTTTCACATGGCTAACAACGGTTTGGCTCGAAACCTCATTACATTGTCAGCAACTATCTTGGTAGACACTCCATACCTGCAAATGATATTATTCAAAATTAAGTCCATGAAAACTTGGTGAGTTTCCTTCTTGGTGGGTTTGTCTCCACCCATTTGGTGAAGTAATTGATGGCTACTAAAATCCACTTGTGGCCATCACTTGAGGAATCTAAAATTTCACAAATGAATTCCATTCCCCATTGCTTAAATGGGGATTCAATTGACATAGGCTGCGAAGGGAGGGAGCAGGAAGGTCACATTCTTCTTAAAAAGTTCTAGAAACTTTAACATTTTCTAACTAATAGAGTTGTATCTTTGAAAAGATTCAGCCACCAATAACCAGCCCTCAAATATTTGTGAGTTGTGACTCTTCCAGTAAAATTTCCCCCACAAACTCCTCCATGGAAGTCATCAATTATTTGTGGGGCTTCATCCTTAGTAACGTATCTTAAGAGAACTCCCTAAAGGTTCTTTTAAGCTAACCCAAGTTTAGTAATGACATATTTTTAGGAAGCTAACTTAAGAGATATTTTTTGGTTCTTACTCAAATGTTTAGGGCACTGTAGATGTCTGAGATAAAAAATGATGTCCTTGTACCATTCATAATTTACTAGTTTTTCAAGGACATTAAACCTTTCTTCATCAACCCCATTTACCTCAGTTGTTTGTAGAGTATTTTCTGCCATAATTTTTTCTAGCCCTAAACCTTTGACCAACTTACTCCTATAGCTTGTTTACCCATCTGCATCTCTTGCTTAAAATTTCCATCGTTGATAGGATATCTTTTTACCATGGTGTGGGAAACATAGGCTATGACCTTAGAACTCATAATGTATGGTCTGAAAACCTTTGTTTCTTTCTCCAAAGCAAATGCATGCTTCTCCATGATAATATACTTTAGCTTAGCTCCTTGTAATGCCTTACTAAATAAGGCAATTGGTCTTTCATCTCCTTCATCATCCTTTTGCAACAACAAAGATGCAATAGTATTTTCTGAAGCAAAAGAAAGCATTTGGAAATGCTTCTTATAATTTGGAGCTGCCAACACAGGTGCATTCTTCAATGCCTCTTTGATCCCATTAAAGGACTAGATAGTTGTTTCTTCCCATTTGATACATAGATCTTTCTTCAGCATGCAAGTGATTGGGATAGTTAGCTCAGCAAAGTTAGATATAAACCTTCTAATGAAGTTAATTTTCCCAAAAAAGGATTGAATTCCCTTCTTGGTTCTTGGAATAGTGAACTTTTTGATGGCTTCCACCGTTTCAGGATCAATCATGACCCCTTCCTTTGACACAATGTGCCCAAGCAGCTTTTCTTTCTTAACTCCAAAATAACACTTCTTAGGATTCAAAAAGATACCATACTCTCTGCATCTTCTCAGAATTTTTTCTAAGTGTTGAAAATGATCACTTCTTTTTCTAGAGAAAATAGTTATATCATCTTGGTACACAACAATGAAATCATTAATGTAACAAGAGAAAGCTACATCCATTTCTATTTGGAAAGTGGCTCCAGTAATCATTAAGCCAAAAGGCATTCTGACATATACATATGTTCCCCATGGAGTGGTAAAGTCAGTCTTGATTATTTCTGATTCCCTTATAACTAACTGGTTATAGCCAAAGAAAACATTCAAGGTAGATAACAACTCCGAGCCAGTCACCATTTGGAACATATTTTCCATATTTGGCAGAGGGTAATTATCCTTCATAGATTCCTTATTCAACTTTCTAAAGGCCACACATAACCTTATATCCCATTTTTTTTCCTGAAAAGTACTAGGTTTGCAACCCATGATGAGTACCTTGTAGGCTTAATAATCCCTCCATCCCCCAAATTTTTCAATTCTTTTTGTATCTTCAGAGAAAGGAGTGGATTGATTGGCGTCTATTTTTTCCTGAATGGCTTGGCATTTGTTTCTAAGGGAATTTCATACTAGAACAAATCTTCCTTGTATGGTTTCAATTCAGATTATGACCATGCTAAGCAGTCCTGGTATTTCTTTAACAGTTAGACGTATGAATGCTTTTCTTCCTTGCTGAAATTACATCCTAGCCATATCTTACGTGGCTTCTCCTTCATGCCCAATTCATGTTCCTCAACATCCCTTGGCACCGACATGTGTCTGTTGAAAATGCAATCAACATTATCAAAGTTTGATTCAAGAGCAACCAACCGTCTAGGAATGGTATTAGTCGTCAACTTAATAATGTCTTTTCTAAACAAATTTTATTTTCCTTTATCTACACACAACATTGGCTCCCAAACTATATGTTGACCGGAAAATTATCCTTGGTTATACAAAAACCATTGCACCTGGGAATCATCATCAAATACTTGCCAATGTTTAACATTGTTAGGGACAGATGGCCTACTTAATATCTCAATATTATACTCACAATAGGGGGATACAGTAAAATTTTCAAACCTTGATCCCAATACTAATAAATTTTCTGCAACAATATTGCAATTCCTATCATGATGTATAATATTAAAAGAATCAAACATCTCAATGAAATGCTAGACTGCATGCTTATACAGTTTCATTCTCTGATTTTAGTAGCATACAAATTTCTAACCTGTTTAACAATCAATTCTTAATCTCCTTTAACAATGATGTATCTAACACCATATTTCCAAGCAATTCTTAGGCCCAAGAGTAGTGCTTCATACTCTATAATGTTGTTAGTGTACTCAAAGTTTAGTTTAAAAGAAAAAAAAAACTCTTCCTGGCCTAGATAAATTAGAAACATACCAGCACCATTTCCAAATATAGAGAAATCCCCATCAAACACCAAAGTCCAAGGAGAACCTACTTGTTCAAGACACTTACATTGATCAATTTTGTGTTCTTTATTATTAGAAAATCCAACAAATTTATCAGCATCAACATCAGTATATAACACTTCATAAGAAGCATTATTGGGATCTTCAATTAGGTGCAATATCTTCTTTTCTCCATCCAAATTTACAAGGCTTCCCTCATTTGGGATAGTGGCATAAGACATGTTCATTTTCACACTACCTCCATCACTGACCACCCATTTTCTTAATAACAATTCCCCATTTGGAAGGGCCATCAACAATAACAACATATAGTTTTAACTTCTTACCTGGATAGACTGCAACTTATACTACTAATCCCTTAAAACATCCAACCAGTGACACCTCTCTAGAATCCATGACAGTGCACTTCCCATAGGTTTCTTTCACTTTGATAATTAATTCATTCATGACCTCTAGAGGCATAACAACATGATGCTCCAGAATCAAACATACAATTATGTAACAGCCTATCCTTCATAATCAGGGTAGTGAAAAATGGATCAACATTCAACTACGACTCAACCAAAGATGTTCCTAAATTAACCTCAGGTTGTTCCCTGAGCTCTTCCAATACTTGTGGCTTTTCCAACTCTGCAATAGTAGGAGTCTCAACATTTTTTACATTTCTTCCTTGGGTAATATTTTTTTCCTTCAATCCCAAATACTCAAATTCCATTTTCTTGTGCTCAAGAATCCTAAGCAGATCAGAAATTGGAACAAAAATCTTTATCTGACTAAAGAGTTCGACAATGTCATAAGGAATGTTTTTGGGAAAGGAAACATTGGGATGAAGAGTGATAATCTCATCAGATGGCATGGAAGTGTTTACATTTTGAGCATGGGGAGGAATACAATTTCTATTATGGGTTACAAGGCCTTTACTAGATGTATCTTTCTTAGGGCTCTCCTTAGGGATATTGGTGAGAACTGGGATTTTTTGTTTGGCTTGAGGCACTAACCTTTAACAACCCTACTCCTTGTATTGTATTCTTTTTCTTGGGTAACTAGAGCATTCATTAACAAGTTTCTATCCTCTTCTGAAGGTATTCCTCCATCATAGTTTTTGATCATTAATGACCTTACGTACTAAAAATAATTATTATGAAATTAAAAAATCTTGTACCATATCTATTTCTAAAGTATGAGTGGGAGGAAGAGGTAATACCTGGTGAATGCAATCTTATAATTCTGCAATAGTTCTTGCACTTATTACTTCAGTTGACGTTTCTCCCTACTCTGAGCTTGTAGAACAGACCACCATGCACACATCATCATTAGCCTCTTCAAATTCTTTATCAACCTCACAACGAGAATGTGGTAAGAAGAATCTATCACACCATTCAATCTCATGAGCTTCTTCAATAGCAACAACCTTGGTAGTTAAAGGATCAGGCACCATTCTATTTTCGTTGCACTGGGCTTTCTATTTCTAGATCCCATGGTTCCTTTACCTCTATCATCAGATCTCTGATCACCTCTAGGATGATTTGTAAATATTTTTTTGACCTTGTTACTTATGTTGACCTTGGAAACTTTGTCCAATACCCTTCTCTGCTCTCGCCAATTTATAAGATATTTCTTTAACAACTCCTACCAAGGTTTTTACAACTTCCTCTTGATCAAAAAACTTACTTGATTGAGGTTTCTCTGGAGTGATAAATTTAACACCCTCCCTCTTAGGAAGCGTACCAAGTGCCTTGATATTGTTCTCAATTTGCAGAGCCATGGTAAATGCCTGCCTCAAAGTTCCAACATTTTTGTTCATCAAATAATATGCATCCTTTTTGTCAAATGCATCAGAATACTTTATCATACATGATTTATCACATGGCCTCAAATTTATAGGAAAATTTCTCAATGTTTTGTTGAAGTCATGGAAAGATTCATTAGGGGTTTTCTTAATATTTTCAAATTTTGATAAGAGAAACCTAGGATCTGTTTTGTCACCATAATGCAATCTAAAATCATTCTTCATTTCTGTCCATGAATCAATTGAATTGTCTGGCAAATATTTATACCAATCCCGTGCATCTTCTTCTAAAGTATGAATAAAAAATTTAATGTATGCATCCTCAATCTCTATTTCAAATTATTCCATCATATTGACAAATATATTTGAATGCAGATCACCAGTGATAGCATTATTTCCTTAAAAATTTGGTAATTTGTTTCTTACATCTTGTGGAACTGCATTTGGATAACCAGCGATACCTCTAAAATTGATAGGACCAAAGGTATCAACAACAAATGGAGGTCTTGGTAGAAGTTGGGACATATTATTGTTTGGAGGTGATCTTGGAAGACATACAAAATGATGTAGACTGAGAGGTCTGTGGGGTATAGGAATGTAATTCTTAAAATAAATTTCCTCTAAAGGCTCTATTTCTTAGCAGACCCTATCAGCTTTGGAAAATACAGGGGCAGAATGAGAAGAAAAATTTTCACATACAAAAGAAGTACCCTCACTAGATGGAGAATTAAACTCTACAAAGAGACTACCTGATTCAGATTCACTTGAGGAAGAATGGTAATCTTCAACCATGGGTTCATCACCTTTCAGAACTGATCCTTTCCTTATTATTGATCTCAAAAAAAATTCCAAATTCTTCTTGCTTCTGAATTTATTTATCCGAGCTCTAGAAAAAAATTTCTAGTAGGTTATTTTGAGAAGAAAGATCTTCTTCCTTCCAAATATGCTAAGATTAGTGACAAATCTTACTTGATACAGATAAACACAATGGTATTTATAAAAAAATAAAACAACACAGAGTCGCCACTAAGGATTTTCAACTTAGTTGTGTAAATGCACTATAAATGACCTATCAAATCTTTGTTAATACCAGATCCATGCAAATCTCTACAAATATGACTTTCCTTTACCTTTATTTATCAATGATGATACAAACTTAGTGCAATAACTATAGAAACTAGAAATATTGCACACAAAACTTGTAAATTTTCTCAATTCTTACAAATTTTAACTCAAGAAGACGTTTCAACAACGTATTTACACTCAAAACATGTAAGAAGTATTTACCAGGGTTTGTATGTGTTGCATTTGTAAAAATAATTCAAATATTCCTTGGAAAAAGTGCCACAAACATGTTGGTATCCAAATTGATTCTCCCTCAGAAGCTGAGTAGTATCACAGATTTTTCATGATACTCAAAAATAGATAGATCATGATGTATGTCATTTTGTAGCCATGGATGGGATCTACGTGATTCTTTGTCACTCAGATTATGGATAAATGGATAGAACCTTCAAGAGGATTTATTCTATCTCACTACTTTTTTTTGTGCCTTTCAAACAGGGTGAGAGGACCCGTTTGTAACCTCTATTGGTGGAGGAGATGAAGATATCCTTCTTTGCACAAATTGTTAGAGAAAACATTGAGAAAATATAATCAAATGCACCACAATCTAACTCTCACGAGTTGTCACTTCTAATGAATGGTGATACTTTCTAAACAAGGCTAAGGTTAGTTAAGACATTGAAAACCTGATTGCTTCTGCATATTTTAGTAGTAGAATTTTTGCATTTATGGATGTACATGGCAAATACGTGTACTCCAGGTAAGATTCATTATTTTTGAATAATTTTGGTGGGAGATTAAGTAGGATTAAATTGACCTTGCCAGATATTTGAGAGCCTTAACAAAAATTGGAAAACTCGACAATAGAAAGCTTTAAAATAGTTATAATATTCCTTAAACCAGAAGGTTTGTATCAATGGAGGCCCATATCTACATGTTTTCACACAATATATCCAAGAATTTAACATGAAGGCTCATGTTAAAAGACTCAATTAGACATTATCCATCTCTGGATCATCACACCTAAGGTACACCCAAAGAATTACAAACAATCTCTATTAGTAAATGAGAGTAAAATGATTTTAAATTTTTTATCTCATTATCAAACAAAATATCTTCTAATAAATGAAATTGCAAATTCCACCAAACTATCAAAGAGATGAGATCTTGTGTGATCCAAAAATATTTTAATGTAAGATTGCAATAGGAACAAGAAAATCTATTTACAGACATTCTGAAATCAAGCAGACACAAATTTTTCCCAAGATTAACACAGATAAATTTGAAATCTGTTAGAGTCATCAGAAAGGGAAACTTATTTAAACAATCTCAGAGCCTGTCAATGCCTATACACTTAGAACCAACTTGACATGAAAGAAATCCAAAACACAAGAAATTAAGCAAGTTTCTCAGATGGTCTCTACGAAGATGGGATTTATCAAAAATTTCACAGAAATATTAACCCCTGACCATATGCATGACAAATTCATGCATTTTATAACATTCATTTACATCCAAGCCTTTTCCCCAAGAAAAGAATATTCGAAGCACCTTTGTTTGTTACATTTTCATCATGATTTTCAAAAAGTGACATTTAATAGATTTGCAACAAAAAGTTTCTAGGTGTTTCATAAAGGTGAATCATTACAAATATTTCCATCATTTATTTAAATGGGAGCATATTTTTCATCCATGCATGCATACAACATCCTTTTTGCATCATTTGATTCTTTTCCCTTTGTAATTTTGCTTTGTAACTCTGGATCTAGAATTTTTCCATTTTTTACAGGAACCCGAGAAATTTCCATTCAAATTATCAATCATGAAACTCCTAGAATCACAAATTTAGCCCCTATTTCCATTTAATTGCACTATGGAGACTAAAATGATAAGAAATTATCAAAAATTAATAAAGAACGATGCAAAAGTTGCATCTCCAGACTTCTTGGAGCTTCAATGGCGGAAAAATTAGATGAAATGCATGTCAACCATTGATTTTACCCTTTGAAATTTTAATTAAAGCCATCCACATGGAAGTATTGGATTTGAAATAGACCTGGGGCCACTTTTACAACTTTCAATTACATCCTACCATGTGGAAAATTTTTATTTGAAACAAGCTTGGGGCCACTTTTTAGCATTTTATAAATTTTGGGAAAAATGCAAAAAATTTAAAATTTTGCATCACCCCTCCACCCTTGAATATAGGCCCTACACATGGCTAAATCCTATCCGTCGATGGAGTCACAACTCAATTCTATAACTTTATCTTTTTTACCAAAAAGGAAAAATTTCCAATTTTCCCCCAGTAACCAACCTTGACTTTTT
This sequence comes from Taxus chinensis, assembly GCA_019776745.2. NCBI lineage: Eukaryota > Viridiplantae > Streptophyta > Pinopsida > Cupressales > Taxaceae > Taxus > Taxus chinensis. The sequence goes on along the minus strand of CM034155.1, from coordinate 426,018,184 downwards.
AGTGGCTACGTGTCAATATTTGGTTCACTATAGAGCTTCATTTCAATTTATGACTTTATCTCCAAAACAAATCCAAAACATTTCAATTTCCTCTAGAAACCCATACTTCTACCTTTGACTTTTAAAACCTACTACGTGTCCTTTTCTGATTCACTGCGGAGCCATGTTTCATAGTTATACTTTATCTTTTTACAAGATAACATTAAAATTTTCAAAAATCTCCCAGTGACCTACCTCCTTGCTTTGAATTTTCAAATATGACACATGTCCTCCTCTGATTCGCTGTAGAATCATGGTTTACTTTATGAATTTAATACCTTTTCAAAGCCAAAAACCACAAAGCTTTCTGTGGGTCTATTTCTCTACCATTTGACTTCTAAACATTTCGTGGACACCTTTTCCTAATTCACTTATGGGCCTCAGGAATTTTTTGTAAATGTTTTCCTTTTTCCTTAACGCCTTAAAACACAAAAAGAACCCCCTTCCACAATCACTTATCTTGTGACACATGTACATGTTCGGGGAATAAATAGGAAATTTTCTCTACCACTCTACCTTTTGACTATTCAAACCACCACTTGTACCAACTAGAACTCAAATGGGGTCATGGGGCCAAATTAATCCTTTTGTAAAAATAGCCAAAAGTGACAAGTTACAAAATAAGCCAAACATTTGATGGGGAGAAGAAACCCATCAAATCTTAAAATTACAGGTAGTACAAGGCTACAAGTAATTTACGACCATGAATATGGATCTATAATGGAATATAGAAGACAATTGAACATTTTTACGCATCCAGGATTAGGGAGATTGAGAAGTAAATGTTGAATTGCGTAGACTAAAGAAATTTTAGGGAAAATTAGGGAAAATTTGGGATTTCTTCAAAAAAATCAGGGCACGATAAAATCAAACACCAACAGTCTACAACTATAGTCTAGTGACCCCTATGCCTCTCTGTATGCTCATATCTAAGCCTAGGGCTCTGAGACCTATCCATGTGTCTTGCAATCTGGTCTCCCTGTCCCCTCTGTTATGAATTTTCTCTGGCTAGCTCCACATGGGAGTTCTCTACTCTATACTCCTCAATTTCTCGAGGAGAGGCATGAGCCTCAATGGATGGCTACTCATCATGTTTGGTTGAACATCCTCCTATAGACTCTCCGCGTAAAGTGAAATTAACATCCTGGAGTGTCTGCAAACTCTAAGGTAGGATGGATTCTATGACATGATCTAGCGGTGAAAAGTCTAAGACTATGTGACAGGACCCATTTTCTTGTCCATGCCTCCTACATAGATCAATTTGAGAGTTAGTTCCTTATTCTAGGTTTTATTCAGTTTTCCATGTTTACCAAAATATGCAATTTTCAAGCAAATTTGTTTTCTAGATTTAAAAGTGTGCTAGGTTTTTACTTCACTAGGTTTAAAGTTCATGTCTCAATTTTTCTAGTGTGCCCAAGGGTCCAAGATTTGAACCCATGGCTATGATACCAAATGTGATGCCCACAAAAAAATCCCACTCAATGCCAAAGAACAACTTAGGTTTAGTTAGAAAAAATATGGATTTTTTTTTTTTTTAAAGTGTGACCAGAGCCAGGCTTCAAAACTATAGTGGCCACAATTATATTTCAAGACAATTATATTTAATAATTAAAATCATCCCGTTAATAAATATAAAAATAGATTACAAATTAATAAGTGTAATTATTCCAAACATAGTAAACTTTCTCTTAGGTGTTAATTTAATAACTAATTAAATTAACACTATTTTTCAATACTTCTTAATTAAATTTAGAGGTTTAAGGGGCCAGAACAAATGAAATACCCAAGGTATTTAATTCCACTAGTACAATACAAGTCATAAGGTTCCTATTTACTTAGGGTTAAGAACAACACTCCGTTACCCCATAAGGTGACCCCTTAAAGGTCAACCCATGCTTTAGAAATAAACATTTAAGTTAAAAAGGGTAATTTCCTTCTTACCCAATCTCAGACTCATATTTTAACTTCAAATTGATATTTCCCATATTTCACACACTTAAAAGTTCCTAATTTTTTTTTCCATTAGATAGGAAATTTTCTCCCCTTTCTAATGATATAAAGAAGTCCTCCTAACTCCTCATATTTCTCAAGTTATGGGCAAGTAGGCCTGGGGAAGAAATTTTTCCCAAAGGTGGACCTACGAGACTGGGGAAGAAATATTTCCCAAAGGCGGGCCTACGGGCCTGGGGAAGAAATTTTTCCTAAAGGCGGGTCTGCAGGCCTGGGGAAGAAATTTTTCCCAAAGGTGGGCCTACGGGCCTGGGGACGTTTTCGGACCAGTAGACCCAAGGAGGAATTTAGAACTTCACAATTTTTTCCCAAAGGCACAATTTACCATTTTTAGGTCCGCACGCATGCAATCACACGGTAGGTCTTTGTGCCAAAAGGAGAAGTTAAACCTAAGGTTGTAAAGGACACGAGTCCAAAAATTTCAAATCCAGGCGGGAAGGTGGGTCGCTGGAGGTACTTAGGATTTTTTTGGCTTTTGAAAGCAAAAAGTCTTAAAAGGTTTCGTGCTTCCGTCGACACCCAGAGATGCCACATGTCATGCTCAAAGCTATGCTCTAGGAAGCGGGCTGTTGGAGGAACTTTAGAAACTTAGACTGTTGAGTTGAAAAGCGCAAAGGTTAAAAACAACCTGCACCTCTGATGATGCCTAGTGAAACCAAATTTTAGACCATCATTCGTTGTGGGGTGCCAAACCATCAGGGAGACTTCGAAAATTTTTACTTTTGAAAAGAAAAACGTAAAGTTTTAAAATACTCCACACCTCCACCAATGCTTCATGAAGCCACGTGTTAGGAAAACATTGGTTGTGAGGTGGCGGGGAAACTTAAGAATTTTTGCCAAATTTTTTTTGAAAATGTTAAGGTTTAAGGACAATCTACGCCTCCGCCTAGGCCTCATGAAGTCACGTTTTAGACAAACATTGGCTATGGAGTGACGGGATGACGGGGAATCTAAATAATTTTTTTCCAAATTTGTTTTTTGACATTTTTTTTGAAACCAAAAATAAGGTAGAAACGTTAGAAGGCCTAATTTTTAACTGGAAGTTCAGATTTTGGGTAAAAAAGGAATTTTTGGAAAGGTATCGACCTCCTCTTTGCATAGGAAAGATAAAATTTTATTGTTGACAAACTTAGGTGGGTCAATTTTGAGAAAACGTATTTTATACCATTTAAAAGTGAATGTGAATATTTAACTTAATAGAATTAATTCAATCCACCATTCTTTCTTCTTCAAAACACCAAATAGGCATGGAGAAATGCACTTGGGAAGATTTATAATGGGTTTCAACGATTAAATGACTTTGGTTAAGGTTTCAATTCCATCTTAATTCATCTTTTCTATAAAGGTGTGTTTTTTTACTAATGCTCGATTAATTTGGTCTGTTAAAATGTCTTTGACCAAAAGAATGGTTTCAAGATTATTTTCATTCTTCCTTAACTCGTTTTAATGTTTCTAACAAAGTTTCCAATGTTGCAACTTAATTTTAGCATTTATCTGATAATTATTTTTGTTTTACAGTAAGTCTAAAATTAAAAAAAACTACATACTTAAACTTAGATTGATCTACTTCACTTTCCATACTTTAAATGGTTGAATTCATTCTATTTTAATTTTACCTATATTTATCTTTCCTTCAATCAATACAAGAAAACAAGAATGTGGTTCTATTTTCCAAAATCTTGCATTTCGAATAATACAGATGGATGCAATATTTCTTCATATATATTTTTCCAATTCTCAAATGGAGATTTCACAATATAATTCAAAAAAATATTTGAAATAAAAACAACACCATTTCTAGGAAATAATACAACTTCTATTGAACTGAAAATAACTCTCTTTACAACTTCCTTTACATTCATCAAAATACAACTTAGAGAATACATGTCATTCAATTTTCTTTTCACATTCACAATAAATTTCATGTCCAATAATCAAAACACAATTTCACCAAAAATACTTATTACAATGTCATCAACTTGAAGTGGGAAAATTTTATAATAAGGAGGAACTATAGTGAAATTCAAATTTTGTCTTCAACACAACTCCAAAATAACAACCATAAATATCCATCTTTCTTCCATTTTGATCACAAAAAAAGGGGGATAGGAAACGCTCTTCACCCAACCAAGAATTCTAATGAAGAGGAGAAGACATCATCCTCATTGGCCCCTAAGCCCCAACCACATTAAAATGAAATATGGATTTCAACTCATGGTAACAAAACAATATTCCACAACATAGAAACAGATTTTACAAACATATCATAGTCTCAAAAATACTGCAGTTATAACCATAGGAAGAACAACAACAAAATACGCAGGCTTCATCATGCACAAGCCAAAGGAGCAAGATCTATAGGGGAAGCTTCTTATACCTCCCAATGGGGAAATGGGTGTCCACCTTATAACCTGCATATATATCATCTCAAACCCCTACATGCTCTTATGCCTCCCCCAAGTAACTCTTATACCTCCCATTCTCTTATGCCTCCCCACACTCTTATGGCACCCCATAACAAGTAAGAAATGAAAGATATTTATTTTCCAAGGTGTAACCCAATCCCCACTCCCTCTACAAAAAATCTTATACATCACCAAAATCTCTTATGCCTGCCCATAAAATATCCCCATAGTTTTCTGCTACACCATACTTGGTAAATCTACCTAGCCAACCCACAAACATACTATTGCATTCAAAAAATTCACATATGCATAAATACAAGAAGAAATATTTTTATAAGATTCAAGCCCTACCTCTCAATGATAGAGCTTGATCCTAAAGTTCAACAACAAGCTTTTCCAATCCGATAGTCCTAAAATCTCAAAAAATCCACAAGCATTCAAAAATATCTAACTCTATCCAATTGCAAGAGCAAAAAACAAAATGAAGTAACCCCCAAATAAGCCAAAGAATTTGAATAAATAGAAGAGGGAGAGAGAAGGATGATGTGGATCCATGTAGGATGCCACATCACTCATCCTCAACTTCACCTCACAAGTAAACTTCAATCTCCAAAGCATAATAAATAAGTGGGTGAATAAAGTGACATTTTACATACACACTCAATCCAAGCCCACACTCCTTAAGGACCCAAAATTACATACATGTAATAAAGTGCAATTATAAAATGTAAAAATATATGGACACTAAAAGAACAATAAATAAGAAAATCCTAATAAATCTAAGACATGCTAACATAAGTTGAATAATTTAATAAAAAAAATTTATTCATGCAATTTTTTTTTTATAAATAACACTACTTACTGATCTTTTATGTTTGCACTCATTGGATGCTTTATGGCTCAGACTAGGCACCCAATCTTCATCTTCATCATCCTCCTCTACATCAAAATCTTCATCATTCTGATCACTATTGTCAACTATGTTTAATTCCATGTCAAATTGTTCTTCAACATGACTATCATTACCCTTTTCCTTTTCAAAATTTAAATTCTCTCTTGTTTTATCAACAAATGATTTTTCTTCTTCAATGTTTTCAACGTTAATCTATGTTTTTATTAAAAATAAACACTACGTTATCAGAGATAAGCATTGTTATCTCTTGAAATTACACCCTGTAGAGAGATGACTACAGGTGTTCTAAGCTTGCAAAATTAATCTCTATCTTTTGTAGATACAATGGAAACACCTCAGGTCTGTGGGTATACGTATTTTAAGACAAGTCTCCGCTATCAAGGCCAATCCTTATTGATGTATCCTAAACTAATTTTTTAGGATTTGAGGGTAAAAAAAGATTGTAAATATATTTAAAACTGAGGTGATACATGAAACTTGTATGATTTCTTTGACTGATTACATGCACAATTGATATGGGAATGAAATATTGATGCACAAGACAAAAATTTTCTATAGAATATTAAAGGAAAACACTTTGATGTATTGAGGTAAAGTATCACAACAACAATGTTAACTTAAACATCCACATTAATATCATGCAAAAATTACTAAAATTTGCAATAGGGTAAGATGATTAATCAGGGAATTCAACATTCACAAGATTAATGGAACATACACAAGACTGCAAATAATTGGAAAGGAAGAAAATATTTCTCATTAAGAGGGAAAAACTGGCAAAATATTCTCAAGAACTCCTTTGTCCAAAATTCCTCCCTTGTGTTTTTCCAAGGCACACAATATATAGCAAAAATTATTTCCCACCCCTCCTAAATATAGGCTAAAATTATACTCACCTATGCATCCTATTTTTATCCTATTTTAATAAATAAAGGAATAAAATAAACATGCTAATACATTGAGGCATTAATAGCATTTGGTTACAACTTAGTCAACTATAGTTGACTATTCTATTTTTAAGAAAAAGCATGGGTGAATAATTTGGTAGTAATAAATCATGCTTGATGAGCAAGTATCCTTCTTTTTACATGCAATTTTGTGTTCTTGTGTCTGATGTAACATCTGCAACTTGATCCACTTGTAATTTAAAAAATATAATTTGAAAATCCCTCTTGGATGTACATGCAAAAGTTGATCTCTCTGTTTCTGAGAAAAAATAATTCACCCAAGTATCCATTTTGATGGGGACCACCTTTGTTTCTAATGTTGACACTTGTTCTATCTTCTTGTGGTCACATGAATAACACATTTTGAGTCATCTCCAACCCTCCCACTAGTTGGGACCACCTTTGTAGTTGAAAACTTAAGCGTACGAGGTATATTTTGTAAATGTTAAGGTAAGCTATACTCCACCACTTACCTATCATTTTCTCGTTATTACGTAGTCATTAGCATATATTTATGATACTTGACAATGATTTGGGTTCCATTGTATATGCTTGGTCTCGGCCCCATTTGGGATAATCATGGTATTTTAATTTTTGTCAGCCGCATTTGATTATTTTCAATATAGACTATGGTATAAGCAATAAGCATAGTTTGAAGATCTGGGCCCCTTTCTATAAATACATAGCATACTATAATGCTCGGCTACCTTTTCGATTATCATTTCCTTGGATTTTACTTTTCAGCTTTTGTATTTTGAATGGACTAAGGTTTAGAATTTTGAAAGTGAATAAGGATTTTTAAAAATACATGGGATGGCCCCCTCCAACTTTGAGTCGACCCTTGAAATGTCAGTAGCAATGAATTCGAGGTTTTTTTAATATACCCCTGACTTTGTATTGATAACTTAAAATCAAATCTGACCATTGATTCTTTTACCTGTTTTATCTCTGATTATCGATCTTGATCCTCGATTAGGGTTTTGACATACATTTTAATGCAATTGGTGACATCTAACCATGGTAGTTTACATTGAACTTTGTCCTGATTTTTGATAATTTATTTTGGTACTTGGTTGAATGTTGATCATCGATGCTTTCATCATGGTTAAGTTCCACTAACTCACCTCTTGAGTTCAGGTGGTAAAGGTCACTCAAACCTTAGTGATCACTTCAGTTGGATTTTCAACTTGTAGGTGAAGCCCTAGAAATTGTTTTGTTCAATGCCATTTTTGAAGCTTTTGAAGCTCGATTCAGCTCATTTTTTTTCTTCAGAGCCTTCGTGCATCTGTATCTTTTTTATTTTTATATGTTAGATATTTCTGAGTGAGTATTTGTGGGCGTGGACATGTATTTTTTAATTCTTTGAGCTCTAGAGAACTCTGTAAATTTGGATTTTTGAATCTCTTGTTGAGTTCAAGGCTTTGAGTTCCATCTTCATTGTATTCGCTCTATTACAACTTTTCTTGGAAGTTTTGTGAGCTCTTCGCTTTGTTTTTCTTCAAGGTGGCCACCAATATCAATCATTTCAAGCTCTAAGAATTCAATATATTTTGATTTTTGAAGCCTTGTGTATGTAGTTTATGGCTTCACTATAGTTTGCTGATTCTCGGCCATTGGTGTCACTAAGGTCATTTACTTGTTTCTTTAAAAAAATGTAATTGCTTCTTGGACCTTTCTAGCCTTATTAGCACTGATACCTTGGAAACCTTGGTTTCTTGTGAACTCTGACATGACATTAGTCTTTGTGCTTAAATAATATTCTCGGTGTCATCATTCTTGAGGATATTTAGGGTTTGAGCTTTCAACGAACTAGAATTGGTAAGTCAGCCCACCTTCGAGTTTCTCTCTGATACATAAAAATGTGAAAATATTACCTTGCGGATCGTATTTGGGGATTTTCTTTATTTATTATGTTATGAAAAAAAATAGGTATTCCAATTTTTCTCAATACTAACTAGATTTGAATTTTTGTTGATTTGGGTATTCAAACTTGTTTATTTCTTTTGATTCTGTAATCTAATTTTGAATATTATAATGGCTTATGGAACATTTGAAATCCACTTCACATTGTTTTAAGCTCTGCACTACCTGATTCGATTCAACCTTATAATCACCAAGTTTTAACCTTGCATTTGATCCATTTTAAAAGTTCATCGGTGCTCTATTTCAAAGCTTAAGTCTACAAATTTTGCATCTATTACATGTTTCATCATTGTGTAGAGCTCTTTCATTTTGGTATTTATACCTCTGGGTTTGCTCTCCATTAGAAATTTTGGTATATTCTTCTATTCTGATTCAAACTCATACTGTGATGCCCATTAAAACAACCCACTTGAGACCCAAGAAACAACCTAGGGTTAGTTAGGAAAATTATGGAATGCTTTATTTTATTAGAAGTGTCCACAATCAGGTTGTAAGACAACAATTGACACTAACAGGTTCTGGAAAAAGTTTAATCTACTAGATCATACCTTTTTTTATTACAATTATTAGAGGTTACCAGGTCCAAATTCAAGGGTTAGAAGTTTCAGTTAGGTTCAGGGGGTAATTTGTCACTATACCCACTCTCTAACAGGATTAGAAATTCAACCTAGATTTTCTCACACTTAACATATTAAAAATTTCCTTAAAACATACCCATTGGATAGGAAATTTTCTCGAATTTCCATTGATATAAAGAAGTCCTTCTAACTCCTTGTAGAACTTCAGTTATGGCTCTGTAGAGCTTAGGGGTGAAATTTTCCCCTAAGGGGACACATGTCAAGTGGTGAAGGAAGCCCACAGGTCTGCTAGTGACACGTGGCACCCAAATACCATGAAGGGGAAAAAAGAGAGATGTAAAGGTGGGGTGGTGTGAGAGTTTGGGAGGTTTCTCCATAGGGAGACAAAGGGAAGAATGCATGCACGAGTTTGCACGTCCGTAGGAAAATAACACCGAGGTGGGAGTGGGAGTTCGAGAGCTGCAGGGATTTTAAAAAAAAAATTCAAAGCAAAAGGTTCTCAAGGGTTTCAGCCCCTCTGCCAACACCCCCTGTTGACATGTGGTAGTACCTGATGGATGTGAGATTGTGGGCCGGCGGGGGAAAGAGGTAAAAATATCCCAAAATTTTTAACAGGCCCCAAAGACAAAAATAATGTTGCACCTCCACCACTGCTCCATGAGGACACGTGGTGGACTATGATTGGCTGTGGACCAGTTGAGGAAATTTTAAATATTTTCCCCAAAAAAATTTAAAATTTTTTCTAAATATTTTTCAATAGGAAATTTTTGGGCCACGGGCCCACGTGGGAAAATATTCCAAAATTTTCCCGCAAAAGAAGGAAAAAATTAGAAGGGACATAATTTTTTCTACAAAGCTCAATTTTTGGAAAACAAGAACTTTCTGGATAGCTCTCGATGCCCTCTTTGCACAGGAATCATAAATTTTAAATTTTGATGAGATTTATGGGGTCAATTTCATGAAAACAATCTACCGGATTTTAAAAATCCAACTGGTAATTTGAACTTGTAAAATTTGGTTCAATTTAGTTTCCTCCTTCACTCATCATGCCAAATAGACATGGAAGATTAGTCTAGGAATGATTTAGAATGGGTTAGGAAGGTAAATTTTCTTGATTGATTCCAATTTGACTTTTTCCAACAATTGACAGAAAACGACTTTGAGAGGGATTGGAATCGATTTTGTAATGTTATAAATTGTTTTCTTTAGTGTTATTTGTCAATTTGAGATCCTTGATAATAAAAAATGCTAATTTTTAACATTTTAAATTAGGTTATAATGTGCAAGCCCGAACTGTAGATATTAATTAAATTTACTTGCCAGTTTTAAATATGCAATAGAGATTCATTTCAAGAAAATATATTTATCAATTTCATCATCCAAGTGTGGAAATTTATTTTTATTCTAGTCCAAGGCATTTAGCTGTTTATAAACAATTCATTTAAAAGCTAAATTGTAAAGTCTAGTTTCAAATTTAATATAGTTCTTAAAGAGACAAGGTAATATAATTCTTTCATATGTATTCCTTCTTTTTCCATTTTTCTAAATAGAGATTTGAATCACAATCTGATATTCCAATTTGAATAAACAATGCAAATGAGGAAAGTTATTGCAATCCTTTATTAATTATGAAGAAATACATCTTTACATTCTTCCATTCCTTGAATGCAATTAGCAAATTTTACCTTCTTTTTTATTTCAAATGTACAGAACATAATATAAATATATTTCACAATTCGAATAAGTAACTTTCATAACCAATTACAACATCTTTTCTTAACACATATATATTACAATTTCATCCACTTCACGTGGGAAAGGTTACAAATGAACTTGTTTCACAAGGGGATGGCAAAACTATCTTCTTCTGCTCCAGGACAACAACATGCAAATTTTCTTCTTATTTTTTCCTTCCAAATTGATCACAACAAAAGTGGGGGAAAGGAAACGCTCTCCACCCAACCAATACATCCAATGAAATGAGAATCCTTCCTTCATCATTGGCCCCTGAGCCCCAACCATAATACACTAAGAGGTGTGATTCAACCCATGGCAACAACTGCCTTCCACAAACACACAAAATTCTCTTAAGATGCATAATTCAAATTTAAAATCATAGTTCAACACAAGACAATAGTTTACAACTGCATTTGGAAAATTCAAAAAAGAACTCAAGATTGATCATGCAATAAAAAGGAGTAAGGAATATGGGGGAAGCTACTTACGCCTACCAATGGGAATTGGGAATCCACCTATAATAAACCACCAATAAAATTTCACCACACATATCCTTATGCCCCCCACAAAGTAAGAAATCCAAGCTATTTCTTTTCTATGGTGGATCCCAAATCCAAATTCCCTCCACAAAAATATAATGCCAATGGTATTCCCTTATGCCCCCCTAATAAGGATTTCCCATAGCCTTCTCCTACACCATCCCTATGGCATTCTACCCAAACAACCAATCAAATAAACAAAACATACACCATTCACACAACACAAAAGGAAAAAACAACATAAGAGAAGAACTCATCTCCTACCTCTCCATGTAACTTTTGTTTCAAACAGCAAGCTTCAATGCCAAAACAAAGTCCCCAAATAACAATGCCAAATTTGAAGTTATCTCCAAATCTCCTCATAAATCCACAAGAGCTCCAAATAGCAAAAATGTGCCCCCAAAGAAGTATGCAAAAAGATTCAACAACCCAAAACAAGAAAAAAATTTGAATTTTATAGAAGAGGGAAGAGAAGAGGATGATTTGGATCCATGTAGGATGCCACATCACAAATCCTCAACTCTAACGTAGAAGACAAATTTCATTCTTCTAAGTACACTAAATAGGTGGGTAAAAATTTGACAATTTACTTGCACACTCCAAAAAGCACACACCCCAAAGGACTGCAAATTAAATAAAAGAAAGAAGAGTGCAATAAAAACATGCAATATGATTAATAAAATGCATTAAAAAGGTCTAAAATCAGCCTTCCAACCATAAGTATGGTTGGTAAATTAAATTCAAAGGTATGGGACAAATTTTACTTTTCCCACAAGCCTCCAAAAATAGCCCCCAAGGAAAAATTCGAATTTTCAAGGTGCTGGAGAATTTCATAGTCAAAATCTAACTTACACAACTCTCACACAACTTACACATCCCTTACATATTTAATATAAAGAGCCAACAACTTCCATTATTACTTTCCCATATCCCAATTGAATTTCTTTAAATTTTAAGCATATGATTTCTCACATTAGTCTACAAAAATTTAATTAAATAAAAGAAAGGGACACATCACTAATAAAATACATTCAACAATAATAAAAAGTAACCACATTAAGAAAAAACACAAAACCCATGGTCACATATAAACATAATACCCCCCATGGGAACCCCTAAGAAAATACAACACACACAAAAAAAAAATGTTGTCATGGTGACCTTGTTGAATTCACCTAGAATTCCATTGTGGTTTGTCTCCAATCCCCAGATGTTTGTTGTGATATTTTAAACCTAAAAAACACAAATACCTCCTTTAGCCTCGTGGCCATATCAAAACATCCAACATAATATAAATATAATCACAAAATCATCTAAATATGTGAATCACAACAACATCCAAGCAATTTAACAAAATTTGCTTACAATTTGTATCAACAACATCAAAGTAACAACTATATCATCATCATATAATGTCCATTTCTAAGTCTACTCAAAATATCCATAATTCACATGCCCGAACAACATTCAAACTATATTTGTGTGAAATAGTGTATCATCATCCACATATGAATATCTCTAATAATCATGATGCATCATAACCAAATCAAGATCAACAACCATAATCCATGATCAAATGTCTAACATCATACTCAATCAAAATCATAATAATATCCATAATGAAATCAACAGTATCAAAATAATCATCAAAAGGTGTCAAAGGGAAGTGGGCACTACATCCCCTTCCCCTTAGACTCAACTTCCTCCTAGAAGTCACTGGAACAAATGAGGAAATTGAACTCATAATGAAGTAGCATCCTCCCATGTAGCTGTAGTCCCATCATATCTGTCCCACTGCACCCAAATCTGATCAACCTCTCCGTCTCAAAGGCCCAGGGTCCTATGATCTAAGATGCAAATGGGATGCACCATCACCTTCCCCTGATCCTCCATCTACAATGATGTCCAATCGAGCACATGAGAAGGATTTGTAATATATCTCCTAAGAACTAAAACATGAAACATATCATGTATGTGAGACAAGCTGGGTGGAAATGCTAGACGGTAGGCCAAAGGGCCGATACGCTACAAAATTTCAAAAGGACCCAAGAACCTAGGAGATAAATTAGAACCTTTTTCATAATAGATAGGGATCTTGTGTGGCCTGACACGAAGGAACAACTTCATGCCCACATCAAAACTACGGTCGATCCTATGCTGATCTGCATAATTTTTCTACCTGTCTTGTGCCTCCTGCAATCTCTTCCTGATCAAAACCTCTTACTGCTCCATGTGTTGTAGAAGAGCTAGTCCAAGAGAAACCCTATCCTCTAGCCTGTCCCAGCTAAGAGGTGTCTTACACTCTCTACCATACAAATCTTGAAAAGGAGCCATGCCTAAAGAACTCTGGAAACTATTGTTGTAGGAAAAATCCATTAAGTACAATTACTCCTCCCATTTATACTGTTGATCCATCACATACATTTTGAGCATGTCCTCTAAAATATGGTTCACCCTCTCAGGATGTCCATCTATCTCAGGGTGATATGCTATGCTGAAGTTGATTCTCATCCCGAGGATATACTACATGGTAGTCCAGAAATGGGAAGTGTACAAGGGGGGGAAGTATACAAGGGGTCATGGGCACAAATGATCTTCTACGCATTCTCATGTAACCTGACAATCTCATCCAAATATAATCATGTCACTACTCTAGCTATATAAGTGGTCTTCACTAGAGATAAGTGATCCACTTTTGCCAATTTATCAACCATGACCATAATGGCATCGTGGTGATATCTCGACATTGGTAGTCCAACAATGAATTCCATGGAAATCATGTCCCACTTCCATTTCAGCATAGCATGAGGATACCGAAGGCCATCTGGATGTTGATGCTTGACTTTAACTCTCTAGCATTCTAAACATCATTACACAAACTGAGCCACATCTCTATAGATTCCTCTCTAATAATACAATTATTGCAAGGTGGCATGCATCTTCTTAACCCCTGGATGGGCGGAATAGGGTACACAATGTGCCTCTACCAAGATGTCCTACCTCAAAACTCCATCTCTAGGAACATATATCCAGCCTCTGTGCCATAGAAGACCATATGTCTCTAAGGAAAAACCATCTATCTTCTCCTTAAGGGGTCTCGATCTTTGCTCATAGTACAATGTAGAAGGTGTCAAGAGGAAGCTGTCCAAGAATCCTAATCCATAATTTTTTGCTCACTGAAGTGGCCATAGCGAAACATCTCCATCTGTTGAGAGTGTCTACTACCACATTTTCCTTCCCATTCACATGCTATATATCCGTATCATACTCACAAAGAAAATCCATCCAATGCCTCTGATGAGTGTTGAGATTGGGCTGCATGAAGAGGTGATGAAGACTCAAGTGATCTATCTTGAGTGTGAATCTCTAATTAAGAAGAAATTTCCTCCATTAAACCAAAGCATGTACAATTACCGTAATCTCAAAATCATGAGTCGGATAATTAAGCTCATAATCTTTGAGTTTGTAAGACTCAAAAGCCACTACTCTACCCTCTTGCATCAACACACCTCCAAGCCCCACTATGGAAGCATCTGTGCAAACAAAGAACTCACCCTATGGATCTAACACTGCAAGAATAGGTGTTGTAGTGAGGCACTCCTTCAGTTTCTTGAAGGACTGCTTGCATATATTTGACCAAAAAAACTTCTTCCCTTTCCTCTGAAGGGAAGTGATAGGGTGTGAAATCCGAGAGAAGTTCCGAACAAATCTCCAATAGTAACCTACTAATCCTAGGAATCTGCACATCTCATTCATTGTAGTGGGTGCTAGCCAATCCATAATGGCTCTAATCTTGGAAGTATCGACTCTGATACCTTTCCCAAAAATGATATGACCAAAATATTGTACCTCAGTATGAAATAATGCAAACTTTTCCAAGTTTTCGTAAAGCTGATGCTCCCGAAGGCACTGAAGGATCTGGCGAAGGTGCCCCTCATGCTCCTCACATGTACATGAGTAAATCAAAATTTCATCCAGGAAGATGAGCACAAAGTGATCTAAGAAGGTCCTGAATACCCGATTCATCAAACTCATAAACACTACGGGGGCATTAGTCAAACCAAAAGGCACCACTGTGAACTCATAGTGCCCATATCTCGTGGAAAATGGTATTATGAATGTCTGCCTCTAAAATCCTCAGATGATGATAGCCTAACTTAAGATCAATCTTAGAGAAAATTGTGGCTCCCTTCATTTGATCAAATAAGTCATCAATACGCAGAAGGGGATAACGATTCTTGATTGTTACCTTGTTCAGCTTGTGGTAATCAATACAAAACTGCAAGGGTTCATCCTTCATCTTTAAAAAAATCACCGATGCACCCCAAGGGGATACATTAGGAAGGATAAGAACTTTCTCCAAAAGGCCCTCAAGTTGTAACTTGAGCTCACATAGCTCTGGGGTGGTCATCCAATAAGGTGCTCATGAGATAGGATCTACTCCTAGAACTAGATCTATCTGAAAATCAATGTGAATGTATATATGAATATGATATCGCGACAATAATAAATTTTGGTGATGTCATTAATAGTTTTCCTATGATCAAAACAAGGAAAAAGCTCTTACAACTTTAATTGAATGTGCTAAATTTATACTATAATATCTTTAAAAACATGCATAGTTAGGTGAGTGGTTGATCTGAGGGTAGGGTTCGTACGCTTGAGTACTTCCTAGGGCGCTCTGAAATCTTAATTCGGCCCCTGATGCGATCTTTATTTACTATTAAGAATATTTTTTATGGATGTCCTACGTTATTAGTTGCTCTCCAATAGGTACTAATGCAATCTTTCATTTTTTTCTTTATCCCATGCTTAATTGCTTCAAATTCATAAAGCTTTACTTGTGAATTTCTTCCATCATGGAAAACCAAAAAATTTTGAAACCATGGTGAGATTGTATTTATCACATCATCATGATTGGTCATATACTTGTGTGTGTGTGTGTGTGTGTGTGTGTGTGTGTGGATACAATACACACCTAAAATTTAATATGAATAAAAATAATTACTAGAACTAAGTCTATTTATCAATAATCTTATCCTTTGAAAAGTTTTTTTGTAGGATTAATGTGAATTATCAACACGAAAAATAGATAGATTTTAAAAATATCATATAGGTATTCAAAAATTTCATAATAGTAATAATAAAAATTGATTTTTTAAACAACATATAATGTATCACAACGCCAATTTACTTCACCATTTCTGTGATACAACCAAAACTTAAAAAAGGAATCTACACCACTAAAACTTTCATTTTCTTTATCTACACAATGTAAAATATATGTATTATGGACAATTTTAAGTTTTAACAAAACTTAAAAAAATTTTGTAATAATAAAATTTTAATAATGTGCAAAAAACATAATTTATAACAACATCTAACTTTAATTATTGATAATTTACACTAACAAAATCTACTAAATTTTAATTGCAGATATTCTATATTATATTTTTGAATAATTTAATATAAACATTAAAGTATTAATTTTTTATATTTTATGACTTCAAATCATTCAGATCATAAAAAAACATACATTAAGCTACTGAATATCATCATCTAAATAATATATTTCACATTATCTTTAATGTTGTTAATCAATAATATAACTTACTTTATGAATAATTCTCAAGAAATAAAGTTAAAATTGTGACTTACCAAAAGTGGATTTAAACATACTTCATGGATAATTAATATTATAATATAATTGTGAATAATTTATACAATCCCACATTTATCCATAGTTTAAGGGGACTAAATCTAACTGTTATCACCAAATCACAGCACCCCTGGATGTTGATCAGATTTCTAGTTTGATCACTCTAAGCATCCAGTGTGATTGGATAACATGGGTACTATCTCCAAGTTGTGGGACTTGCTACTTGAGATAGACCTCCAGAGAAAGCTGGTTCTTGCTCCTAAACTACCTGCCACAATCTACCCCAGTGTAGGCAAGCTAACTGTTCTAATCTAAGTTTCCAAGGGACCAGGGAGAGAGAATGCATAAAATGAAAGCCTACACTAAAGCAGTGATACACCAGAAAAGGAGGGTGTGAGAGTAATCTCCAAATGTGTGAAATAAAGAGGCAAAGCGCACACTAGAAGAGGTGATGACAGTTCACCATAATCTAGCAAAATGCATTCACAACAATATTCCAAGCATACACAATGTTAATGAATCCCTGCAAGAACATAATAAATAGACACAATATACTTGTAGAAAGATTAAAGGGGAAATAAGAATGCAAGGAAACACAGCAGGGGAAGATATATCCACAAACTGGTATTTTTATTGCTTCATGATATGCACAGTTCAATCTATTACAAGATAAGGGCTTGGATCACGATGCAAGGAGTCCACTACAAGGGCCTGCAACACACTGGCTTCACAAAGCAATTTTGACAGAGCTTTGTTACCCAAAAACTCTCCCCTTTTACCATGAGCCCAACACCCCAATTTATAGAAAAAAGAGAAGGAAAAGAGAAGGGAAAAATGGAAATCCCGAAATCTGTCCTTCAACCACCTGTAAGAGGAATTAAATTGAGTGAAATGGTTATACATTACTTGCAAAAGGCTCCCCATACTGTCCCATGTGCTGCAGCAGAGAAATAATGATGACCATCGCCTCTTAATTGCAATCCCAGCTACCAAATAAAACATTGTTCTGAACCCGGCCACGTTTTCTTAAAAATCTCAATCAATTTCTAATAAAATTCGGCCGGTTCACCCTTTCGCGTCCCGCGCGTCCCCACGGCCCAACTGTCCCAAGTGCTGTCTGGGCCACCTGGAGGCTTTTCAGCTGGTTCGCGCCCCGACGTCCTAACTGTCCCAAGGGCCGCTTGAACTAGGACTTAGCCAATTTTCATGATTTTTCCTGGCCCAATATTGTTTTTTGTAACTTTCTCACCCTTTTTCAGAACTTGCTCTTTTATTCTTGGACAAGGGAGTTAGAAAAAATCCGAGGGGACCCTAGAAACATGATTTTTGCCTTGAATCAATCTATTTGCCTGGGACTTGAGTATTCAATGCATGTTTTCAAAATTTACCCTGGGGGGTGAATTTTGGATAACAGCTATCTCGACATCCCAACTATAACCCTACCTAACTGCCACCAGCCTACATCACTCTACTAAAGATGGTGTGATGAAAGAATTAGAAGAACTAGAATCAAACAATACAAATGTAGGAATACCACCAGTGAAGACAAGTGGTGAGATTCCATTCGCTCTCGGCTCTTTCGGCTATTCGTATCCCACGCATACCTTTGTCCCAGATGTCCTGGACGAAAGTCTCCTGCTTCGGCCGAATCGGCTAGTTCACGTTCTCCGCATACTTTTGGCCTGGATGTCCCAAACTGTCTGGGACAAAAATCTCCGAACCGCCCGAAATGGACCGACTTGCGCCAAACCGGCCGATCTGCGTCCCTCGCATACTTTTGGCCCGGATGTCCCAAACTGCGTGAAACATGACTTAGGCAATTTTCTTCATTTTTTCGGCCGGTTCAGATTTTCACACCCCACATGTCCCGGTGTCCCAATTGCTGTGTGGACCGCCTGGTAGCTTTTCAGCCGATTCGCGCCCCGACGTCCCAAATGTCCTGCAGACCGCCTAGACTAGGACTTAGCCAATTTTCTTCATTTATTTGGCCCCAAGCTTGGTTTTTTGCAATTTTTTCACCTTTTCTAACCCGTTGGGTTTTCTTCTTGGATGGGAAGTTAGAAGGAAGCCGAGGGGGCCCCAAAAACATGATTTCGGGCCTTAAATCAATCTATTTGCTTGGGACTAAAGAATTTGATGCATGTTATCAAAATTACCTTGAGGGGTGAATTTTGGATAACAATTTTGGTGACTCAGTGGGGTTATCTACCTGTCATATGAAGAATGACCAGCTGCTCATAGCAATCCATTGGGCATAGAGTCCATTTGATAATCTTTCCGTTGATTGTCATCCAAAATAGAGTAGATCCAAAAACCTACTCTGATACTCTGCTATTGAAAGAGATGTTGGTCGGAGATCATGAAACTCACCGATCCTCTACTGTATGAACCTCCATGAAAAATATCTACTCTTGAATCTCTCCTTAAATAGCTCCTAGGTCACTGTCTCAGAATCAACATGGACATTTTTCTGCTCTTTCCTCTGTCGTACTCCTTCTCCATCCGTTAGTAGATGGATAAGAACATGATCTTTCATGTTGCTAGAACAAGGAAAAAGCTTGAAGAAAACACTCAATCTCACTAGCCAGGCCTTTTTCTAAAATACACCCATGCCACCTGAGTAATGTGAGGGTCGGAGCTTTAGGATCTCCATGATGTGATCTGTAGTTGTGGTTTGACGGCCTCCAGGTCACTCTGCACACTCATCCCTAAGCCTAGGGCTCCAAGATCTCTCTCTACTCTCTGAAACATGGTCACCCTATCCCCTAGGTGGTGAGTCTATCCTGGATGACTCAACATGGGAGTTCTCTCCTCTATGCTCATCAATGGGTCGAGGAGATACCTGGCCCTCAATGAAAGGGGATCTATCATGGCTAGTTGCATGTCCTCAGCCTAATCCTTTGTGTAGAGTGGCATTAACATACTGAAGAGTCTTCAAAATATGGGGTAGGATGGCTGCTAAACCCTAATTTGGTTGTGGTGGTGGTGGTGGTAAGTCTGATTCTGTGTGAAAATTCCCCTCGTAGCGTCTGTGCCTCATGCATAGACCAAAGCGAGAGTTAGTTTATTTTTCTAAGTTTTATTCAATTTCCATGTTTACTACAAAAAAATATGCAATTTTTGTACTATGTTGTTTTCAAGATTTAAAAGTGCGCTAGGTTTAAGTTTCATGTCCTAAGTTTTCTAGTGTTCCCAATGGTCCAAGATTTTTAACCACTACTCTGATACCAAGTGTGATGCACATTAACACAACCCACTTGAGACCCAAGAAACAACCTAGGGTTAGTCAGAAAAATTATGGAATATTTTTTTTTATTAGAAGTGTCCACAACTAGGTTGCAAGAGAGCAGTTAACACTAATAAGTTCCGAAACAATTTTAATCCACTAGAACATACTTGTCTTTATTGACAATTATCAGGGGTTACAAGGTCCAAATTTTAGGGTTAGAAGCTTCAGTTAGGTCCAGGGGGTAAATTATCACCATACCCACTCTCTAATAGGCTCAAGGTTTCAACTTGATTTCTCTTAAACACAACACATTCAAAATTTCCCTAAATCATTTCACATTGGATAGGAAATTTTCTCACCTTTCCAACGATATAAATAAGTCCTCCTAACTCCTTGTAAAACTCCAAGTTATGGACTGACGGGCCTTAGGGGACAAATTTTCCCCCAAGGGGACACGTGTCGAGTGGGGAAGGAAGCCCATCTATCGAGTTGGTGGGTTGCAGGGTGGCATTGAAGTTTTGTTCTTATGCGGGAGAAAAAAATAAAATTTGTGCCGCACGCCCGCAGGTTTTCCAGGGACACCTGGCACCCAACAACCACGACGTGAGGAAGAAAGGGAGAGGGAAAGGTGGGGTTGTGCAAGAGAGTTTGGGAGGTTTCGCCAAGGGGAGAGACAAGGGAAGAAGGTACGTGTGGCTCCACACATCCGTGATGGAGATAACACCGAGGCGAGGGTGGCAGTGCGGGGGCCACGGGGATTTTAAACAAAATTTGTCAAAGCAAAAAGATCACGAAGGCTTCCTAGCCCCTCTGCCAACACCCCATGCTGCCATGTGGCAGTACCCAATGGATGCGGGATTGCGGACCAGTGCGGAGAAAAGAGGAAAAAATTTCCCAAAATTTTTTAAGAGGCCCCAAAGACAAAAAGTAATGCCACACTTCCACCACTACTCCATGAGTACACGTGGTAGCCTTTTGATTAGCTGCGGGCTGATGGAGGAAATTTTAAAAATTTTCCCCAAGAATTTTTCTAAGGTTATTTAAAGGGAATTTTTTTTGGGCCACGTGGGCCTGCCCATGGAAAATTTTCCCAAATTTTCCCACCAAGGTAGGAAAACTTTCAGAGGGCCATAACGTTTTGCTAGAAAGCTCAGTTTTGGGAAAATAATGACTTTATGGAAAACTCTTGATGCCCTCTTTGCATAGGAATTATAAATTTTACATTTTGATAAAGTGTTTTGGGGTCAAATTTTGTGAAAATGAGCCTGCAGGCTTTTAAATAGCCAACTCAGTAATTTTTAACTTATAAAATTTTGATTCAATTTGGCCTCCTCCTTCACTCATACATGTCAAACAGACATGGAGGATTATTTAACTAGGAAGGATTTAGAATGTTTTAGGAAGGTAGATTTTCATGTGTTTGATATTTAATTTGACATTTTTTCTAACAATTGACATGGGAAAATGACTGCGAGAAGGGATTAGTGCTTGATTTTGCAATGTTTTAAATTGTTTTCTTAAGTGTTCTTTTTCAATTTGAGTTCCTTGATAATACAACATGCTAAATTTTAACATTTCCAAGTTAATTATAAAGTGCAGGCCTCGAACTATGCATTTTAATTAAATTTATTTGGCAGTATTAAAAGTTTACAAGGAATATCAAACTCAAGACAGAGGTCCTATTTAACTTTTTCACCATTCAAGTATGGAATTTCATTTCTAATATAGTTCTAATACATTTAAATGATTATAAATCAAAATCATTCTAAACCCTATAATTGCAAAGTCTAGATTTCCAATTTTATATATTCCCAAAAGAGGAAAAGGTACTGTAATTCTTCCATCACATATTCATTCTCTTTCCATTTTTCTAAACAGAGATTCCAATCACAATTTGATATCCCAATTCAACATCAACAATACAAATGAAGAAAGGTCCAGACAATCCTTTATTGACTGTCAATTTTAATATATCTTTACATCTTTCAATCCATTCCATGAATGCAACAAAGCAAATTTCTATTCCTTTCTTTTCTTCAAATGTATAGAACAAAATATAAATATCTTTCACAATTCTTAATAAGTAACGTTCATAACCAACTACAACATCTTTTCTTCACACATATATATATTACAATTTCATTCACTTCAAGTGGGAAAGGTTACAAATGAACTTGTTTCACAAGGGACTGAAAAAACTATCTTCTTCTGCTCTAGAATAGCAACATGCAAATTTTCTTCATCTTTTTTTCCTTCCAAATTGATCACAAAAAAGTGGGGGAAAGGCAATGCTCTCCACCCAACCAAGACATCCAATGAAAGGAGAATCCATCATTCACCATTGGCCCCCGAGCCCCAACCATAATACAATAAGAGGTGTGATTCAACCCATGGAAACAACTGGCTTCCAAAAACATGCAACATTCTGTCAACATGCATAATTTTCATTTAAAATCATAATTTACAACTGCATTTGGAAACATTCAAAATAGAATGCAGTCTGTATCATGCAAGCCAAAGGAGCAAGGACTATGGGGGAAGCTACTTATGCCTCCTAATGGGAATCGGGCATCCATCTTTAATAAAACACCAATAAAATTTCACCACACATATCCTTATGCCCCCCAAAATTTCTCTTATGCCCCCACAAAGTAAGAAATGCAAGCTATTTCTTTTCCATGGTGGATCCCAAATACAAACTCCCTCCACAAAAAACTGATGTCAGTGGAATTCCCTTATGCCCCCCCATAACATGGATTCCCCATAGCCTTATCCTACACCATCCCTATGGCAGTCTACCCAAACAGCTAATAAAATAAACAAAACATACACCATTCACATAATACAAAAGTAAATAACAACAAAAGAGAAGAACTCGTCTCCTACCTCTCCATGGTAGCTTTTGTTTCCAAACATCAAGTATCAATGCCAAAACATAGTACAAAAATAACAAATCCAAATACGAAGTTATCTCCAAATCTCCGCATAAATCCACAAGAGCTCCAAATAGCAAAAATGTGCCCCCTAAGAAGTATGCATAAAGATTCAACAACCCAAAACAACCAAAAAGTTTGAATTTTATAGAAGAGGAAGAGAAGAGGGTGATGTGGATCCATGTCAGATTCCACAAAACATATCCTCAAATCCAACACAAAAGACAAATTTCATTCTCCCAAGCACAATAAAGAGGTGGGTAAAAATTTGACAATTTACTTGCACACTCCAAAAATCCCACACCTCAAAGGATTGCAAATTAAATAAAAGTAAGAAGAGTGTAGTAAAAACATGCAACATGATTAATAAAATGCATAAAAAAGGTCTAAAAAAAGCCTTCCAACCATAGGTATGGTTGGTAAATTAAATTTAGAGGTATGGGACAAGTTTTACTTTTCCCACAAGCCTCCAAAAACAGCCCCCAAGGACAATTTCGAATTTTCAACAAGGTGGAGCATTTCATACTCCAAATCTGACTTACACAACTCTTACACAACCTACATATCGCTTACATATTTAACATAAAGAGCCAACAACTTCCATTTTTACTTTCCCATATCCCAATTTAATTTATTTAAACTTTAACCATATAATTTCTCACATTAATCTATCAATATTTAATTAAATAAAAGAAAGGGACACATCACTCATAAAATACAAACAACAATAATAAAAAGTAACCACATGAAAAAAACACACAAAACCCATGGTCATCTATAAAGTTAATCCCCCCCATGGGAATCCCTAACAAAATACAATGCACACACACACACACAAAACATGTTGTCATGGTGACCTTGTTGAATTCACCTAGAATTCCATTATGGTTGATCTCCAATCCCCCAATGGTTGTGATATTTTAAACCTGCAAAACAAAAATACTTCCTTTGGCCTCATGGCCATATTAGAACATTCAACATGATAAAAATATAATCACAAAATCATCTAAATATGTGAATCACAACAACATCCGAGTAATTTAAAAAAATCGCTTACAATTTGTTTCAACAACAATAAAGTAACAACTATATCATCATCATATAATGTCAATTTCTAAGTCTACTCACAATATCCTGAATTCACATGCCCAAACAACATTCAAACTATATTCGTGTCAAATAGTGTATCGTCATCCACATATGAATGTCTCTAATAATCCTCATGCATCATAACCAAATCAAGATCAACAACCATAATTCATGATCAAATGTCTAACATCATACTAAATCAAACTCATAATAATGTCTGTAATGAAATCAACAGTATCAAAATAAGCATCAAAATGTGTCAAAGGGAAGTGGGCACTACACATACTATTATGTTCTCTAGCCAAGCTTTATCAAGTTGAGCGATGGTTAAGTTGAGATCCCTTCGACACATTGTGGGTCCCTTCATTAGTTCAGCTACTATGTGAACTGTTGTTTTTGCATTGTACCTTATGACTTATCCAAACTCCAAAATTGGTTCTCCTTGTGGGTGTTTCTAGTTTTGTTTCATCCTGAGACTGCAGTCCCTTGACACTTTTAAAGAACTCCAAAGTGTCACCTTGTTCGAACTCTTAAATTCTGACACCTTGATCAAGGTTATATTTTTCTATTCTATAAAACTGTGAATCATGCATTTAATTTGAGTTTTGAAGCTATTACTGTAGCATTCTATACACTTAATACTTACTTCATTTTGAAACTGTACTTCTAGAATGACTGCACTATGTAAGATTATCTTAAAACTCCATTTCTTTAGCTGCTAAGCTATAACGACTTAAACTATTTCAATTTTGGTATATGGTAAAATTTCATCCTATTCTATGATACTTTTGAGCATTGCAAGCGAGGCTTGAAAGTAAAATTGTTACAATTGTTTGTTCAACATGATCCTTCTCATAGTTCTGAGCTTTACTACCTGATCCCTCACTTTTTGGCCTTTCTGCAACTCTGTATTGGACATCATTCTTCATTTTTAGTTGGGAATAACTTTGAATATTTGATTCTAAATACTAAAAAGTGTAGAAGTTAATCATTTACTTCTTATTTGAGAACTTGGGTAGTACATGTTATTTCTGGAATTTTCTGTTCATAATTCCTACACGCTAAACATTGAAATTTTGTTGAGATGTTGTAGTCCCATTTCTTTCCTTCTTAAATATTGTATTTCATCATTATTACAGCTTTAGTATGCATGCTGGAAAATATAAAAATGTTAATTTTACATCGCGAATCCCTGTCAAAATTTTCTCATATTTCCTTCTTTTATTTTGTTTCAGCTATAATAATTGTACTTTCCTGATTACAACTACATAATGTATCACTTCTTTTTTTTAAGCTGGTAAATGTATCTTTCATCTATTGAATCACAACTTCTTGTTGGAATATGAAATTTGATAACTGTTATCTTTATCATGCCATGCATTTTATTCTTTCTGTATTACTACTTGATTTACATACAAATTTTAAATCATGTACTAGTTAACAAAAATGATGGAAAGATGTAACATGTCTATTTTACATGGTGAATCCTTGTCAAAATTTTCTCATATTTCTTTCTCATTTTGTCTTAGATGTAATCTTGTCTTTCAAGTTAACTTTAGCCTTTATATTCTAATTATTCTGCTTCACCTATTTAAAAATATGAAACATGTACTATTATCTTTTAGTGGAAGTAAGCATGCCAGTCTCTCCTTTTATTTGCACTATAACTCCTTATCCTTCTAGAATAGGTATTCAACTTTGAGTTACATTATTACTTCATACGAGTATATACTTGTGATTTATTCCAATCTTGATGTACCATAGGATAGAATCCATTGAACTCTACAATATTTATCTAACATTGATGACTGTAAGACATGATTTTATTTCTTCTTCACTGTAACCTATACCTACACACTTAAGAAAATAGTTAGAAAATATTCAGGCTTTTTGGCCTCTCTTATGTTTCATAGTTTTTCTTTTCTTCTCTCTCTTTATTTTTGAGTGAATAAATCATGTGTGTTGTTAGAGAAAATTATTTTTATCAGTTGTGCCTTTGATCCTCATGTAATTTACATCTCATGTTGTTAAGAGATACATCTACATGAATTTGGATAGTATAGGAATATGGATTAAGCATGAGCTCATAAACTGAAATTTTTCCCTTTTTTGTTATGTTTTCAGGTATAGTGCCTTAAGTAGCGAAGATGAAGATGGAACAAATCTAGAGCTGGAGATGCATCAACCGCAACAAAAGAAACTTCAATTCAATGACAGGTTCATTCATACTCCTCTATTTTATCTTTCATGCTTATGTACCTCTTACTTTAATAGTTGTAATTTATTCTTCAGTTATATTCCACGGCTTGTGTGGGAACATTTGAAATTCCTTATGAATAACACATTGAATTGTGAAACTAAGTTGTGTATTTCTTTCTGCATTTCAGCTTTCTAAATTGATTTTATGATGAACTAAACAACTCAATAATATAATTGAATGTCTTAATCATGAAGGAAAGAACCTTAAAAACTACTTGTAACATTTAGCAATGAATTTCAACTGCTGCAATCTGCAATTATGATTATTGTTCCAAAACTTAACACTTCATCTATTATGTAATTTGATTTCATCATCAAGATGACACATCTATCGTTTAGATATTTGTGCTCTTTTGCTGAAGATAGTCATTAAATTACAAACTATGTGATCTATTACGTTTCGTAACAACACACATAACTACATATTTCATGTAATCATTAATTAATTCAACATAAATAATATTGTACTAAAATAATCTCCCCTAGTTTAGGCTCACTTCACCAATGCTATCCATCGTAACAAAGTTTCAAGTTTCTCATTTTTGCACAAGTGCAAAAATTATCAACAAGCATTAGATAACACATAATCCACTACAAAAACTATATTTCAATAAAAAACAAACAATTACATTTCCTTACATGTTAAAGAAAGGCCATTGCAACACGACTTGTCATTATTTTTGTTTTTGGTTGATTTTTTCCACCACCATCTTCATTCATTTCATTTGATTTCTTTGAGGTTTAAAAATTAAAATTTAAAATTAATAAATAATATATGGACATAAATAATCAAAATAAACAATGTTGATGAAAAAACATTGTTAAAATTTTCATCAATACCTTTTCCGTTACTTGTGATTCAATTTTTTTAATGTCGTCTAATGTTTCATTATTTTTTGCACTTGGCCTATAGTTACATAAGAACATGGTGTAGTAGAAAATAATCTTAATTTCAGTAAGAATATAATAAATTATCTCATTATAAAATAAATAACATAATAAAAATATGAGAAATGAAGCATCGCATCCACAGATATTGAAACTACCTCAATAACCCATCTACACCATTCTCTCTTTACGTTCCAAATATGAGAATACATAATATATATAGCCAAAGTCTTATTTTTTTACCTTACAATTTATTTTTTCTTCAATTTTCTTCATGTGGATTCCATTGTTAACCCTCTGCAAAAAAGAAGCAATCAAAAACACATTGTAATTCTCTTGCAACAAGTGTTATATGATCCTTAATCAATATACAAGTTGATTTCATGTTAAATATCCATTCTTAAGGAAGTTAAACATATTGGGTGTCAAACTTGGAGTTTATCTCCCATTAAAAGAATTGGAAAACAAAATATGAACAAATTTTACATAAGAAAATTATTTCCGTAACAAAATTTCAATAATGTTGCTAATGTCTAATCACGCATAATAGATTTAGGTGAAACTTGCTGCTATATAAAAACTGACATTGAAGAGAGAAAAGAACAAGATTTCTCTTAAAATAGAAATTTGAATACTCAACACGCAAGAACTGAATAACACACACAATTTCAGAAATCTGGGTCATAATTGTGGCTTCTCCATTATTCAATAAACAAGAATGAACAGAAATGAATACCACCCAAAATGTTTTTACCGATCCTTACTCTAACCTCTATTTATTATTGTTTATGAATAAAATCATGGTTCATAACTCACAAAAGTACCAATTTAACTTTTCAATCTTAAGGATAATTTATCAACAATATGGTCTAAAATATTGAAAAATTTTATCATACACAAAAATATCTATAGAAATCCACAAGCACCGATCAAGAAGGGTATGGAAAGTCACATGAGAATATCTTTACCTACAAGAAAATGTTGCCTACAATATTAATCAATAAAATTAATGTTCCTATTTGTTTGAATTGTTGATGTTAATTTTATACTTACAATGTAAAAAGAATTCAGGGATACAAAAGTGATCCATACATCGATAAAGAAAGCGATACCAAAATGGAAAATTATACTTCAAACTTAATAAAAAAAAATTTGGGTCCATTGCTTAGTAAAGTAACCATACAAAATAAGAATGTTCTCGAATGATTTTCTGATTTATATAATATTATATTCATACAAAACTAAAGAGAATGATATTTTTATTCAAGAAATGCACAACATTTAAACAAAAAAAAAAGAAATATTAATAGAGAAATTGAAAAACACTGCTTTATTTATATAAAACCCAGTATGGTCAACTTATGACCCTACAAAATATTACCAATTTTCTCCCTATTACCAACAAACTATTACTAAACTCGTAACAAATTTAGATTCATCACATTCGTATAATAAAGACTGGTATATAGATTCCCTACTTCACCTAGTATTCATAATTGGTATTCATAGAATGAGAACCTTACCATCTCTTGTGACCCATTCATTCTATCTTTTGATAATAATGGTTTTTATGCCTATGTTTTATGTCTTTATCCAAAACAATCACATGGGGATCCTTTGGTTTCACCTGTTGTTATTACTACCACACATTGGTAGTATCACCTCCTAGTTCAATTACTATTACAACTAGTACAAATTTCTATGAATAGTTTTCAATTAGTTGTTGTGGCTTTTATGATAGGTGTGAAAGTAAGGAGGAAACAAAAAGTCAAAATCTCCAAAACTATGGAAGTATTAGAACATATAATAGGCCATTCAAGTTTTCTATAAATGGGAGGAGGATAGGATAGATCATTCATGTCATGAATGTGTTTTGTAATAGGTTTGAGTGAGCCACCGAGGTTTAAAAATAAATATAAGTGTCAAAAACAAATTTATTGGTGTGGATTCTATACCCAAGCATTTTTTCAAACACATAACATGTAGTCCTTGAAACTAGATTTCTATTCAATTTGTTTTTCAAATAATCAACATGCATTCTCTGGCACACTTATTTTTTGGAGGAATTTTGGGCTTGATGCTAGGCAAAACACTACTGAATATAGAATCATTTCTATCCACACCATACAACTATACTTATTGACCTTCTATATTTGGTTTTAAAATGTTGAAGCATTAACCATGTCAACAAATAGATCCTCTAAATTTGAGGATCAAAATTTTTTCTGGTTCCTAATAACCATTGTGAAACATGAATAATTGATACTTAATCTTTATTTGAATGCTATTAGAAGAATTTATAGAAGATAATTTTTTTAAAGGAATAAAAAATCATCAACTGGGTATACAATTTATAATTTTGACATATATATAAAATTGGTATACAACAATCTTGTTATAAAACAAATGTTGTTTATAAAAAGGGTATATAGCCATTTAGACCCAGTCCCACTGGCTAGATTGAAAATCAAAAGTATGGCTCAATAGTGAAAATTTTCCTTTATCCTCTTCTTATTTTTTCTATTGACGAATCAAATCATCGTGAGAATACTAAAAAAGTTGGTAGACAACCTAGAGGATATTGGTAAGAATCCAAGTTACTTTCCATACAATCTAAGATTTGTTCTTCTTTTTTGGGAGCATGACAGGTCCCAAGTTGTTGGGAATTTCCTCTAGTTTGATCTGATTTTTTCAAAATTTAGAGGTTTAGAGGTCTAGAATTAGGTGTTAGGTGCTCATAAACAAAGTTATTTGATTTGATTAGGGAGTCAATAGTGCCCAATTGTCAGGATCATGTTGGGAAGCTAGATTTTATGATGACAAAGGCTATAACATGGATCGTAGTTGGGTTTGTGATTGTAGTTCTCCTATTGGGACTTATTTCATGCAGGCCAAGCAGATTAGTGTCTGACAGTGATAAATCATCCATTTATTTTGACGAGGGTTCGAATGAGATAAATGGGTGTGAAGAATTGATTATGTTTAAATGAGGTGAAGGGATCACAGTTTATGATATTCTAAATGCAAGTGGAGAAGTGTTGGGGAAATCGAGCTATGAGATTGTGTATAAGGCAAGTATGCAAACAAATGGTGGGATGATTGCACTCAGGATTCTTAGGGATCATTTTTTAAGGAGGCATGAGGACTTTGTTCCTATGATTCAAGAACTGGGTGTAATCAGAAATGACCATCTTGTTGTTTTGCAGGATTTTTATGTACGCCCAAGTGGGGAGAAACTAGTTTTGAATGATTATATTCCCAAAGGAAACATTAGACACCTTTTGCATAGTGAGTGAAATATTTAAGATTAAATCTCTCTTTTATTTTTTTTAAATTTGATAAGAGTTTCTTTTTTAATTGATCCTCTAAAATGCAACACAGCCATTTCTTTGTAAAATTTAGAATACAAGTATAATATACCGATGCATATTTATTCCCCTTATCAAAGGCATTATACAACAAATGTATTGGCTTAGTATACATAAGGTTAGAATATTGATAATTGGTTTGATACCATTAACATGTTTGGAGTGGTTCCTCCTACAATCAAGTGTAGTCCCTGTGTGTATCCATCTCAAATGCACCATAAAACATATCTATGTGCTTGGTGGGTAGAGAGGAGATTATTGGGTTCTGAGTTGATTTTTGAGAGGAGACTAAAGGAATTACCTCAGGAATTGGGTATTATTTTACTTAAAATTCTTATAGGAAGGATACTAGATCAAAGGGATTCAAAAATTCAAATAGTTGATCTAACGATGGTTGTGAAGAATTTTGTGTTGGGATGGAGGATTTTAGAGATTTTGAACCCAACAATTCTGGTAGGAGGGACAAGAATCCGAAGAGAGGAAAGGATGCTCAGAGTTTTACAACTTGCAATGGGTTGTTGTGCACTTTTTCCCTCTATTAGACCATATATGAGAGAGGTAGTAAACCATCTTGAGAAGATATTCCCTACACCTCTATCCCCAACCTATTCATTTTCACCACATTATACTTCTAATGATAGAATTAGGAGGGAATGTTTTCTTTCATTAGGTGGATGGAAAGGGCATTGACTTATCTCTTCTTCACATATTCCTTAGGGATTATATTGAAACCTAATTTACATTATTAATGCACCCAGACCGAGATGTTTAATCCTTTAATAAAAAAACTAGAATGCATCAGACAACATTTGTATTTCATTTATTGAAAGGTGGATCTATGATCAATTAACCTTACTTTGGGAAAAAAATTATATATAGAAATTTCATCTTTCAAAAAAATATTATTATGAAATAGGAAACAATATATATATAGAAACATAACTCTAAAAATCGATTATTTGGAGCAACTAGGGGAAGCACCTGAAAATATGTCAACTATGGAGGTCATGGATTAGGTTAATGGAACATGCTATTTTATTTTGTATGTGTTGTTTATGAAGAGGGCATGGGAAAAGGGGCATGCAAATAGCTCAAATGGTGGATGTTGAAACCATTCAAATAGAGGCTACTGAAACCGCTCAAAAAAAGGCATGGAAACTCCTCGAATAGGGATAGGGATAGGGATAGTGGTAAGGTCACTATTTTCCCGAGTTCCATTCTTTTGACTGAAATTTTCCATTAGTACTTAAAAACATGAATAAAGCAATATGTCTAAAACATATAAAGGTTATTTTTAGTACTTTTTTTTATGCATTACAATCTTTTCTTGTAGACAAGTTTTCCCTATTGTGGATAGTGGAATCTAGACACCAATATAATTTTCTATTGAATTTTTTTTCTTCTAATTGGTTCATTTGATCTCACACACTTTGCCAAACCGAATTGTAGGGTTGTTTTGAAGAAAAATGTTTCATGTTCAAGCTTGTTTAGATGACTATAAAAGAGCCTAATTTTGCAAATGAATTGGATTTACAGAAAATATATTTTTTGGTTGGATATTTTATCTTCTCAATGTTCTCCTTCTTTGAGTATACATACTCCTCAATAATATCCACTTCCAAAATTAATATTTGATGAATAAAAAAGTTGGAAAATATCCACTAATAAAAAATTATGAAAGAATATACAGTCGATCTCCATGTCATTTCCTCTAAGAGTGGAATATCCAAAATAAGGGTTCAATATTAGGGTTCCATGGAGGGTTAATGTAGCTAAATAAATTACAAAAAATGAAAATTCATACGCAAAGTAGGAGCCTAGAAATGTTTTCCTACTAACTTATAGTGGTTGTTTAGGAGATTATTTTTAGTTTTTTTCTATTCATGTCATCCCCCGATAACCATCGGCAATGCACAAAGGTACCATGCCATACAAATATATGAGTACACCATGTAAAACCATTAAAAAATTCAAATAGGAGCATGTAAAACCATGTAATGCCAAATATAAGCATATAATGGCATAAGGGAAAGAATTCATGTTTGAGAGAGCACTAAATAGTAACATCCTTATAGAAATGTTGAAACCATTGTAATAAATATCTCTACAAATCAGATTATGTGGAAAAATATATAGTAATTAAATTATTTTAAAGTAATATACCAAACCCACCTTGGAAATTTATTCTCCAGATAAAACAAGGGAAGCACCTGGGAGGTTGTCAACTCTAGAGGTCATCAATTAGGTCAATGGATTTTCCACCTAAGCAAAGGATTGAACTACTATTTTCTGACAACCTTCTCATAAAACTATGAAGGAATTGGTGGAGAGGCCCATATGGTATGTTATCAAAGTATGCAATCAAATTTGTGATGATATCCAAGGAAAATAGGTTCTTAAAATCATTGCATATGAACTAAGCAATGCAAGGAAATTACTTTCTTAAAGTGCTACATATGCAGTGGTTTACGAATAGGACATGGGAATAGGGGCATGCAAATATCTCAAATAGGGGTGTAGAAACCACTCAAACAGAGGCATGGAAACCACTCAAATAGGGTTATGGTGGGTAATATTTTTCTTGATAAAGATGCAGCTATGATTTTTGAAAATGGTTGAAAATGGGAGTCCTGTGACATGTGTAATGATTTGACAAGGAGTCTGTGATATGATGGATGACCAAAAAAAATTATTAGTCTAGTTAGTTGGGAATGAAGATGTGATTGGATGGAAATGGAAATAGATATGGAGGTAAATGGATTCATATTGGTCAAACTCCACATAGACCATCATGCCACATCACACCTCCCTACAAAATTTTGTGAGGGATAGTGAAAATGAGCCAAACTTAGTTGTCGATTGCTAGACCTGCTTGAATTGGAGAAATGATTTCTTAAATCATTGTTGCATTTAGAGGAGATGTATAAAACCATATTATTATTATTCGAATCCTCTTTCATGCAAGTTTGAATGGTTGTTTGAGAATAATTGGTATGGATGATTTACATTGAGTGGTTGTGTGGTTTTTCTCTATGGTAGGTTTGAATCATTTTTATGTTTTTAATAAAAATTTCCTTCGAAAATAACAGACTGACATTTTTTCTTCTGTCTACATAAAAAAATTTGTATGCCATCTTCAGGGATATGGGAAGATGAAATTTTTTGGTGAAAAGGGTTAAAGTCATGTATGTTCTTAATCTATATTTCTGATGCCTGTGATATTAAAGGGTTTTTCATATATGGAGACAAAGGAAAAGAGGATATTTTTTTTATTCTAGATTTTTTTATTGCATAGAAGATTGAAGAATTTTTTTATTTTTAATAGTTTTATGGTTATCCCTCCTTTGAAGTAAGGATAGTTAGATGATCTCTAAAACTTAATATCTTCCTAAAATTTTTTCTTATTAAATCATGAATTGTATTAGAAAACCTTTACAATTTCATATTTTGAGAGAGAATATTATTTCTTGGATGTCAAAAATTTTCTCCACTAGTGAGGGCTTTGGTTCTATTGTTGTATGCCAGGAGAGGTTCCTTTCCATACTGGATTGGAGCTATGCCACATTTAAGAAATGAAATTTTATTTATTAACTTTGTATGAATATGTTATCATGGGAAAATAGCTCTTAATTAAGTTAGAGATCTACATCCGAAAGAGACGAAAGCTAACCATACTAAAGTACACAAATTACAAAATAGATCAATACAACGACATAGGTACATGGGTCTTGGAATAAATAAAATGATCATTCCATATGTTTCCATTAAGCTTCAATATAAAATGAAACTGAATAAACTTTCACCTTGATAATGTAGGAATATAATCAGGTCTGGGGAAACAATAACTTTTGTTAAGTGGAAAGTATGAAAATGTATTGTTATATTTAAATTTCCAGTGCTTGATTTTATTTTTGGGTGCTTCCTTTTAGAATTCATAAGGCTAGTTCCCTTGTTTGTATTTGTAGGTTTTGAATGGTGATTTGTGCCATGTAATTTGTTGTTGGGGTGTGCAACCTATTTTATAGTCTTCTAGAATCAATATTGAAGCATTGGAGTTTGATTGGTTAAGTTTGGAGACTTCTAGAGTTTTTATTTCCAGTTTTCTAATATTTTTGTGTTGTGACATTGTTGTGTATGTTTTCTTAACTCATGATTAATTGGTTGTTGTCATAGTGATGGATTTTTATCTGTGAAAAGTTAAAAGACCACGAATTTCTCAAGTCACAATTTTTTCAAATGAAATTTTCAAGGGTTGGTTATAGAACTTCTTAGAAGGATTTTAATATTATAAATAGAGGTTTTATGAGAATCCTAACGTACCCAAATTGATCAAAGAGATCTGGAGTCTCAGAAGATCTAGAGAGATAAAAAAAATATCTAGGAGTCTTAAATGTGGTTTAACATCTTTGGTAAATTTGTTATGATTTCATGAGTCATTTCTGTGTAATTGTAATTGAGAGAAGACTGTGATAATAAAATATGAGAAAGTTCTTGGTTGACCTAGCCCACATTGGGTGAAGCACTTTAAATCTTGTCATGTCTTTTTTATTTTGTGCATTGCTTATATATACTATTATATTTTTGCAAGTATAGATCTACTAAATAGTTTCCTACTGTTGGGATCTAAGGAATTATTTCCATATATTAATTCACAAATTCCTAACAACTGCTATCTAAGATTTGGTGGTTTTATTCTAAAGTGGTGAATCACATGGAAATTTTAACTTGATTTGGAGTTATGGTAGATGAGGACAGATCGAGGGTTGAGAAGATGAATGGAAAAAAATTTATTTTTTACAAGATGTGGATGGAGTATATATATTAGAAGGACCTCCATATTCCTTTTCTTGGAAAAGAAAATAAATCTATATCCATGACAGATGAGGATTGAGAGTTGTTGGACATGAAAGAACTTGGGGAAATTTAGTTATGTCTTTCATCTTCGGTTACTTCCAACATATCACATGAGAAGACTACAAAATGTCTCATGAGTACATTAGGGAAGTTATATGAAAATCCCTATTCCAATAATAAAAATTAGTTATGAAAATTTATTTAATATAAACATGTCTGATAATCATTATGTTGTTGATCATTTGAATGAATTTAACATGGTTTTGAGTATGTTAAAATTAATGAAAATTTAATTTGATGATGAAATAAGTAATTTTTTGATTTGTTTCTCCTTGTTAGATAGTTAGGACAACTTGGTTATGGTTGTAAGTAATTCATTCTCTAATAAATCAAATTTAAAGTTTGAAGATTTGAGAGGTGTGATCCTGAGCAAGGAAATATGAAGGGAGAGATCCAGGGATTCTTCCACTTATAGAAATTGTTTGATGGTGGAGAGAAGAGGGAGAAAAAAAAAAAAAGGGAAAGGTAACCATGGGAAGTTGAATGATCATGGAAGGTCAAATTCCAAGAGTGAGTGGGAATGTTGGCACTTTGGGAAGGTCGGTCATGCTAAGAAAGATAGTTGGGCTCTTCAAGATAAGAAGAACAAGAACGAGGAAACTAAGGATGTAAATGTGGAATTAGGTGATGTTTGTAAGGATGCCTAAATTATTTCTTTAGATAATTTTACCGAGTCTTGGTGTTAGATTCAATGTGATTTTGTTCAAGGTGATTACTTTATTGATTTGTTTCAAGGGGATTTTGTACATGTATATTAGGGTAATGATGAACCATGCAACATAGTAGGGAGAGGATGTGTTGAGGTGAAAATTTAGAATGGGACCACATTGTTACTTAAGGATGTTAGACATGTGCCTAAGTTGAGGTGAAAGTTTATATCAGTTGGTCAGGCAGGTAGTGATGGCTATATAGTCAATTTTACAAAAAGTTCTTGGAAGGTTACCAAAGGAGCTCTTGTGGTTGTAAGACGTAAGAAAATTTGTACTTTGTATTTAACAAATGGTGTTGATTATTGTAGTTTAGTTGCTGCAGATGGAGATGAAATTTTTTGGCACTAGAGACTCATTCATATGAATTAAAAGGGAATGCAAATTCTAAAGGAAAAATTTCCCAGATTAAAGGAGTTAGCTTTGTAATTTTGTGAGGATTGTGTTTATGGGAAACAAAAATGGATGAGATTACTCAAGATTAAAGCTACCAGGAAGAAGGGTAAGTTTTAGCTAGTGCATATAGATGTATGGGGGGAAGATAAGGTACAATCTATTAGTGATTCGTGTTACTATGTCACTTTCATTGATGATGTAACTAGAAAAGTTTTGGTATATGGAATTAGAATAAAATCTCATGTGTTCAAAACTTTCCAAAGATGGAAAACCTCGGTTGAGAATGAAATCGGTCTCAAGATGAAATGTCTAAGATCAGATAATGAAGGGGAGTATTGTAGTAATGAATTTCTTGATTATTGTTTAGTAAATGGGATCCATAGGAAAAGGACGGTTCTAAAGACTCCATCAGAAAATAGAGTGTTAGAAAAAATAAATAGGACAATCATCGAGCATGCTAGGTGCATGAGGTTACATTGGGGGCTTCCACTCATTTTTTGGTGGAAGCAGTGATGAGATTTGTTCTCCTGATTAACAAAGGACCCTTTATGGCCTTTAATGGAGGTATACCTGAGAAGACATGGTCTGGTAAGAAAATAGATTACTCATTTCCTATAGTATTTGGATGTGATTTATTAATTCACATTGATAAAGATGATAGGACCAAGTTAGAGGATAAGTATAATAATTTCACCTTTGTTGGATATGGTGATGATGACTTTGGTTTCCGTGTTTGGAGTCTTAAAGAAACGAAAATATTTTGGTCCAGAGATATTGTTTTTAGTGAAAAATTTATATATAAAATCTAATTACAAGACCAAAAAGAGGAATAAAATAAATAATACATAGTGTTATAGAAAAATTTGGATGATAAGGTGTCGAAGGGGCTAGTTTAGGTGCATCATGTTCTGGTACAGCCAGTTCAGGAATCCCAAAATCTTAAGGTGATAAGGTCTTCTAGGATAAGAAAGGAACCTGAATGTTTTAATCTATATTTGAGTTATTTATTGGTCAAAGAAAGTGGAGAGCCAAATTAATTTGAGGAAGCAATGCAGGTGGATGCCAGGAAGAAGTGGGAGTAAACCATGAATGAAGAGCATAGACCTCTTATGGAGAACCAAACTTGGGATCTAGTCTAGCTACGTGAGGGAAAGAGAGTATTGCATAAAAATTCGTTCTAAATAATCAAAGAGGAATATGGAGGAATAGAAAGCTACAAGGCCCAGTTGGTGGTCAAGGGATTTACACAGAAGAAAGGTATTGACTTTGATGAATTATTTTCTCTTGTTGTTTAAATGACTTCTATTAGAATTGTTCTCGGTTTAATAGCAATAAAATACTTTATCTTTGAGTAGTTGGATGTAAAGACTCCATTCTTTCATGGTTCATTAGAGGAGGAATTGTATATGTAAAATCCACATGGTTATGATGTCAAAGGGAAGGAGATATTAGTGTGAAAATTACATAAGAGATTATATGGCCTGAAATAAGCTTCGTGGTAGTGGTACAAGAAGTTTGAAAGTTTTATATAGGAGTAGGGTTACTTACAAGTGTCACTCAAACCATTACATGTACATCAAGAAGTTTCTTGATGATAATTATATTATTATGTGCATGTATGTGGATGATAAGCTTGTTGTAGGAAAGAACATGCAGAAAATAAAGGTACTCAATACGCAATTAGGTAACTCATTTTCTATGAAGGATTAAGGGGTAGAAAAGAAAATCCTTTGCATGAGAATAACTCAGAATAGGAAGGAAAGGAATCTGGAATTATCTAAAGAAGAGTGAATAAAGAAGGTCTTGGAGAGGTTTAGTATGCTGGATGCTAAACCGGTAAGTACTCCTTTGATAGGTCACTTTCAATTATCAAAGGAGAATATTCCTAAGACTGAGGAGGATAGAATCTAGATCTCAAGAGTAATGTACTCAATAGTGGTTGGAATCTTGCTATATGATATGGTATGCACTAGGCTTAATATTTCGAATGGAGTGGGAGCAGTGAGCATGTTTATGAGTTATCTAGGTAGAGAGTATTGACAAGTAGTAAAGTGGATCCTACACTATTTCAGAGGGACGATGGGAGTAGAATTGTGTTTTGTTAGATCAAACACTACATTGCATGGCTATGTAGATTCGGACATGGTACGAGATTTGGATAGCAGGAGGAGCACGACAGGTTATGTATTTATGGTTAGTGATACAACCATGAGATGGATTTCATAGTTATAAAAGGTTGTGGCATTTTCAACCATAGAGGTTGAGTATATTGTTGCCATAAAGGAAATAAAGGATATGAATTAGCTACAACAGTTGTTTGATGATCTGAGGAAGAAGTAAGAAGTTAGGAGACTATATAGTGATATTCAGATCACTATTCATTTGGAGAATAACTCTACTTTCCACTCTAGGAAACATCACATTTAGTTGAGATATTATTTCATCAGGGAAGCTTTGGAAGAAGATAAGTTGAAGCTGGAAAAGATTCATACTAGTTAGAATCTTGCAGATATGATGACCAAGGTGGTCATAAGGGAGAAGTTAGAGTTGTGTTCAAATTTGGTTATCCTTCATGCATAATAATGAAGGGCTGATAATTTTTCTTAGTGGGAAATGTCTCTAAGTGGGATATTTTTGGGGTGTGGAGCCTATTTTATAGTCTTCCAAAATCAACATTGAAGCATCAGAGTTTGAATAGTTAAGTTTGGAGACTCTTATCTCTCAAAAGTGCACCCTGTAAAGAGATGGTTATAGGTGTTCTAATCTATCAAATGGAACTCTCTCTTTTGTAGATAAAATGGAAAAACCTCAGGTCTGTGGGTATACCTATTTTGAGGTGAGTCTCCAAGATCAAATCCAGTTCCTTCTTGATGTATCGTAAACTAATTTTCTAGGGTTTGACAGTTAAAAGATGACTGTAAATGGATTCAAAAAAGGGGTGATACACCAAAATTGTTTGAGGTATTTGACTGAGTACATGCACATTTGATATGAAAATGGATTCTGGATGGACAATCCAATATTTTTTAGTAGAATATTAAGGTTGACACTTGATGCATTGAGGGAAAGTTTCACAATAATACTGTTAAGCTACACATTCAGACTAATATTCATGTAGAAATTACTAAATATGCAATAGGGTAGGATGATTAATCAGGGAATTTTACATTCACAAGATTTAATAAGACATACATAGGACTACAAATAATTCGAAAGGAAAAATATACTTCTCATTCAAGGTGAAAAACTGACAAAACTACTTCAGCACTCCTGTGTCAAAAACGTCCTTCCTTTGTGCTTTGCCAATGCACACAATATGTAGCAAAAACTATTAATCTCACCCTTCCTAAAAATATACTAATATTGTAATTGCCCATGAATCCAATTTTTACCCTTTATTTATTAATAACTAAGGGAATAACAATAGGTATGATAATACAATGAGACATTAATAGCCTTTGGTTACAAAAA
Source organism: Taxus chinensis (assembly GCA_019776745.2). NCBI lineage: Eukaryota > Viridiplantae > Streptophyta > Pinopsida > Cupressales > Taxaceae > Taxus > Taxus chinensis. Next base: position 425,978,180 of record CM034155.1, on the reverse strand, counting down.
TACCACTTAGTTAAACAATATTTTGAATATTATATTTTTGATAAAGCTGGGTAAATAATTCTTGCTAATAATAAACCTTTCTTAATGAGCCAGTCTTCTATCATGTACATGTAATTTTTTTCTTCTAGTGCTTTATGTGACATTTGTAGTTTTGATCCACTTGCCTCCTTGGATGCCCATGCAAAATAATATGTCCATGTGTGAGAGAAATATATTTCTTGTGATTTAACATTTTACAAAATTCACCCAATGCATGGGGACCACCTTTACGATCATATGCAATACACTATCCCTACAAATATAATAATTTTGTTTTGTTGTCAATTCCCATGTAGGGACCACCTTTGATGTGAACGCTTATCTTCTTGTTGGATTTGACCACCCTTGTTGACATGGCATATTATTATAATTTGAAATAAAGAAGGTATCACTTTTGACACACTGCCACAATATATACTCGGTCACCTTTTCATTGTCATACTATATCACTGACCCCTTTCAATAATTCTTCATCATATAACCATTTACCTCTTTATTTGACATGGACATAAGTTATGATGTTGTCAAATTTTGGTTTTTTGTTATATTAAGGTTTAGACCTTAGAAAAGGTCAAAAGAAATGATTTGGTTTATTATGGGGTTAGTACCCTTTTCACGATGGATCGAACCTTTGTGATCTTTTTTCAGTGGCTAAGTTAACCATTTCCGAGTTAGGATTTTCCATTTCATGGACACGTATGTAATATTTGACCCTGGTTTTGTTGAGTTAACTCGTCAGTCGAGTTTGAGGAGAAAATAGTTTGAAACCCTATTATTGGGTCATTTTTTCTTTTCAAAATTCCTTGAATGATGGTGAACACCTATTTAAATTTATTCTCATCCACCATTATTGTGGTCTTAAGCTCATGACTATGACACTTTCTTGTTTTCTTGCTAGCCTTCTGAGCTATTGTGCTTCTGTGGACTTTGAAGGTGAGCCTCTGGTTCCTTGGGCTTTAACCTATTTCTATCAGTCATTTTGGATTTCTTGACACTATTGGAGGAGTACTAAAGAACTATTTTGGAATCTTTCGAGATCGTTTTGGCTCATAGATGAGATGTGTATGGATTTTGCTTCCCTTTGGGTTTAATCTGAAGTATGGGCTTGGACGATGGAGGTTTTTAGAAATTATGGGCTTGGTTTCATGCTACTATGAGGTGGTCAAACCTTATGGTGCTTTATTAGGATTCATTCCATTTTGTTTTACCTCGTGGTATGCATATTCATAGTCATTTCTTTAGATCTCTTCATTTTCAAATGTGGGTTTCCTTCGATTTCAGTTAGAAACTGAGTCACCAATGTTAGAATATTTAGTGGTTCTTTGAGCTACTGGTCGGCTGCTAATGGACTAAAGAAGGTAAGAACTAATCTATTGAAAAAACTTTCATTTTAATGTTATTTTATACAGATCTAATCTCTGAACCTGAAAATACTTTTAGGTATTCAGTTTGCATGAAAAAAAAATTCTGTGAAACTTGCTTGTTCTTGTGACATTATTGATCTTGTTGAGCCCTCTATTTTTCTTATAAATTTATTCTTCTATGGCTGCAATTTTAGAGAGTATGGAGGTAATAGTTATTTCCTATTCTAGTTCAATATTCACCCAAAAGAAATATGAATCTATCTTTTTTAAACATGCCCAATTCATGCTTGATCATGGGGCTCGACTTTTTTATTTTCTCTACTAGGTATGCGAGTTCCATTCAATTTATTTGGGATTTTGTTTCTCCCCTGACTATGTAACCCTGCTATGATAAAACCATGGAAATATTCTCTCTCATTTACTGCTTCAGCTGATACTATCTAATATTATGAGGGGTTTGATGTTTCTTTATTATGGAAAATATTGAAACTTCTAGTGGTGATTACTCTTTCTTTTTCTAAAATTGGAAATACAATTTAAAATTTGTTCTGTATGAAATTCCTGAAATCCTTCTAGAAATATTATGGCTATCATGTTCACGAAATGCATGGTATCTATAGTTCTTTTATTGCTGAGCTATATTGGAAGTAACAATTTAAACTTTGTTCAATCATATGGCATATGGAGATTTGGTTGTTCTTCCTTTTGCTTTATGTACTGAATATAATAATTGAAATGACCATTGGCGGTCTTCCTTGATAGTGCCTTAGTGTATTTCGTATTTGATACTTATGAAATCTGTAATATTCTGTATTTTCTCTTACATAAATTGCAAGGTTTCTATGATTTCCCTTATTTCATTTACATTGTGAAATTAATGCATAGTCTCATGCATATCCAGAAAGTCATTTTCTTTTGGAAACTGAAGGCATTCTTCGAACTGAAAATTGTCCTTTTGGATCTGATTTACATTGAATAATGCTTCAAAAATTGTGTTGATAGTTAGTTAGTCGATGATGATGCCTCTCCAAAACTGTACGTTAAACTGTAACATGGCATGATTCTTATCTTCATGTGTTTACCATAGTTATCATATTGCTTACTAGTGTAGTTTGATGACATCAACCTATCAATGAAGTTCTCTATTATCTTACTTTGATCTTTGCTTTCTCAAATAGATTCTACTTTGATATACATTTGTACCTGTATTTTAGAATTTTACCTTTATTTGTTCATTGGGTTCTACCTTATAAGATTGTCCTGAAATTTTATTTTTCAGCTCGTAGACTACAATGTGTGCTATGAAGATCATTAAAAAATTTTCCATTTGAAACTGCATCCTTTTGATCCAAATCTGTAGCTTACATGTTGATAGAGTTTATTTCTCATTCTCAATCTTGTATAAAACTCATAACATTGATGTTCCTGCAGATGGCGGTTTTTTCCTGGAAATGATGTATTTGAAAGGTTTTATTTATTCAGAAAGATGTTGCATATGATAGTTTGTATTCTGTTGTTATTTCTTGTATCGAAAGTCCATTGGTGCTGCTATAGGAATATTTGTTTGACTCTTTCAATTATGAAAGTAATAAAATCATTTCTTGTATTTAAATTCCATAATGTAACACTATGATATGTTCTTTTTTGTTATGTGTCATCTTGTTGATGTACCTTCTCTCTAATTAGTTAAGAGATTCATCTACCTAAAATTGATAGCACAATATTCAAGGTTTAAAACCCGAAGCTCTAACTGATTTTGTTTTTTCTGATCATAGGTACATGAGATGTTGAAAGCTAAAGGCAGAACTAGGAATGTAGCTACACTGAAGATGGAGATACATATTGAAGATAAATACAATGAGAACCAAACGCAATGATGGGTTGTACCTTGAATCTTTTGCATTCATTTTTATGTATATGTACCTCTTAGATTGAGTAAATATAAGTTACATCCACGACTTGTGTGGGTTTACTGTACTTTTATTCCTCATAAATAAATGAACTATTTTCATGTAATGAGATGCATATTTTTTCTTTTTGTACTCTCTTCATTTTTATGGATAATAAATGAACTTATAAAACATAGAACACTTAAGTAATTCACTTAATCATACAAATAACTTAAAATCAAGTCCACCTTTTAATGGTCATTATGAATACAATTGCTTATAATACTGCACCCTTCCATGCTTCGAAACTGCAACTGAGACTATTGCTTCAAAACGTAAAACCTTACATATGCCATTTTCCCCCCCCTTCACCAAGGCCTACCAACAATCCTCCTTGACTACTGCATTGTCTTTCTGAAGATGATACATTGGAGAGGTGGTATATGCAAAGTGTTTCCTTTTTGGGGAAACATTTTCAATTGTCGATTTTATCAATGTCATTCTAATATTTTCCAAAATTAAGGAATTAAAATTGTATCGCTTTCTGATATGGACACCCAAAATATAGTCAAACTTCTAACTTGACCCTTCTGAGAAACTTTCAAGTTTCGAGTTTACCTTTTCCGCACAGGGTGCAAAAATGTCAATAGATACCTTAGGTGTAACGACCCAGAAATCCACACATGAACAACACAGTGAAATACAGGATAACTTTTTTTTGACGTGCTTGACACCTAACATGACGCAACATGTCGTCACCAAGGATACAACTAACCCTGTGAACAACTTGATACAAGCATGGCCATAAAGGCATCATGGAAACATTCACACCTATCAAGGACAATTTACTTTTCTTTTTGACAAGACAACACAGAAGTCTAATCACAGAACAAACTTACAGTTAGGGCCAACCACAATGAGATATTGTTGAGGGTTATTTATTTTTAAAAGTAAATCTTGCAATTCTTAGCTTACGTTTTTCAAGGATGCTCAAGGTATTCTTCATGCAATTCATCTTACCAAGCTAAGTTTATTATTTTTACACTGAGTAATCATCTTTAAATCTTCTCTATTATGACATTTATTTGCTTAACTCGTTTATCAAGAAAAAGGAGTATTTAAGTTCCATAAGACAACATGGTTTTAAGTTCAACACACTTAAGAGAAGAGATACAAGGTGCCTTGGAAAAAGGGTTAGATGGAGAAGGTTGAGATGAAACATCTTTAGGACCTCAATATTTATTACCAGTATTTAATTGAAGCTAGAGCTCTTAACCAGAATTATCAACAACTTTACTTAGGCTTCGCTAAGAGAACTAACAAGGAGTAAAAATTTACTTTCCAAATGGTGGTGAGAAAGATGGTGAGGTCTCCAATTTGTTTTCTCTGGCTTATTAAACCTTATCATCTTCAAAAAACTAACAGTTCATTTCACCTTAGGGTCATTTTACAAATTTCACCATAAATGGATTAATGTTCACTAGAGGAGCTTGGGTTATCATGTTATAAAGTCTACCTGCAATGATAGTCTTTCCCTTGATTACTTAAAGAATTTCTTGCTCTCAAGTTGGTGACCCCTACGTTACTTTATTTGAATACAACTTTTAATTTAACTTCCAGAAGTATTAGACAATCCCATGTTAGTTTACTTACGACACTTTATTACTAAGTCATGGCAAGGTTTAACTCAGAATTTATTCTCAAGGCAAAGTTGAAGCAACACTCATTTACGAGAACAAAACAAGATTACAATCAATTCTTAAAATACTGATACTCCAACAATGTCACTCAATGACAAAAACCAAATTTTCTTATAATTTCAATGATGGTCAAACAATACAAGGTTTCCAAAGTTCAGATGACAAAGTCCACAATACTTTATACTAAGACATTAATCCTCTTTTAAACTTTCCACTGGACGTTAACAATAGTTGAACAACATAAAGGTTTCGAGCAAAGGATCTTCTCAACTGAGGTTGATGACAAAATTCTACAATCTATCCCTCATCTACACGCAAAATCCATCTGCAGCAAATTTTCTACAAGAGTCAGTTCACAAGAACTGAGCAAGATAAGGCTACATAAAACCACAATAACTATTATCTAACAATACCACGAAAAGGAAGCACTTTACAACAAGAATTAGTTCAAACCTATAAACACTATTAACACATCAATTTATAATAAAGTCTTTATCATGCCAATCAAAGAAGGAGGAGACCTTGCACTTCAGCTAGGAGTAAAAGCAACGAAAGTATGGCAATTGTATGAGAATGGCTCCTGGCCCTATAAGGAGAAATAAAAAATCTAGAAAAAATAGAATTCCCATCAAGTAAGTAATTAAACAATAATTACAAGATTAAGATTTGATATATACACCAACCATCTAGAAATTTATCAAAGATACCAAACGCATAGACTAAATTAATATATTTCTAAAAGAACAAGAGTTGATCGGCCCAAGAAAGGGGAACCACGGGTTTCAGAAATTAACTCAAAAAGTCATGTATAAATGAGTTTCAAACCGGGAATCAAATAGAGTATACACACAACATAAGTTTCGAAGCGAAGGCATAGTATACTAATTTTGACCATTAACTGCAAATAGATTTACCAATCATCCAGGAAGGGTCAAAGTCTTACAGGCTAGTAGCAAACACACGAGAGAAGAAGGGAGTTCCGTCCAACAAGATTATACAATAATGTCATCAAAAAATTTTTATAACACTAAATATTTGCATACCTCCACTACAATACTAATGTTTGGTTAATTTAAAATCAATTACCCATATCCCAAAACAACCATATTTTAAGGCAACACTTGGTAACACAGTCAACCATCGCACAAAAGATACAAACATAATCTCTTGGTGACATTATCAAAACAAAACCTTCCGCTATGAATCCATAAGATTATCAAAAGAAAGATGAGTTTTTTTTTTTCTTCCGAAGATAATCACATTTAAGGAAATTTCCATCACAAAATATTAAGGTAATTACGTGCATAAAAAATGGCCAATATTAATTAATAGCGTTAACACTACAAAGGAGAAATAATGCAAGTTAGGAAAAATAGAAGAGCACCACCGACAATAATTCATAGAGGGGGATTAGACCAAAGCTATTCTAGTGTCAACGAGGTACTGGATTCGCACAAAGAAACCTCGAGCTCAGTTGATCCGAAAAGCTAGTTATGGTTCAAGTTGATAAGGATGGTCAAGATACTTCTTGAGGATGGCCTTAAAAGCCTAGAAATAAGATGAAAGATAGTATAATAGTCTAAAAATGCAAGATGGAAAACCACATTGCACACAAACCTTTTCATTCTACAAGTTTTAATACCAAAATTCTAAGCTGGCTAGCCCAAGCATTGATCACACTAATCCTACGACCTTCCTTTCCTGATGCCAAAAGGGGTATCAAAGGGACTTGTGAAGGAGCTAACAAAAAATTTCAGAGACAAACTTGGGTGCTAGGGAGGGGGTTTCATAGTTATCGTAAACTTACTTCCATGATATCGAAAATACTAGTTGATCAACATAATAACTTGCAACTCAATTGTCGAGAAGAATTAACACAAAAAAACAGATGAAGGTCTATCATTCGAGTAAGAGAAAAATAACATTCAGAGGAGAGGGCACACACATCCTTTTGACCAACATACTGTCAATGATAAAAGCTAAAACAAGAAGAAACAAGCAGAAAGGGGAATCTCCCATCATGACATCCAACTGACATATCAATGCAAGGAAAAAGTGATTCGATTTCGCAATAATTGTAAATATAATAGCAGTAGAAAAGTGTAGAAATATCTTGCCTGTTTCTCCAGCTTCAACAGGTCGTACAGACTTCGCACGGGTCAGCATAAGAACTATAGGTACTGGAATCCGGGTGCACCAGTTCTAAGTGGTCCACATTCACGATCCGCAAGACCAAGCAATTGAAGAGGATTTTTGTCAAATAGTTCACAAGAATTGTTGTATTCGAAGTGACTCCATGCACTTGTGCTCAACTACTGATTTCCTTGAGCTTTTACTTCTTGTGGGATTCGACAACCAACTCGCATACTCTATGCGTGCTACGACAAACACAAGTGATCTACACAAGGCTGGAGGAGATATTTTTAGAGAAGAACCTGTCACAGTGCGGAATTTGCATTTTATTGTTGGTTCTTGCCAGACCACTGGAAAACATCCATAAGCGCATCCCATAAGAGACGCACAATTTCAATGTCAGGCAATTTTGACTCTTTGTGGCGTTGTTTCACAGTTTCAATCACTTCATCAATATCAGTATTTTAAGAAATCAGAGTCATTAACACAGTTTTCACTTCCTTCAACTTCACATATTCATCCCGCACGACCCAGAAGGTCAATCATACAAGCATAGTGGTTAGTTGTTACCAGGCTGATGTGTTCTCTTCTCATTACCTTGAAATAATGGCATCCCTCAGCCACTAGTCCTGCTTGGCTGCATGCAGACAGGACGCTTAAAAAAATGATTCGGTTTGGCTTCATGTCTGCCTCTAACATCAATTTAAACTGTTGGAGAGCCTCCTTGCCATTTCCATTGTAAGCATAACCAGCAATCATGGCATTTCATGAGATCAAATCCTTACTGACTATTTTGTCAAAGGCTAGAGCTGCATCATCTACACTCCCACATTTGGCATACATACTGACCAGAGATCTTTCCACACGTGAAAATGATTCATAGGAAATTCCAATGATATGGGCATGGAGCTGTTTTCCCAGTTCTAGTACTGCTAGGCTGGAACAAGCACTAAGGGTACTTGCAAAGGTGAATCTATTCGGTTTAACATTTGTCCATAGACATTTCTGGAATAGTTTCGTAGCTTCCTCTCCATAACCATTCTGAACGTATCCCACAATCATGGTATTCCATGATACAACATCCTTTTTAGACATTCTGTCAAACATTACAGCTGCAGCTTGTAAGGTGTGATAATTCCAACAGAAAACTTTATGCCTGTTAACTTGGTGACTCGTTGAAGAAGCTCATATTATTGCAAAGCAAAACGTGCTTCATGTATATACCGAAATGAAATAGATCCGCGCTTATGAGATTCTCTTCCATGAGTTACATCGTAGAACAAGTAAGATCTTAATAGAGAATCTTTGTAAATAAATTTCATCAGGTCTGCTGGAAGCACTCTCACTGTCACATAATCGATTTGGAGATACAAACTCAGTGCATGTTCTGGCTCTAAAAAATATCCTGCTGCCTTCATCTCCCAAGACATTTTCTCCGACATTGCATATATCTCCTATGCCCGTGGGTGTGATCTGTCACCTTGAAGGAGAATCCCGAATTTGAGGATGCATTCGATATAGAACAGATAACAACGAAGCAACACAAGGAACAAGGATAATAGAAATTTGAATAAGAAAATACGCCTCCAAAAGACATATGCAAGGAGACAGAGGATCCACGCAGCGTGTAAAACGTGACAGAATGCCACAAATCGATGGGGGGGAAAAGGTAGAAATAAGCAGCAAGGAAAATTGCTTCATACATACAGTGTTTACATGCAAACAGATATTTGCGGATCCTGCAAGAGTTATAGAGACCATATTCTCTTGTCTTCAATAAATCCAACCATATCAAAGAGCGTTGCACCCAAGGAAAGAGGAGGTAAGACATCTACTTCACTAGCTTGTTGCTTCATCTGGCCACCGTTTCAGACCCATTACTACGCTCCACTATAATATTTTCTCTAAACTTCGCGAACGGGGGAGGAAGGGAGTAGGAGGCTATAAACCAGATCCTATGGGCATGAAGTGAAACAGCTGAGATCATTGAATAGGCTGAACAAAGCCACAGTAGAGACTCAACCCTACAACTCTCTGCTCTCCAATGCAAGCTTCACACCACTGATCTAGCGACCGAAACCTTCCTGTAAACACCAATCTCCATGCCTCTATACTTGTGCTAACAACAATACTCCTCTGTCCATTTTTTCACAGCACATAAAGAACACAAAGTAATAGAACACACCACGTAGCACTCAAGAAGGTGGAGGTAACATGCCTACTCTACCAGCTATCACGCCAATTTAGACTGCATCCAAAGCATTGAAGGAAGAAATCAAAATAAGATCCCGGTGAAGAAAAACGCCTCCACCGACTCCCGTCTCCCACACGCAAGGACATAAAAGACGCTGTGGTAAGAAGTCTGTAGGCCAGGTGGTTGGGAGGAGGCCAAGGTGGCAGAAACAGAAGTCCTCGATGCATTACACTCTCCTCGATGCACGGGGCATTACAGAGAGAGTTGGATTAGATCTTAAAATGGATGGTTTGAGCACAGGGAAATAAATGCTAAGAAGTGTGACTGATAAGACAGGGGTCGGACCTTCTGTATTTGTCCTGTCACTTGAGGAATTAGCTACCCTGTCTATTGTGGAAGTCGTTGTGAAACAGTAAGAGATCTAACGGCAGGTGCCCCTTCAAGGAGAGCCAGAGGTGTTAGCCACTAATGACGTAGATGTTGTGGTGGGAGAAATGGAAGTCCTCGATGCATTACACTCTCCTCGATGCACGGGGAATTACATTCTCCTCCCCTTAAGAAAGCATCGTCCTCGATGCGACATAACACAACGGAAAAGAAATGGTTCGCAACCAAGAACAGGTACAGGAGAAAGTACACTTTATGGTTTAAAATTTTAGTTGATTAAAGCACGGCCATAAGGTAGCCTTAGGAACATTTGGTAGAAATTCTAACTTTTAAGGTTCTGTGAAGATTGACAGTTCTTTCTTATTTATTATTTTCGTTAGTCTCTTTCCGTTAACATTATTCTTAGTTTAATTTCTTTTAAAATTTCATCATTGAAGATTTTTGGTTTATTCTTTATGGTTGGTGCCCAACATGAACTGCTAACACAACACCCTACAGATTCACAAGCATGCAAGTAAATACTTCAAGATTGTATTACACCACAAAAGGTTACTCAAATACGGAATAGAATAGGAACAGTCCACATAACATAGTACTTGTCACACATCAATGAATGACACACAAAATACTCAAACAAAAGAGTACTACAATCCACCGGACATTCCTCAAGTAGCATCAATGAAAAATCCACATAACACCAAACCATGCTATAGGTACATAGTGCCCACAAGGGAATCAATGACATATCCACAACATCACAACACATATCCATCTGACATGAGTAACACATACATCAAAATACCACTACCAAAACATCACAATAACTCAACATATATCCCAGAACATCAACCATACACACACAAATATCATATGCCTCCCTCAAACTCTTATGCCTCCCTCAAGTCTCTTATGCCTCCCTCAAACTCTTATGCCTCCCTCCAGTCTCTTATGCCTCCCTCAAACTCTTATGCCTCCCTCAAGGAGGCCGGTTGACCCTATGGTCCAAGACACATAGAGTTCGAACACTCCTAACCCAAGTGACATAATAACGTGTGGTTCAACAACCCGCTAGTTATCTGTAAATCCTTGGGGCTTACCCCTATACAACGAAGCGGGTCCATAGGTCCAACCATTCCATGGTGCATCCCATGACCCTATTCCACACATCATGACAATATAACCAACACAACAATCCAATCAAAGTGCCAAGTGGCAAAGTACATGCCTTGGGCAAGGCGGTAAAAATTCCAAATTGAAAAGAAGACCCAAAATCAAGCAAAATAAATGGCCAAATAGCCATTGTTAGTATCAAAATCCCCATGTTAGTGCCACAAACCAAGGAAATGCCCAAAATTGTAAAGCATGGCAATCAAGAAAAGCTGCTGGTCCTTACAAAATAAAGTAAAAAAGCTTCAATTTACGAATAAAATCAACTTATAATAATGTCACATTACGATAACTGTGTGGCCTTATCTAGCCACCAAAGGGGTACTCAATGAGTTGCTAGCACTCGGAACATCGAGCCTCAGCTCGCATAAACTACATATCAATAATACAACTATCATCACCTCTATCTGAATCATCCTGCTACCGCTTCGACAAGGCTAAACATAGTCATAGTTGCACTTAGGTTGCATACATGCAACGACATAGGGAGAGAGGAAATAATCACATGTTATCTACTAAACTAAGTTTTCGCTCGCGTTATTGACCCATGGTACACCATTCCTCACTCTCAACATACACTTCTACCGATTTCCTTCAGGATCGGTTAGCGTAAGGTTCACAACATAACATACAACAACATCACTAACATAGCGGTGGCACACACATAACTACCATAACGTCTTACATATGGTACATATACAGAGTAGATCACGTTCATACATTCACTGAGTGTAACACATCACTTTACCACATTCTGCACCCAAAGTGCAATCACCATACGATAGGGTTCATATTCTCACCGTATGACCCAAAATCACAACATGAAGCATTACATATTTGCACATTCATACATACGATGAACATAGTACATCTCAACATAACATCCATTGCTACATAACAAGGTGGTACACACATTTCTTCAAGGCATGGTAAAAACATCCTGATATAACTCATTTCTTTTAACATCAATCTAGTCATACAACACCTTGATACACCTACATACCACAATATGCCACTATGCTCGAACACTATGTCATCCACATTACAATTCTTTTCACACATCACAAACAATAATTCACACGTGAATTCTTCATAGAATCCACAATAAGGAGAGAGAATACTCCCATCCCAGACATATCGACATGATCACAAACACGCACAAAGTGACATACACATCACGTGCATTCACAATATCACAATTATGACATGGATCACATCACGCTTAAAGCACATTACTCTTCCAATATCTACCACCATCATGCAACATCATCATCATCATGCAGTATCATCATGTAACACTACCACCAACATGTAACATCATCATATAACACCAATCCGGCCCATAGGTTCGAGAGCATGAACCTACGCTCTGATACCAAGTGTAACGACCCAAAAATCCACACACGAACAACACAGTGAAATACAGGATAACTTTTTTTTTGACTTGCTTGACACCTAACATGACGCAACATGTCGTCACCAAGGATACAACCAACCCTGTGAACAACTTGATACAAGGATGGCCATAAAGGCAGCATGGAAACGTTTACACCTAAAAAGGACAATTTACTTTTCTTTTTGACAAGGAAAATAGAAGTCTAATCACAGAACACACTTATAGTTCGGGCCAACCACAATGATATATTGTTGAGGGTTATTTATTTTTAAAAGGACATCTTGCAATTCTTAGCTTACGTTTTTCAAGGATGCTCAAGGTATTCTTCATGAAATTCATCTTACCAAGCTAAGTTTATTCTTTTCACACTGAGTAATCATCTTTAAATCTTCTCTATTATGACATTTATTTGCTTAACTCGTTTATCAAGAAAAAGGAGTATTTAAGTTCCACAAGACAACGTGGTTTTAAGTTCAACACACTTAAGAGAAGAGATACACGGTGCCTTGGAAAAAGGGTTAGATGGTGAAGGTCAAGATGAAACATCTTTACGACCTCATTATTTATTGCCAGTATTTAATTGAAGCTAGAGCTCTTAAGCAGAATTATCAACAACTTTACTTAGGCTTCGCTAAGAGAATTAACAAGGAGTAAAAATTTACTTTCCAAATGGCGGTGAGAAAGATGGTGAGGTCTCCAATTTGTTTTCTCTGGCTTATTAAATCTTATCATCTTCAAACAACTAACAGTTCATTTCACCTTAGGGTCATTTTACAAATTTCACCATAAATGGATTAATGTTCACTAGAGGAGCTAGGGTTATCATGTTATAAAGTTTACCTGCAATGATAGTCTTGCCCTTGATTACTTAAAGAATTTCTTGCTCTCAAGTTGGTGACTCCTACATTACTTTATTTGAATACAACTCTTAATTTAACTTCTAGAATTATTAAACAATCCCATGTTAGTTTACTTACGACACTTTATTACTAAGTCATGGCAAGGTTTAACTCAGAATTTATTCTCAAGGCAAAGTTGAAGCAACACTCATTTATGAGAACAAAACAAGATTACAATCAATTCTTAAAATACTGATACTCCAACAATGTCACTCAACGACAATAACAAAATTTTCTTATAATTTCAATGATGGTCAAACAATACAAGGTTTCCAAAGTTCAGATGACAAAGTCCACAATACTTTATACTAAGACATTAATCCTCTTTTAAACATTCCACTGGACGTAACAATAGTTGAACAACATAAAGGTTTCGAGCAAAGGATCTTCTCAACTAAGGTTGATGACAAAAGTCTACAATCTATCCCTCATCTACACGCAAAATCCATCTGCAGCAAATTTTCTACAAGATTTTGTTCACAAGAACTGAGCAAGATAAGGCTACACAAAACCACCATAAGTATTATCTAACAATACCACAAAAAGGAAGCACTTTACTCCAAGAATTGGTTCAAACCTATAAACACTATTAACACATCAATTTATAATAAAGTCTTTATCATGCCAATCAAAGAAGGAGGAGACCTTGTACTTCAGCTAGGAGTAAAAGCAACGAAAGTATAGCAATTGTATGAGAATGGCTCTTGGCCTTATAAGGAGAAATAAACAATCTAGCAAAAACAGAATTCCCATCAAGTAAGTAATTAAAAAATAATTACAAGATTAAGATTTGATATATACACCAACCATCTAGAAATTTATCAAAGATACCAAACGCATAGACTAAATTAATATATTTCTAAAAGAACAAGAGTTGATCGGCCCAAGAAAGGGGAACCACGGGTTTTAGAAATTAACACAAAAAGTCATGTATAAATGAGTTTCAAACCGGGAATCAAATAGAGTATACACACAACATAAGTTTCGAAGCGAAGGCATAGTATACTAGTTTTGACCATTAACAGCAAATAGATTTACCAATCATCCAACAAGGGTCGAAGTCTTAAAGGCCAGTATCTTATCATCTTCAAACAACTAACAGTTCATTTCACCTTAGGGTCATTTTACAAATTTCACCATAAAAGGAAATAATGTTCACTAGAGGAGCTAGGGTTATCATGATATAAAGTTTACTTGCAATGATAGTCTTTCCCTTGTTTACTTAGAGAATTTATTGCTCTCAAGTTGGTGACCCCTACGTTACTTTATTTGAATACAAACTTTTAATATAACTTCCTAGAAGTATTAGAACAATCCCATGTTAGTTTACTTATGACACTTTATTACTAAGCCATGGCAAGGTTTAACTCAGAATTTATTCTCAAGGCAAAGTTTAAGCAACACTCATTTACGAGAACAAAACAAGATTACAATCAATTTCTTAAAATACTGATACTCCAACAATGTCACTCAACCACAATAACAAAATTTTCTTATAATTTCAATGATGGGCACACAATACAAGGTTTCCAAAGTTCAGATGAGAAAGTCCACAATACATTATACTAAGACATTAATCCTCTTCTAAACTTTCCACTGGATGCTAACAAAAGTTGATCAATATAAAAAGGTTTTGAGCAAAGGATCTTCTCAACTGAGGTTGATGACAAAATTCTACAAATCTAGCCGTCATCTACACTCAAGATCCATCTGCAACAAATTTTCTACAAGAGTCAGTTCACTAGAACTGAGCAAGATAAGGCTACACAAAACCACCATAAGCTATTATTTAACAATATCACGAAAAGGAAGCACTTTACTACAAGAATTGGTTCAAACCTCTAAACTCTATTAACACATCAAGTTAAAATAAAGTCTTCATCATGTCAATCAAAGAAGGAGAAGACCTTCTACTTCAGTTAGGAGTAATAACAACGAAAGTATAGCAATCGTAAGAGAATGGCCCATGGCCCTATAAGGAGAAAACAAACAATCTAACAAAAACAGAATTCCCATCAAGTAAGTAATTAAACAATAATTACAAGATTGAGATTTGATATAAATAGACCAACCATCTAGAAATTTACCAAAGGTACCAAACGCATAGGCTAAAATAATACATTTCTAAAAGAACAAAAGTTGATCGGCCCCAAGAAAGGGGAAACACGGGTTCCAGAAATTTAACACAAAAAGTCATGTATAAATGAGTTTCAAACCAGAAATCAATTAGAGTATACACAAAACATAAGTTTCAAAGCGAAGGCAAAGGATACTAGTTTTGACCATTAACTACAAGGAGATTTACCAATCATCTAGGAAGGGTCAAAGTGTTACAGGTTAGTAGTAAACACGCGAGAGAAGAAGGGGGTTCCGTCCAACAAGAGTATACAATAATGTCATCAACAAATTTTTATAACACTAAAGGTTTGCATAACCTCCACTACAGTACTAATGTTTGGTTAATTTAAAATAAATTGCTCACATCCCAAAACAACCATATTTTAAGGAAAACCTTGGTAACACAGTCAACCATCGCACAAAAGATACAAACATAATTTCTAAGTGACATTAACAAAACAAAACCTTCCGCTATGAATCCATAAGACTATCAACTGAAAGATAAGTTTTTTTTTTTTTTTTTTTTCCGAAGGTAATCACATTTAAGGAAATTTCCATCACAAACTATTAAGGTAATTACGTGCATAAAAACCGACCAATATTAATTAATAGCATTAACATTACAAGGGAGCAAATAATGCAAGTTAGGAAAAAAATAGAAGAGCGCCATCAACAATAATTCATGAGAGGGGGATTTAGACCAAAGCTATTCTAGTGTCAACGAGGTACTGGATTCGCACAATGAAACCTCCAGCTTAGTTGATCCGAAAAGCTAGTTATGGTTCAAGTTGATAGGGATGGTCAAGGTACTTCTTGAGGATGGCCTTAAAAGCCTAGAAATAAGATGAAAGATAGTATAAGAGTCTAAACATGCGAGATGGCAAAACCACGTTGCAAACAAACGTTTTCATTCTACTAGTTTTAATACCAAAACTCTAAGCTGGCTAGCCCACGCATTGCTCACACTAATCCTACAACCTTTCTTTCCTCGATGCCAAAAGGGGTATCAAAGGGACTTGTGAAGGGGCTAACAAAAAATTTCAGAGGACAAACTTGGGTGCTAGGAAGGGGGTTTCATAGTTATCGTAAACTTACTTCCATGATATCGAAAATACTAGCTTGATCAACATAATAACTTGCAACTCAATCGTCGAGAAGAATTAATACATAAAAAAACAGACGAAGGTCTATCATTCGAGTAATAGAAACATAATATTCAGAGGAGAGGGTACACACATCCTTTCAACCCACATACTGTCAACGATAAAAGCTAAAACAAGAAGAAACAAGCAGAAAGGGAAATCTCCCATCATGACATCCAACTGACAAATCAAAGCAAGGAAAAAGTGGTTCGCTTTCGCAATAATTGTAAATATAATAGCAGTAGAAAGGTGTAGAAATATCTTGCCTGTTTCTCCAGCTTCAACAGGTCGTACATACTTCTGCACGGGTCAGCCTAAGAACTGTAGGTACTGGAATCCGGGTGCACCAGTTCTAAGCGGTCCACATTCACGATCCGCGAGAGCAAGCAATTGAAGAGGATTTTTGTCAAACAGTTCACGAGCATTGTTGTATTCGAAGTGACTCCATGCACTTGTGCTCAACTATTGCTTTCCTTGAGCTTTTACTTCTTGTGGGATTCGACAACCAACTCACATACCCTATGCGTGCTACCACAAACACAAGTGATCTACACAAGGCTGGAGGAGATATTTTCAGAGAAGAACCTGTCACAGTGCGGAATTTGCATTTTATTGTTGGTTCTTGCCAGACCACTGGACAACATCCATAAGCGCATCCCATAAGAGACGCACAATTTCAATGTCAGGCAATTTTGACTCTTTGTGGCGTTGTTTCACAGTTTTAATCACTTCACCAATATCAGTATTTTCAGTAATCAGAGTCATTAACACAACTTTCACTTCCTTCAACTTCACATATTCATCCCGCATGGCCCAGAAGGTCAATCATACAAGCATAGTGGTTAGTTGTTACCAGGCTGATGTGTTCTCTTCTCATTACCTCGAAATAATGGCATCCCTCAGCCACTAGTCCTGCTTGGCTGCATGCAGACAGGACGCTTAAAAAAATGATTCGGTTTGGCTTCATGTCTGCCTCTAACATCAATTTAAACTGTTGGAGAGCCTCCTTGCCATTTCCATTGTAAGCATAACCAGCAATCATGGCATTTCATGAGATCAAATCCTTACTGACTATTTTGTCAAAGGCTAGAGCTGCATCATCTACACTCCCAGATTTGGCATACATACTGACCAGAGATCTTTCCACACTTGAAAATGATTCATAGGAAATTCCAATGATACGGGCATGGAGCTGTTTTCCTAGTTCTAGTATTGCTAGGCTGGAACAAGCACTAAGGGCACTTGCAAAGGTGAATCTATTCGGTTTAACATTTGTCCATAGTAATTTCTGGAATAGTTTCAGAGCTTCCTCTCCATAACCATTCTGAACGTATCCCACAATCATGGCAGTCCATGATACAACATCCTTTTCAGACATTCTGTCAAACATTACAGCTGCAGCTTGTAAGGTGTGATAATTCCAACAGAAAACTTTATGCTTGCTAACTTGGTGACTCGTTGAAGAAGCTCATATTATTGCAAAGCAAAACGTGCTTCATGAATATACTGAAATGAAGCAGATCCGCCCCTATGAGATTCTCTTCCATGAGTTACATCGTAGAACAAGTAAGATCTCAATAGAGAATCTTTGTAAATAAATTTCATCAGGTCTGCTGGAAGCACTCTCACTGTCACATAGTCGATTTGGAGATACAAACTCAGTGCATGTTCTGGCTCTGAAAAATATCCTGCTGCCTTCATCTCCCAAGACATTTTCTCCAACATTGCAAAGATCTCCTGTGCCTCGTGGGTGTGATCTGTCACCTTGAAGGAGAATCCCGAATTTGAGGATGCATTCGATACAGAACAGATAACAAGGAAACAACACAAGGAACAAGGACAATAGAAATTTGAAGAAGAAAATACGCCTCCAAAAAAAACATATGCAAGGAGACAGAGGATCCACACAGCGTGTAAAACGTGATAGAATGCCACAAATCGATGGGGGGGAAAAGGTAGAAATACGCAGCAAGGAAAATTGCTTCATACATACAGTGTTTACATGCAAACAGATATTTGCGGATCCTGCAAGAGTTACAGAGACCATATTCTCTTGTCTTCAATAAATCCAACCATATCAAAGAGCGCTGCACCCAAGGAAAGAGGAGGTAAGACGTCTACTTCACTAGCTTGTTGCTTCATCTAGCCACCGTTTCAGACCCATTACTGCGCTCCACTATAATATTTTCTCTGAACTTCGCGAGTGGGGGAGGAAGGGAGCAGGAGGCTGTAAACCAGATCCCATGGGCACGAAGTGAAACAACTGAGATCATTGGACAGGCTGAACAAAGCCACGGCAGATACTCCACCCTACAACTCTCTGCTCTCCAATGCAAGCTTCACACCACTGATCTAGCAACCGAAACCTTCCTGTAAACACCAATCTCCATGCCTCTATACTTGTGCTAACAGCAATACTCCTCTGTCCATTTTTTCACAACACATAAAGAACACAAAGTAATAGAACACACCACGCAACACTCAAGAAGGTGGAGGTAACACGCCTACTCTACCAGCTATCACGTCCATTCAGACTGCATCCAAAGCATTGAAGGAGGAAATCAAAATAAGATCCTGGTGAAGAAAAACACCTCCACCGACTCCCGTCTCCCGCACGCAAGGACAGAAAAGATGCTGTGGTCAAAAGTCTGCAGGCCAGGTGGTTGGGAGGAGGCCAAGGTGGCAGAAACGGAAGTCCTCGATGCATTACACTCTCCTCGATGCACGAGGCATTACAGAGAGAGTGGGATTAGATCTTAAAATGGATGGTTTGAACACAGGGAAATAAATGCTAAGAAGTGTGACTGATAAGACAGGGGTCGGACCTTCTGTATTTGTCCTGTCACTTGAGGAATTAGCTACCCTGTCTATTGTGGAAGCGGTTGTGAAACAGTAAGAGATCTAAGGGCAGGTGCCCATTCAAGGAGAGCCAGAGGTGTTAGCCACTAATGACCTAGATGCTGTGGTGGCAGAAATGGAAGTCCTCGATGCATTACACTCTCCTCGATGCACGGGGCATTACATTAGGAGCATTTTGTAGTCATCTACTATTTTCATGCTATCACATTGATGTGTATTTTCTATTAACTATAAGTTAAACAGCAGTTGTCACAGTGATGGATTTTCATCTGTGAAAAGTAGAAAGACCACGACTTTCTCAAGTCACGAGTTTTTCAAACAAAATTTTGTAGGGTTGGTTATAGAACTTCCTAGAAGGATTTAATCTTACAAATAGAGGTATTAGGAGCATCCGAATGTATCCAAAGTGATCAAAGAGATCTAGAGTCTTAGAATATGTGGAGAGATCAAAAATATCTAGGAATCTTAGATGTGGTTTAAGATCTTTGTGAATTCTGTTGTGAGTTCATGAATGATTGTTGTGTAATTGTAACTAAAAGAAGATAGTGATGATAAAATCTGAGCAAGTTCTTGCTGAACGCCACCCACATTGGGTGAACCACGTTAAACCTTGTCTTTTCTTTTTTATTTTGTGCAAATTTATATATGTTATTATATTTCTGTAAATACAGATATGCTAAATAGTTTCTTACTGCAGTGATATGAGGAATTGTTTCTGCATATTTATTATCAAATTCTTAACATTTGTGTCTCACCTCACGAGGCTGAAACAACGTACAAAACTGGAAAATATGGAAGATAAATGGATACAAATCTTTTAATAGAAATTCCATAAGAGATTCGTATAATCCAAATCGGTATTCCACTTGATCAATATATAAGCATTTAAAGTAAAAGAATCAAAATTAGTTTAGGACTTCCATATAATTTCATATAAATTAAATGGCATGTAGCTCGACTGTGACCTAAATGGAATACGTCAATCAGAGATTGTGTATATTTTTTATTAAAAAAAACACACTAGTATGTTTTAATCAAAAATCTTATTTCATATGATCGTAATATTTTCCTTTTATAGAATATTTCTTCTATGGGTAGCAACTTATTTGAATACAGAATGTGGCATGGCTATAGTTCGTACGAGGGCTGGCTATTTAAACCATTTTGTTTTTTACCATTAACACGTTTTTACTTCTGATTCTTATATTCTTACCACACGCTTTTAAGAGGCATTTCCCAGAAAGAGATGAATTTAGAGAAAAATCAACTGAAGGTGAACCACAACATCAAGCTCAAGCCAAACAACGTCTTCCTCAGAAGCAGAAAAAAACAGAATAAAGGCCTTTGACATTCATATGCATCAGAATAGATTCAACAGAGTACATGTTGTTGTACAGTTGAAATATATGTATTTATGTGCATTTTTATGGATAGTAGATTTAGTGGCATGGTATTTAATTTTCATTTAAGATAAGAGGATCGTTCCTTAGGGTGTTGTTTATTCTATGGAGTGTGGGATTGCAAAGTATTCGCTATATATTGTTTATTGGATGGAGTGTGGGATTGAAAAGTGTGGGATCGTTCCTTAGTGTTATATTCGCTATAAGTATTAACTGTTGCAATTCGTATGAAAAGAAACTAGATACCATTCCCCATGGATAAGAGGTATGGAGTTTGGGGCATGCTTGGTAAGATTCCATTGAATACAGACCTTTGCGTTAGAGCTTAGATGGATATGTTTGCTGCCTGAAACATCCATATATTTTATTCTTTGAAGATTGCTGGTTCTAGTTGTTTCTTGCATCAAAATTAGATCAATTTGATTTTCTTGTACTGTGCCGGAGTAAAAGGCATTTATTGGGTACGGCTATACCTCTAATATACAACGTTGCATCAATTTTAAATGAATAATAAAAGAAAATTTCCTTTTGAAAGCAAGGAAATTTTTTCTGAAATACAAAGTGAAAGTTACTTTTGAAATCTATAACATTTTTCGATAGGTTGAGTTGTTCTCTTTAAACGGGCAATTTTCATTTTCTCCTTGATGAGAACCTTATAATGAAATATGGTTGCGGTCAATGTATATTTACAATTTTATCTGATTTTCTATGCAATTCTAGAAGAAATCCTCTGGATAGAAAAAAATAGTCAATTTCATTCTGCACTCAATTCAAAAATGCCTCCGGCAAGTGAACAAAACCCCATTATCAAAAAACTATTTCCTCTTTTCTACATGATTAATTTTTAGAAAAGAGGAAATAGTTTTTAAAGGGAAAAAGGATATTTTTTTTATTCTGCATTTTTTAGTGAGTGGACAACTAAAGAGAATTTTTCTTTATAATAGTTTAATGGTTATCTTTCTATTGAAGACGGGATGTTTAGCTGGTCTCTAAATCTTAAGATCTTCCTCGTTTCTTTTCTTATTAAAAAGTGAATGGTATTTGATAACCTTTTCCATTTCAGATTGTGAGTGAGAATATTATTTCTGGGATGTTAATGTTTTTTCCGTTAGTGAGGGATTTGTTTCTGTTATTGTATACGTGGAAGAGATTTCTTTCTATACTGGATTGGAACTATGCCACATTTAACAGACGAAACTTTGTTGATTACCTTTGTATGTCTATGTTATCATGGGAAACTAGCTCTTAATTAAGTCATAGATCTGGGTCCAAATGAAACAGAAGTTACCATATTAGTGTACACAAATTACCAAATAGATCAATACAACCACAGAAAAACAGGGATCTCGGAATAGAAAAAAGGAGCATTCAAGATGTTTCCAATGAGCTTTATAGAAAATTAAAATAAAAAAACCTTCACCTCCATAATGCAGGAAAATAATCAGGCCTGGGGAAGCAATCAATTTTGTGAAAGTGAATGTATGACAATGTATTGGTATATTTAAATTTCCAATGCTTGATTTTGATTGTGAGTGCTTCCTTTTAGGAGTCCTAAGGCTGGTTCCCTATTTTCTATTTGTAGGTTTTGAATGGTGAGTCGTGGCATGTACATTGTATCTCACCTCACGAGTCTGAATCAAGGTACAAAAACTGGAAAATATGGACGATAAATGGAAACAAATCTCTTAATAGGAATTTCATAAGAGATTCACATAATACAAATTGGTATTAAACTTGATCAATATACAATCATTAAAAGTAATAGAATGAAAATTAGTCGAGGACTTCTATAGAATGTCATATAAATTAAATGGAATGTCGCTCGGCTATGACCTGAACTGTGTACGTTGATCAGATATTGTGTATATTTTTTCATTAAAAAAAACACACTGGTCTGTTTTGATACAAAATATTATTTTATACTGTAATATTTTCCATTCATAGAATATTGCTTCTATGCGTAGCAACTTATTTGAATTTAGGATGTGACATGACTATGGTTCGGACGAGGGCTGGCCATTGCAAATATTATATATATTACCATTAAAATGTTTTTCTTTTGGATTCCAGGATTCTTACCACGCTCTTTTGAGAGGGTTTTCCTGGAAACAGATGAATTTAGAGAAAAATTATCTGAAGATAAACCATAGCATCAAGCTAAAGCCAAACAACCTCCTCCTGAGAAGTAGGAAAAATATAAGTAAAGACCTTTGACATGCACATGCATGACAATATATCCAATAGAATGCATGTTGCTTTATAGTTGGAATATACGTATTTATGTGCATTTTTATTAACAGTGGATTTGCTAGCGTGGTGTTTGATTTTCTTTAAATAAAGAGGATCGTTCCTTAGGGTGTTGCTTATTCTATGGAGTGTGGGGTTGGTAATGCAGAATTGATTTATTTATGTAATTTATTTTGTGTTATTTAAGAGATATCTACAACGTTGCATCAATTTTACATGAATAATAAAAGAAAATTTCCTATTGAAACCAAGCAATGTTTATGTGAAATTTCAAAGTGAAAGTGATGTCTTGAAATCTATAACATTTTTTTTGATAGTACAGGGATATTGAAATAGAAAAAAGGAGTGTTCAAGATGTTTGCAATGCAATTCAATAGAAAATTAAAATAAAAAAATCTTCACCTCCACAATGCATGAAAATAATCGGGCATGGGGAAAAAATCATTTTTGTGAAGGTGAATATACGACAATGTATTGGTATATTTTAATATTTCAGCGCTAGATTTTGTTTGTGGATGATTCCTTCAAGAAATCCTATGGTTGGTTCCCCTGTTTGTATTTGTAGTTTTTGAATGGTGAGTCGTGGCATTTACATTCTGTATCACGTCATGAGGATGGAACAAGGTACAAAAACTGGAAAATATGGAAGATAAATGGAAACAAATCTCTGAACAGGAATTCCATAATCCAAATTGGTATTCTACTAGATCAATATACAAGTATTAAAAGTAAAATAATGAAAATCAGTGAAGGACTTCTATAGAATGTCATATAAATTAAATGGGATCTAGCTCGACTTTGACCTGAATTGTATAGGTCGATCAAAGATTGTGTGTATTTTTCATTAAAAAAAAACACACTAGTCTATTTTAGTCCAAAATCTTATTATATACTCTAATATTTTAAATTTATAGAACATTGCTTCTATGGGTAGCAACTTATTTGAATACAGGATGTGGCATGGTTATGGTTTGAACGAGGGCTGGCTATTGCAAATTCTTTCGTATTTTACCATTAACATGTTTTGCTTTTAGATTCCTAGATTCTTAGCACGCGGTGTTTCCATGAAAGAGATGAATTTAGAGAAACATCATCTGAAGATAAACCACAACATCAAGCTTAAGCCAAAAAACCACCTCCTCAAAACCAGGAAAATTCTGAGTAAAGACCTTTGACATGAATATGTATCAGAATAGATCCAATAGACTGCATGTTGCTTTATAGTTGGAATATATGTATTTATGTGAATTTTTATTAATAGTAGATTGAGTGGCCTGGCCTTTAATTTTCATTAAAGAAAGAGGATCATTCCTTAGGGTGTTGTTTATTCTATGGAGTGTGGGGTTGGTAAGGAAGAATTGATTTATTTCTGTAATTTATTTTGTGTCATTTAAGAGAGATCTACAAAGTTGCATCAATTTTAAATGAATCATAAACGGAAATTTTCTTTTAAAAGAAAGGAACCATTTTGTGAAATTTCAAAGAAAAATTTACGTCTTGAAATCTATAACATTTTTTGGCAGGTTAAGGGGTTCTCTTTAAATGGTCAATTTGCATTTTAGCCTTGATCAGAACATTATAATGAAAGATGGTTGTCCTGCACATATATTTACAATCTTCTCTAATTTTCCATGCACTTTTCAAAAGAAATCCTCTCCATAGAAAAAAAGAGTCAAATTCAGTCTACACTCTGTTGGTACTCATTTTAATCTCAACCTGTTTGTTCAAAATTTCTCAACCCACTTGGTTTGAAATGTTTTCTATCTCCTTGAATGGATGCATGAAAAATTTCTCCTTCACTTGTACGTTGTTATCAATTCTTCTCTATCCTCGTGGAACACGGTTAGCCATAAATTATTTACTGGTTTCTTTCTGTGTGAAACAATTTGTAATTTGGGTGCAAATGGTGAAGTTTCCTCTGCATTTTATTGTTCCACGGTCATGTTTTCCCCATCATATTTTATCCCAACATTCATGCATACATGTTCATCCTTAATTGGATGAGGCATGGCAATTCTATTTTCTAAACTTGTTAGTTTTGTCATTTTTGCAAAAGTATCAAATTGGCCCCATGGCTTGAAGGATCTTGATTGGTTTAATCAAGCTATGGTAGAAAGGTGAGCCCTCTCCATGTTTTAAGGCACTATGGCGAAAATAGTAAAAATATAAAAGAAGTGCCTAAGGCCCGCAAAAGGAAACGTGGCGGTTTTTAAGTCAAAAGCAGGGACGGGGATCGTCAGGTTACTTTGAAGTTTTTTTAGCTTTATTTTGTAAAAGGAGTAAAGTTATAAAGTGAAGTGTGACTACATTGGGGAAACTAGAACGACACATGATAGGTTTGAAAAGTAAAAAGTAGAATGACAGATCGGTGGAACACTTTGAAGTTTTTTACATTTATTTTGTAAAAGGAGTTAAGTTATAAAGTGAACCGCGACTCCATTGGGGACCAGAGAAGGACACGTGGCCATTTGAAAAGTCAAAGTAGGGAGGCCAGTCCCCGAAGTTTTTCAGAAATTTTAGCTTTATTATGAAAAGGAAATAAAGTATAAAGTGAAGTGTGGCCCCATCAATGCCCAGATAAAGCCACGTTTTGAGTCTAGATCAAAAGAGGGAAGGTGGGTCATCGGGTTAAATTTTGAAATTTCAGGCTTTTTGTAAATATTGGTCAAGTTGCAAAAGTGGGTCGTGACTCCGTTGACACCTAGGTTAAGCCACGTGTTGAGCCCATTTTTCAAAGGCAGAGAGGCAAGGAAAAATTTCAAAAATACACATTTTCTTAAAAGTCACAAAAGACAAAAGGTATCCTCAGGCCCGTTTCAGCTAAGATGTTTCCACGTGGATGGCTCTATTTCAAAGTTGTGAAAGGAAAAGTTAACGGCTATGATCCGATGCATCTGGTTTTGCCACCATTAATACTCTAAGACTTCAAGACATGCAAATACATGTCATTTTTAATTGTTAATTTGATGATCCCTTGTAGTTTTTATCAGTAAAATGTAAATATGAATTGTTGTGGAGCTCGATTTGTGAATCTGAGATATGTGAAGGCCGTTGTTTCAAAACATAATTACTTGTATACCTGTAGAGAATGAATTACCAGAGGAGCTGGGTGCAAAGGAAAATAATGAAGAGAAGGAAGCTACAGGCACAAAAAATTAAAAACATGTTGCCAAAAGTGAAAACCGAATGCCCCAATAAAAGTAACCGGTTGAAATATATAAAAATATTTACCTTTTGAACACCTGGCAGCTTTCAAGTGTAAATTCGTTAAATGTCACTTTTTGGAACAAATCTGTAACAAACAAAACACTCCTCAAATATTCTTCTCTTGGGGGGGCAAGCTTTGATGTAAAACGAGTTCTATAAAAGGCATGAGTTAGTCATGTAAACAAGGTGGAAAAAAGAGGGTCAAGAGTTAAAATTTCTTAGAAAATTTGAGAAAGCCCATCTTCCTGAGAGACCATCTGAGAAACCTGTTAATTTCTTGCGTTTTATATTCGATTATGTCAACATGGTTGCAAGTGTATAGCTATTGACAAACTCTGAGATTGTTTAAGAAAAATTCTCGTGCTGATGAATCTAATAAACCTAAAATTAATCTGTGTTGATCTTGGGAAATATTGTGTTTGATTTTATTTCAAAATGTTAACAAATAGTTTTTCATGTTCCTTTTGCAATCTTATGTAAAAATCCCTCTAAGTCACACAATATCTTATCCTTGTGATAGTATAGTGGTGTTTGCAATTCCATTATGAGAAGATCCTTCATCCTGTAATGAAATAAACAATTTAAAATCACTTTAACCTCACTTTGTAGGAAAATATTACTTATAAATTTATGAGTGTATCTTAGGCATGATGAACTAGGGGTTTCTAATGTTTAATTGAGTATTTAACATGAGAATTTGTGTCTAATTCTTGAAGAATGTGTGAAAATGTGAATCTCTAGCCTTCAATTGATACACATATTCCAGTTCAAGGAATATTGTAGCTATTCTGAAGCATGTTTTCTGTGAGTTTTCCAATTTTTGTAAAGTTTCTCAAAGATCTGGTGAAATCAACTTTATCCTACTTGACTTCTCACCAATTGTTTTCTCAAACAACAAATCCTACTTGAACAACCCCTGTTTGTACTGTATATCCACAAATGAACAATTCTCGTTACCAAAATATGTAGAAGCAATCAGGTTTCCATTATTTGTCTTTCGTAACCTAAACCTTGCTGAGAAAACATCTCCACTCTCTAGTGTCACAACTCATGAGAGTTAGATGGTGCTGTATTGATCATATTTTCTCAAGGTTTTCCTAAAATTTTTGCAAAGAAGGATCTCTTGATGTCCTTCACCAATACAGGTTATAGAACGGGTTCTATCACAATGGTTGAAGGCACAACCTAAAGTAGTGAGGGTAGATAAAACTGATATGAAGGTGCTATCCATTTCTCCAATGCCTGAGTGACAAAGAGCCAACTGAATCCCTTCCCCAGCTACAAAACAAATCACACCATGATTTTTCTGTCTCTAAGTATCTTATGAAATTTTTGATGTTTCTCATCTTCTAAGGGAGAATCAATATGGATACCAACACCTCAGTGGCACCATTTTCAGGGAAATTTTGATTCCATTTCATATTGATTTTTCCCATCAACACCTAAGTGGTGCCATTGTCAGGGAGTTTTTTAACAAATGCATACACGAATCCAACCCTAGTAATGTTTCTTACATGATTTAAGTGCAAATATGTTGTTTAAATGTCATCCTTTGTTGAGATTTGTAAGAATTTTGTGGAATAGCAAGTTCATTGTGTAATATTTCTAGTTTCTAGTGTTTATTGCACTAAATTTATATCATCAGTGGTAAATATGGGTAAAGAAAGATCAGATCTGCTAAGATTTCCAAGAATTAATTGTTGGTAGATATTTGACAAGTCATTTGGAGTGAATTTGCACAACTAAGGTGAAAATCCTTAGTGGTGACACTGTGTTGATTTTATCATTGATAATTTCTAGTGTCTTAACCTATGTCAATTGAACTTTGTCATTAATATTTGCAAGGGTTGAAGGAAGAAGATATTTCTTCACAATGGACCCTACTAGAAAGCTATTTATAGAGCTAGGAAAAGTAGATTCAGAAGGAAAGTGAGTCTAGAAAATAGTTGGAGATCAGGAGTTAATAAAATATATACAAATTGTGGAGAGTGATCAACCTATAGTTGAAAAGTACCACACATATTCATGTGATTCTTAATCAGGTAGTGTTTTTGTTGATCTAAATTCTCCTACTAGAGAGGGTCCATCATTTGTGTATGATAAGTTTGATTCTCATCTTCTTCCTATATCCTCCAAAGTTGATAGGGTATTTCATGAAACTGAGTCAATAGAGAACATCTACTTTCTAAATCATATTCCTGTGCTTTAGAGGCCCCTTTTCCATCATCATTTTATTCATCCTATAAATTCACCTCCTCAAGAAAATATGGGCTAGCCTCCACCTAGACCTCCTTTTCTTGTCAATAGCTTTAGACGTATAAATTTCAGAGGTATGGTTGGATACGCAAATATAATGCCACAAGATGTTAGAAATAGATTGCCTAAGTTTCAAGGAAATAATGCCATCATTAGTGATCAACACTTAAAACATTTTGTCAACATGATGGAATACTTTGAGATTGAGTTTGAAGATGCGTATATAAAGTTTTTAATGCATAATTTTGAGGAAGAGGCACGTGATTGGTACAAGTATTTACCAGATAAATCAATAGATTCATGGGAAGAGATCAAAAATGCCTTTAGATTGCAATATGGGGATAAGTCAGACCCTAGGTTTCTTTTGTATGAGTTTGAAAATATAAAAAGAATTCAAATGAATCTATTCATGATTTCAATACAAGGTTTAATAATAAATTGCAAAGGTTACCTCTAACCTTAAGGCCATGTGATGAGTCTTGTTTGATCAAGTATTCTGATACTTTCTACAAAAAGGATACGTATTATTTGAGGTATAAAAAACTAGGAACATTAAGGCAAGCCTTTACAATGGCTCTACAAATATAGAATAATATCAAGGAAATTGGAAAGGATCTTAAGAGGGAAGTTATAAATTTGATCAATTCTGATAAACCTCAGTCAAAAAAATCTATGGATCTAGAAGAGGTTGTAAGGAATTTGGCCGAAGCTGTTAAATAGATATCCTATAAACTAGCCAGCACAGAAAAAGGGGATAGGATAGAGCTCTAAGGGTCAGAACAAGCCACAAGGTCATGAGATATTTGGAAGTCATCCCAGAGGTGATCTTAAATCAAATAAAAGAGGAAAAGTTCCCATAGGATTAAGAAATAGACAACCCCAACCCCGGGAAATTAGAATGGTTCCTAATGCTTTGACTGTTAGAGTTGGTACTGTGGAAGAGACCCACGATATTGAGTGGTGTGATATATTTTTTCTACCACATTCCCCATGTGATAAAAACAAGGGATTTGAGGAAGTTGATGATGATGATGTTTCATATGATGATGTTTGCATGAAAAAATTATCTACAAGTTCACAGCAGGGAACAACCTCAACTAAATTGATAAGTGCTAAAACCATTGAAAGTTTATGGGATTGTGTCCACTAGGTGTTTCCTCTTCCTCCCATTAATTATTTTGAAATCGATATGGTACAAGAATTTTATTTGCCTAATCATGATTTTGAATACTTGAGGGAATTGATTATTAAAAAGTACGATAAGGGAATCCCTTATGAAGAAGACATGCAATTTTTAATGAATATAGTAGTTATCCAGGAAAAGGAACATAATACCTAGAGTAAGGTTGTCAAATGGGTAGGGAGAAAAGCCAAACAAAAAATTCCAATTCTTACCAGTATCCCTAAGGAAACACCTAAAAATGATGCATTTGGGAAAGGCCTTGTTTCCCTAAATAAAACTTGTGCTCCTGCCCATGCCCAAACTATGAATATTCCCATATTATCAAATGAAGTTGAGAATCTCCCTCCTAATACTGCATTACCAAAAATTGTTCCTTGTGACATATCCCAAATCTTGATTCAGATCAAGGTTACTGTTCCTATTATTGAATTGCTTAGAATCCCTAAGCATAAGAGAAGGGTGTTTGAATATTTTGGGCTTAAGGAAGAATAGATTAAAGATAGGTTGTTACATAACTGCATGTTTGATTCAGGAGCCTCATGTAATGTAATGCCTCTTGAGGTCATGAATGAGTTAAATATCGAAGTAACAACAAATAATGGGAAATGTACTACTATGGATTCAAGAGAAATGACAATAACTGGATATGTCAAAGGATTAGTAGTGCAATTGGCAACTTATCTAGTAAAGTGCTTAACCTTGAATGTAGTTATTATGAATTGTCCTGGGAAATGGGGGATGCTATTATCTATAAAATGGGAATCTAGTGTGGGTGGAAGTGTGTAAATGGACATGTCTTATGCAACCATACCAATTGAGGGAAGCCTTGTTAAGTTATATGGTGAGAAGAAAATGTTACATCTGATTGAGGACCCCAACAATGCTTCTTATGAAGTATTGCACACAAATGTTGATGTAGATAACTTCGTGGGTTATGATGATTGTAAAGAGCACCAAATTAAGGAATGTAAAGATCCTGAATAGGTAGGTTCTCCTTGGACCTAGATGTTTGATGGGGGCTATTCTAAGTTTGGTAATGGTGCTGGTGTTGTCCTAATATCTCCAAGCCAAGAGGAGTTTAACTTTTCTTTTAATCTAAATTTTGAGTGTACAAACAATATTTTCGAGTATGAAGCACTGTTATTAGGTTTAAGGATTGCTTCAAAGTATGGTGTCAGATACATCATTGTTAAAGGAGATTCAAAGTTAATAGTAAAAAAATTTAGAAAGTTTTATGCTACAAAGAATCAGAGAATGAAGCAATATGGGCATGTAGTTTGGGGCTTCATTGAAATGTTTGATTCTTTTAATATAATACATGATGATAGGAAGTAAAATAGTGTAGTAGAAAAATTGGCAGTATTGGGATCTAGGGATGAAAATTGTACAATATCTCTGTATTGTGAATATGATATTGAATTATTAACCAGACCATCTGTCCCTAACAATATCAAGCATTGACAAGTATTTGAAGATGATGCCCAAATCTAAAGGTTTTTACAAAATAAAGGATAATTTGCTAATCAAAGTATGGACATGAAACCAATGGTTTGTGTAAATGATGGGAAAGAGTCTTTTTTTCGTAAGGACATCATCCAACTAAAAACTAATGTTATTCCTAGTTGTTTAGTTGCATTGGAATCAAACATTGATAATGATGACTGCATTATTAACAGACACATGTCAGACTTGAGGGATGTTGAAGAACATAAATTCTACACAAAGGATAAACCATGGAAGATATAGTTAGGTAAAAATTTGATTAAGGAAGGGAAGAAGTCCTATGTCCAATTGTTAAAAAAGTACCATGACTACTTAGCATGGTCATATTAAGAACTGAAAGCATATAGGCAAGATCTTTTTCATCATGAAATCCCCTTGGAAGCTAATGCCAAGTCGTTTAGGCAGAAATAAATACCAATCAATCCACTCCTTCCCCTAAAGATGTAAGAAGAGTTGAAAAAGTTGATGGATGGAGGAATTATACAGCCTATGAGGTACTCCTCATGGGTAGAAAAATTGGTGCTTTTCCGGAAGACTAATGGAGATATAAGGTTATGTGTGGACTTTAGAAACTTAAATAAGGAATCAATAAAGGATAAAATTCCCTTGCCAAATATGGAAAGCATGTTGGATTTGGTTACTAGTTCTAAATTGTTATCTACTTTGGATGGTTTCTCTAGGTATAACCAAGTGGTTGTGAAGCAATCAGAGAGAATCAAAACTACTTTCACCACTCCATGGGGAACCTATGTGTATGTCAGAATGCCTTTTGGTTTGATGAATGTTAGATCCACATGTCAAAGAGAAATGGATGTGGCATTCTCTTGATATATAAATTATTTCATTGTTGTGTATCAGGATGATGTGACATTTTTCTCCAAGAAAAGAAGTGACCACCTTCAACATTTAGAAAAGATGTTAAGATGCAGGGAACATGGTATCTCACTAAATCCTAAGAAGTATCATTTTAAAGTTTAGAAAGAAAATATGCTTGGACAGATAGTGTCAAAATAAGGGGTCATGATTGATCCTGATAGAGTGGAGGCCATTATCAAAGTTCTTATTCCAAGAACCAAAAAGGGAATTCAATCCTTTTTCAAGTAAATAAATTTTATTAGGAGATTTATTTCCAACATTGCTGAATTAACTATCCCAATCACCAGCATGTTAAAGAAAGATCAAAATATCAAATGTGAAGAAGCAGCGCCATTCAATACTTCATTGAGATAAAAGAGGCATTGAAGAATACCCCTGTTTTAGTAGCTCTTGATTATAAAAAGGATTTCAATATGTTTCCCTTTGTTTCTGAGAATACCATTGCATCTGTCTTATCACAAAAGGATGATGAAGGAGCTGAATGGCCAATTGCTTTCTTCAGTAAAGCCTTACAAGAAGTAGATATAAAGTACACTATTATGGAGAAACATGCCTTTCCTTTGGTTAGAGCAACAAAGATCTTAAGGCCATATATTCTGAGTTCTAAAGTCATATCTTATGTTCCCCACACTATGGTTAAGGATATCCTATCAAAAATGGAAGTTTCAAGTAAGAGATGTCGATGTGTAAATAAGTTGCAAGAGTATGATATGGATATCCAAACTAAAAAGTTGGTTAGAGGTTTTGGCCTAGCAAGGCTTATGGAAAAGACAATCTGCAAAAAGTTGAGGTAAATAAAGTTAAAGAAGAAAGGTTTAATCTCCTTGACAAATTGATAAATTTTGAATGATACAAGGATATTATTTTCTATCTCAAACATCTACAGTTCCCTGAATATTTGAGTAAGAATAAAAAAGAGAACTTAATTTAGCTTCCCATAAATTTGTTATCACTAATTATGGGTTAGCTTGGAAGAACCCTGAGGGAATTCTCTTAAGATGTATCACTAAGGATGAATCCCCAAAAATAATTTTTGATTTCCATGGAGGAGTCGGTGGGGGAATTTTGTTGGAAGAATAACAACCCACAATATCTTGAGGGCTGGTTATTGGTGGCCAACTCTTTTTAAAGATACAAATTTGTTGGTTAGGAGGTGTGAGAGTTGTCAACATTTCTCAAGGATACTGAAAGCTTCAAGCTCCCTTCCTTTGCAACTTGTATTAATTGAAACCCCATTTAAGCAGTGGTGAATGGAATTCATTAGTGATATTTTAGACTCTTCAAGTGTAAGCCATAAGTTGATATTAGTGGCCAGTGATTACTTCACCAAGTGGGTGGAGGAAATCCCAACCAAGATAGTAACTCACAAAATTGTCAAGGATTTCATTTTGAATCATATCAGTTGCATGTTTGGAATGCCTAAAATACTTTTTGATAATGCCATGATATTTTGAGCCAAACCTTTGTTGGCCATGTGTCATGACTATGGGTTCAATTTAGCATATGCTTCCAACTACAATCCCCAAGGAAATGGAAAATCACAATCAAGTAATAAAATTTTGTTGAAGATAATCAGATGAACCCTGGAGTTAAACAAAAGGAATTTGGGTGAGTAGTTGAAATTTGTTGTTTGGGATAATAGAATTACTGTTAAGAGAGCAACTGGAAAAATTCCATTTGAGTTGGTGTATGGAACTCAAACACTACTTCCCCTGCATATGCAATTATCTTCATATAAATTTATTTAATAACTGAAGGATCAAGAGGTTAGTCCCTATGATGCACATATCAATCATATTGTTGAGTTAGATGAAGAGATAAGAAAATCCAATCAAAGACATGTGAAGTTCAGAGAGAAATTGAAGAAATTATTTGAGAAAAAGCTAACTCCAAGAGATTTCAGTGTGGGAGATATGGTACTAATATGGGATAGCATACACGAGGATAACGGAAAGCATGGAAATTTTGATGCTTTATGGGTGGGCCATTATTCTATTGACATTTAGATTGGTGATCATACATTTTTCTTAAAATACCTAGATGGGAAATTGATTGAGTTTCCTATTAATGGTAGGAACTTGAAACATTTCCTTGACTGATTTCATAGAATTGAGTTACACATCATTGAACAGTGTCTAGTCTTTTGGTTTCTTTTTATTTTTTGCGTTTTTCCATTTTGTTCATCATGCTCCTTGGTCACCAGTTTTTGCTGGTTTCTCACTTCATTCTATGAGGGATGGTTGTGGTCTCCTTATTTTTGAGGTTTCTTTTTTACTCTGTTGCCCAATGAATTTTTTGGCACCTGGTCTATCGTGTGTTCTTGTGGCACTCACTAGGAGTTCCCATCCCCGAGTCAAAGCCGATGTTGGTGCTCATTTTAATCTCACCCTATTTGTTCAAAATTTCTCATCCCACTTGGTTTGAAATATTTTCTATCTCCCTAAATTGATGTGTGAAAACTTTCTCCTTCTCTTATACGCCATTATCAAACCTTCTCTATGGTCATGGAACACATTTAGCCATGAATTATTTTCTGGTTTCTTTCTGTGTGAAGAAATTTGTAATTTAGGCACATTTGGTGAAGTTTCCTCTTAATTGTATTATTCCATGGTCATGTTTTCCCCATCAAATTTTATCCCAACATTCACGCATACGTTTTCATCCTTAATTAGATGAGGCATGATGGGTCTATTTTATAAACTTGTCACTTTTTTTCATTTTTGGATAAGTATCAAATTGGCCCCATGGCCTGAAGGATCTTGATTGGTTAAATTGAGCTATGGTGGAAAGGCGGGCCCTTTTCATGTTTTAAGGCACTATGGAAAAACGAGTAAAAATATAAACAAAGTGCCTAAGGCCCGCAAAAGGACACGTGGCAGTGTTTAAGTCAAAAGCACGGAGGCGGATCGTCATGTTACTTTGCATTTTTATTGTTTTATTTTTTAAAAGGAGTAAAGTTATAAAGTGAACCACAACTTTGATGGGGAGCATAGAAGGACATGTGGTAGGTTTGAAAATTCAAATTAAGAATGACGGATCGACAGAAAAATTTGATTTTCTTTAGCTTAATTGTTTTAAACAAGTAAATTTATAAAGTGAATCGCAACTCCGTTGGGGACCAGAGAAGGACACATATCCATTTGAAAAGTCAAAGCGGGGAGGCGGGTCACCGGAGGTTTTTGGAAATTTTAAATTTATTATTAAAAAGGAATAAAGTATAAAAGTAAAGTGCCTCCCCACCAATGCCTAGATAAATCCACGTGTTAAGTCTACATCAAAAGTGGGAAGGAAGGTTACCAGGCTAAATTTGGAAATTTCAGCTTTTTTGTAAAAAGAGGTAAAGTTGAAAAAGTGAGCCGCGACAACATAGGCACTCAGATTAACACACGTGTTGAGTCCATTTTTCAAAGGTGGAGAGGCGGGGAAAAATGTCAAAAATACACATTTTCTTAAAAGTTACAAAATACAAAAGGTATCCTAAGGCCTATTTAAGCTAAGATCTTTCCACGTGGACGACTCTATTTCAATGTTGTGAAAGGAAAAGTTAATGGTTATGATTCGATGCATCTGGTTTTTCCATCATTAATGCTCCAAGACTTCAATAGATGCGAATGCGTGTCATTTTTTATTATTAATATGATGATCTCTTGTATTTTTTATCAGTAAAATACAAATATGAATTTTTGTGGAGCTCGATTTGTGAATTTGAGATATGTAAAGGTCGATGTTTTTAATTAGAATTGCTTGGGCATCTGTAGAGAATGAATTACTAGAGGAGATGGATAAAGAGGAAAAGAATGAGGATAAGGAAGCTATAGGAACGAAATATGAAACACATAATGCCAGAAGGGACAACTAGATGCCCCAGTAAAAGTAACCGGTTGAAATATCTAAAAATATTTCCCTTTTGAACACCTAACATCTTTCATGTGTAAATTTTTTAAATATCACTTTCTAGAATGAATCTGTAACAAACAAAATAATCCTCGAATATTCTTCTCTTGGGGGGAAAGCTTTTATGTAAAATGAGTGCTATAAAAGGAATGAGTTAGTCATGCAAATGAGG
Organism: Taxus chinensis; assembly: GCA_019776745.2. Classification (NCBI taxonomy): domain Eukaryota; kingdom Viridiplantae; phylum Streptophyta; class Pinopsida; order Cupressales; family Taxaceae; genus Taxus; species Taxus chinensis. Next base: position 425,942,155 of record CM034155.1, on the reverse strand, counting down.
TGGAAAAAATGGGGTTGAGAGTTAAAATTTCTGAGAAAATTTGAGAAAGTCCATCTTCGTGAGAGACCATCTGAGAAACCAGTTAATTTATTGTGTTGTAGATTTTCTCATGTCAAGATGGTTGCTAGTGTACAGCCATTGAAAAGCTCTAAGATTTTTTTAGAAATTTTCCCGTGCTGAAGAATCTAATAAACCTCAAATTAATCTGTGTTGATCTTGGGAAAAATTATTTCTTATTTTATTTCAGAATGTTTTCAAATAGTTTTTCCTATTCCTATTGCAATCTTATGTTAAAATCCATCTAAATCATACAAGATCTTATCCTTGTGATAGTATGGTGGCATTTCCAATTCCATTATTAGAAAAGCCTTCATCCTGTATTGAAATAAACAATTTAAAATCACTTTACTCTCACTTTTTTAACTAGGGGTTTCTAATGTTTAATTGAGTCCTTAACACGAGTCTTTGTGTTGAATTATTTAAGAGTGTGTGAACCCGTGCATCTCTGAGCTTCCATTGACACACATCTTCTAGTGAAGGAATATTATGGCTATTCTGAAGCATTTTCTCTATGAGTTTTCCAATTTTTGTAAAGGTTCTCAAAGATCTGGTGATATCAACTTTATCCTTCTTGACTTCCCACCAAAAAAAATTTCAAATAACAAAACCTACATGAACTACTCATGTTTGTACTTTGTATCCACAAATGAACAAATCTCATTACCAAAATATGCAAAAGCAATCAGGTTTCCATTATTTGTCTTTAATAACCTAAACCTTTTTGAGAAAACATCACCACTCTCTAGTGTGAAAACTCGTGAGAGTTAGATTGTGTTATATTGATCATATTTTCTCAAGGTTTTCCTAAAAATTGTGCAAAGAAGGATCTCTTGATGTCCTTAACTAATACAGGTTATAGAATGGGTTCTCTCACCCTGATTGAAGGTGCAACCTAAAATAGTGACGGTAGATACAACTCTTATGAAGATGCTATCCATTTCTCCAATGCCTGAGTGACAAAGAGCAAGTTGAATCCCTTCCCTGGCTACAAAATGACTCACACCATGATTTTTCTGTCTCTAAGTATCTTGTTCAGCTCTGCTGATGCTGCTCAGACTATCCAAGGGAGAACTAATTTTGGATACCAATAGGATGTAACTTCATGTGTATAACTTTAGCAAGTGAAGAGATACCTATTGATACATGAAATTCGTAAATTTACGTGAAGAGAGATTTTAAATCCATCATTTCCTGTAATGAGTTTGTTGATCCATCAACTAACTCTTCACTTTAGAGTACGAAATCCTCTCCACGCTCCTTCATGATTACACATCACCTATTGACGATACAAAAAATCATGGTAGTTAGAGCCATCCAGGTTTTCGATCTGAGGAGAACTCATTATACTTATTTAATTTTAGGAAGACATCACGAATCTTGCGATCAACTAAAGTACATTTTTCATGAGATAGCATGGGAAATATCTTGGATACTATAAACTGAACTTATAAGTGCCATCTCACTATCATTCCAAGAGCATTTAAATTGCCAACTTTAAGATAGGGTTTCATACTGCAGGAATGAGAAGATCAATGTTTAGTGGATGCATGATTAAGAAAGTGAGAAAATGTATTTTTAAGAATGAAAGAGTAAAGGCTGTATGCCAAAAAGTATTTGAAATTCTAATCAATTTTATGAAGTGCGCAAGTAGAGGTTCTAAGTACAAGAATTGATTGGATCAACATTAAAAATTGCAACAATCAATATGAAGAATCAAAATACAATCTTTCATACATACCACTACGGAAGAATTGGTGTTTTCTATCTTTGCAATTCAATAAGCCATTCATGAGTGCAAATTCCATTTTCTACATAATAGACAAGAGTGATTTAAATTCTTATGAAAGTTAAATCCAATTAATGGCAATTGTCAATGAAGTAACCTCCAGGGGAAATGTTCAAATTTGACGTCAAATTTTGATTCCAAAATCTAACTACAAATATTGATCTCACTATTTTCATCTAAAGTTACATTCACTTATTTGGTTAAATCTCCCACTATAAGTAAATTTTACAAAAAATTGATAAAATCTAGATCTATCAAGCCCATTTCCAATATTTGAGTTACAAAGAAATCCCAATTGACATTTTAGTAGAGATCTAAACTTGTAATTGATGTCAACTTTTAATTCATCAGTACCAAGTTAAAAATTATTGAATAGTTTACTCATTGAAGAATTTATAAGTGTGTAAAGAAAGACAATATTTACAACTACTAACATAATTGTCCATAGATTTTACACTTTAAGAAAATATACATATTTCAATCAAATAGGGGAGACAAATGCATTAAAAGTAATTTGTAACAAAATATATTTTCACTTGGGTCTTCTTCTTCATTAGAAGGGATAGAGCATTTTACATTACTGGTTAAAACCTATACATCTACCAAACCATAATGTAACATTATTTTTTATAAAAATTCAACAACGTTGTTGTGTTTGGAATGAACTTAATATATTACTCAATTAAATTTCCTATTTTCTTTCCTCTGCCTTTTCTCCTTGTTTTTTAATTACATTTTTTCACTCCATTTCTTGGCATCGTCTCCCTTGCTCCCCCTTTTGGTGGTCACATCTCACTACTTGCATGTGATTTCTAGTTCATAGATATTGACTAGGGTGGACTATCTATATGTGGCTACATTTGTAAAAATAATTTTACAATATTATTTCCATTATAATGACATATATTTAAGTATAAGGAGTCAAATTACCAATTTACAATGGGAAAAACTATTCAATGTATATTCGCATGTCAATGTTACATTGTTAAAATGTTTTCTAAGAAAAATTAGACACAAATTGCTTATCCAACTAGTTTTTAAAGTTGTCCAATTTCAAAAGGAATTTGTGTTGTTTTTAATTATGGTTGTAGCCTAATTTGAAATTTCAATTATTTTATTTTAAGCAATCTGTAAATTAAAACAAGCCAAGGCCTCATTTGTCATGGACACCACATTCAAATAAAGTTATCCTCTTGGTAATGATGATAACAATATGTCAGCTAAGTTCAATACAAAAAATACTTAAGTTAAAAGGATTATCCCTAACCACCATTGATAAACATTGAATCCACCCCTATATGTCCCCCAAAAAATTAAAACTTGTAAAAAATGTGGAATATAATATTTAAAAATGAGAAAATCTTGGATTATGAATTTTTTTATTAAGTACAATTTAATATTTTTATTAAAAATAATCCTATAATGGATTCTGATCAAAAGATTTTCTATGAAATATGTCACACATGGAAGTCAAGAAAGTAGTTTTAGATTATATTCATTGAGGAAATCAACGTATAAATTTACAATTATAATGATTTTTACCACCAAGAAAGTGGCATGTTTGAAAATTTCATTAGTATGTGTAATATAAATTATAATTGTATTCAAATTCCCTATTTTATTTTTACAAAAAGAAATGATTTTTTAGTTGTTGGGGATGCAGTAACTAGTTTTAGATCAATATGTTTGGTGATTTGGTCAATGTTTTGTGGTATAATACAGGTAGGTTATGGGATTTTACAGATTTCATGCAATGATGCTTGGGACAAATATATTATTGTTGAATTTTGATGCAATTAGCTGTTAGAGCCATTGAGTAGATTATTTGAAGAAGGAATTCATAGATTAGGATTGAGGATGTATAATTAAGCTTGAAATGTGTGCATAAGTCATGATTTGGGGAAAAGGAAAATGTTTTCATTTCCAAGTGATAAATTATAAAATTTTAACATCTAATTATGCTCCTTAATAAGTTCTTAGAGAGATGGGATAGAACTAAATTTTAAAAGATTTGGGTTGGTTGATAAGCAAGTTGATCTAATGATTATTTTAATTATGAATAATCATTACATTTGACATTTTAAGGTCACTCTCCTAGCCTTGGTAAACTCAAGATTATCATGAGGAAGGGACTAACAAGTGCACAATTTCATACTTCCTTCGTACTATTAGAGCCTATGTTTCATAACTCCTTTGTAAAACTAACACACACTCATGGACGTTGATTAGACTACTTCCACAACACGTAGGGAATCCGATTAGATTACTCCTCTCGTCTGGGATTGCTGATGAGGTTTGTACCTTAGACCTCCTGTAAGTAAATGTTCATCTTTTACCAATTGGCCATGACCCCATTAACAATTGATTTAATGATTTAAACCAAAATAAAAATTGTTGTGGGTGTTACTTATATATTTTTCATTAAGGGTAAGAAATATTAACTATAATCATATTATTATTAAAATATCAATTTTTAGATAAAAATATAGATCTAGATTTTTTTTATAATTGGTAAAAGGAGGGTTTTTCCAATGATTCTACCCTATTAAAGACAAGGATATAGTATTTAGATATATCAATGAGGATTACAAGGATAAAATCTAAAGCATAAACAAAACAACTAAAGCATCTAGTCCAGGAGCGGTAAAAAATAGAATAAAACTAGGAGTACACTTGAACTAGACCTGAAATCAAATTGAAAAATGAGACACATAGGATTTTACATTACAACTTTGAGTCTCTTGCATGGGGTGAAAGAAGGTACATGATATTTTATTTTTGAAATTTTTCAGTTCTTCTTCCCCCTCATTTGTAGAATTTATCTTTTCCAAAGTTTTAGAGCTCCCTGAAATTAAATTAACATTTTTACCATGTGTCACTTCCATCTTGATTCCTCCTAAAATCATATGCGTTTTCAAAAAGATGAGGTCATTAATTTTTTGTTCCGTTTACAATTTTCTAACCATTGGTTAATACACTATTAAACTTGTGATGTTAAAATATCTCCTCAATTGATTTAGTCTGACTCTAACTGTGTTCCATTAATGGGACTTTCTGCCCCATGCAACCACAAGTCTTATCCTTTTTGTGTTCAATGAAAAGTTGTAAAAGCCATGTACTTGGAGTAATAATCTCTATAGAAACCCCAAAGGCTTTTAACAATATGATCAATGAACCATGTGACAAGAAATGACCAAGGGTTTCTTCTGTGCATACATTAATTTGAAGTAAACAAGCAAACTAAGAAAATGAAACTAACCTATATTCTTTGAAAGCTTGAAATAATAAAGCTAAGAGGATCTAAGCATTCAGTTTGTGTTTTAAGAGAAAGACATCTCCCCATTAATGGATTCAAGGTGAATGGTTCTTCCCTTTTACTCCATATTTGTGCTATAAAATACAAAAAACAAATACTAATAGCTGAATAGAAGAAAATTAAATATAATGTAAAGCCTAAACAAAATACTATAATCTGTGCTAGGAACAAGAGAGAATTCTTAGAAAATGAGGTAGGGGGTCTAGCCCTATTTATAGTTTTCCATTTGGGAGAATGTGAAACTTGAGTGCATGTGGGAAAAATATAAAAGTCCAAAAAGCACTTTTAGCAAGTCAAAGTAAGATTTGGCTAGTTTTAGAAGAGATAAACCATAGTTAAGTTTAATCAACCATGTTTAGAGGGTAATTAGGGTTCTGAGAGAGTTCTGAGAGGTCTGATCAATCCAATGAAATGGATTGATAGTCTAGGAAGATGATAGAGGTAAACTAGAATAGAATAAGAAGATAATGTAGTCAAAATGAGGCTATAATATTCTGTTTAGATGGTTTATAAGAGGAAAAATGACAAAAAAGGTGTCATAAGAAGAGAGTTAGATAGTTCGAACTGGCAATGTATTGTTAGTTTGCAAGGAGAAGAATAGTTAGTGCAATATTAGGGGTAATAGTGTATTGATCAAACTACATGTGTCTACATTTTCCCCTCTTTGATGTGATGTAAGCTACATCAATTTGAAGAAAGTTGACAAATACAAAAGTGTAGAATTTTTTTGAAGGGGTAGAAGAAAAATTAGTGGGATGAAGGATGCCCCCTCGGGTGTCGATGGGGTGATAAAAGAATGTGATCGGAAACTAAAAAATAGAAAAACAGAAAGAAACATGCACATAAAAGGTGAGAAACAAGAAGAAATAGGTATATTGAGCTATCCATACATTAATTGCCAACAATATATAATCATCATAATGCTTAAAATCATCCTCATTGGTCCTTATTATAATATGAGCATGTGGCGGAAGCGTAAAATGACATGAAAAGAGAAGATACAAATAGTCGTCTTGTGCTAAAAATGAATAACTCCATGCAACATACATGAATGTAATCTAATACGAGACATAAACAATATCACCTAATAGGGAAACAAGTACAATCACACTCACTTAAACCAACAACGTTTAAGATAGTTGCACAAATATTTTGTTATCAAGATGTAGTTCTAACTGTTTTTATAAATGACAAGGGTGAAGGATCATGCCCCAAGCTAGGTGTATTATGTAAGGGGAAAGATGGAGGACACTTGGGTCCAGTGAAAAAGCAATGTGCCTGACGAAAACAGTACTAGGCAACTAATAGTGCCCCATAGTACAAACGAAGTAAGAAGCATAGCTTGTGCAGGTGATTGAAGATTTAGAAGATGTGCAAGTTGTTGTTTCAAAAATATTTGAAAATGTTAGCAAGATATGCGATGAGTGCCATGCGATAGACATATATTTCAGCCATAGATGAACGGTTTACCAAGTTTTAATCTATTTGTGAGGTTTTCCAATGTTTTTGGTTTTTAAATGGTTTTACAATTCTTTTTTCTTTTCATTTTTTTTTATCGGTTAGAAGAATTTTTAAAGATCAAAGATCTTCTAAAAGTATGCGCAAGGGTGATAGTGGGAAGGCGAGGCTGTCAGAAAGCCAAGATATATCCCCACAAGAAGAAGGATGAATCAAGAATAATTTCTTTAAAATAAACTAATAAATAATTATCATGACGGGGAAAATAGATGAAAAATAGAGAAAAAAGGCAAGAAAAGGTGCCTAAAAGGTTCATAAATTACTTTTGTACGATGGGGAGTTAACCGTAGGGTGGCACGAAGTGCCGTAGCATAAAAAAATTAGCAAAAATAGTTATTTTAATACAAAAAATAATTATCACAGTGGATAGAAGAAGGTTAGAACGATCACGGTAGAAAAAACATGCCCCAGGGGCACTGTGATGGGTTAATATACCCACCCGGGATTAGTAAATCAATCACGACCAATTCATTTCTACTAGATTTATTGCAAAAATTTTACCATGAGAGAGAGCGATAGCCCTAGAGTGAGATGGAAAGAATACGGAGTAGGAGAAGATGCGCTAATCATATCAGAGAGTTTATGTGGGACCCAATGGATGGACCCTACGTGAGTGGCCTATCCCTTCTATTCAAATACACATTTAATGCACTTTTTAAGGTTTTGCTAGGGTAGGTAGGGCTGATATGGATGCATGCGCATGGGTGCATGCATTGGTTTGACGGGTACATTCATGCGTACACATCAAAATAGACAGGGATGTGTACATGCATGCATCGAAAAAGTGGATATGCGCATGCATACCCTTTGGGAGGGTAATTAGTGTTAGAGGGGCACGTCTACATCGAGTGAGGACACAATAAACATGCACACGTGTGCATGTCAAGGTAGGCGCATAAGCGTCACACTGGGTGCGTATACGTTCTATGTGGCCTGTGGGGAAGGGAGAGAATATTGGGGGTGTGTATGCGTTGGTGAGAACACGTACACATCGGTAAGGGCACACAGGTGGAAAAAAAGGTACGTAGGCACTTTAAGGAAGGGGGAAAAATAACTTGCTAGGAAAATAGCCAAGTATAGAAGAAGATAGACTAGATTAGTGTAGAAGTAAAGAATAATTAGTAAGTAGATGATTCATAGAATAATTTTTTCTTAGAAAAATAGATAGAAGTAAGTGCCTGACATTTGTGTTGATTTTGTAGCATATATTACCTATTCTCTAGACTCGTGAGTGCTATGGTCGGTTAACAGTGATAGAGGCATAGTTTGATGATGATGATAGAGTGACCTTGGAGAGCCTCTTATATGTTACGGGATTGATTCATGTGGCTGAGATGCCACATATTACATTAGATCATGACCTCTTGACAGCCATAATAGAGTGATGGCACAATGAGAGTCAGTGTTTTTGGATCCCGACCAGGGAGATTACTATTACTCTGGAGGACATATGGCACATTATGTGGGTCCCGATCTAGGGTCAGCTCATCCATACTACGAGTCACTACATCGACATTAAGATATATATTGTAGAGTTATTCGGTGTCCCGACGATACCATGAGGTGGGATGTTTATGATATTATCACTATGCATTGATGATCTAGAGCTATACCGAGTAGTTGTCTATATGATGGCCTTTGACAGTGGATTTTTACTCCCTGACAAGACCAGTACTTCATTTCTATTCAGACTCCTTGCAGTGATTCATCATTTGGTAGAGGGAGAGACCTACTACTGGGGTCATTTTATTTTATCACATCTATATTGATACCTTCACTTGATTACCTACTATTGTCAGAAGATGGTAGGACCCGCTCACTTGCTGCAGATTTGGGTGTGGGACCATATTACCATTGGTCACCCTTTAGGTGTTTTGAGAGTTTGGGCTCTTGAAGAGCCTTGAACGATGGGTTGGGTCCCGACAAGGAATGATGTGTGACCATACATGGGGGATGCATACTACTATTGGCAGGAGTTGAATGAGATGTGGCATGCTTCCATGGTTCAGAGGCCTTATATACATGTTATCACCGAATCACAACACCCTTATATTTTGCACAAGTGCATATAATTGAACTCATGGTGTGATTGGATAACATGGGTACTATCTCCAAGTTATGGGACTTGCTACTTGGGATAGACCTCCAAAGAAAGCTGGTTCTTGCTCCTAGACTACCTGCCACAATCTAATCTCATGCAGGCAAAACTATATTGCCTAATATAAATTTCTAAGGGACCAAGGAGGGAAAATGTATGAAAATGAAATCCTACCATAAAGTGGTGATACACTAGAAGAGGAGGGTGTGTGAGAGTATTCTTCCAATGTGTGAGATACATAATCAAAGTGCACACTAGAAGGGGTGATGATAGTTCTCCACAATCTAGCAAAATGTAATCACAAAAACATTTCAAACATACACAATGATAATGGATTCCTAAAAGAACATAAAAAAATACAAAATATCCTTGTAATCAAGATTAGAGAGGCAAGAAGAATGCAAGAAAATACAGCAGGGGAAGATGCATCCACAAACTTGTATTTTATTGCTTCATGATATCCACAGTTCAATATATTACAAGAGAAGGTCCTGGATCATCATGCAAGGAGTCCACTACAAGGGCATGTTGCACATTAGCTTCACAAAACAATTTTGACAGAGCTTTGCTACAAGAAAACTCATCTCTTTACAATGAGCCCAACAGTCCAATTTATAGAAAAAATGAGAAGAGAGAGAGAAGGGGAAATGGAAATCCTGAAATCTATGCTTAAACCACTTGTAAAAGGAATTAAATGGAGTAAAAATTATTGTATATTACTTGCAAAAGGCTCCCCATACTGTCCTAGGTGCTGCAGCAGAGAAGGAATGATGACCATGCCTCTTAATTACATTCCCAACTACCAGATAAAACACTGTCATGAACCCGCCCATGTTTTATGAAAAATCCCCATCAATTTCTCATCAAATATAGAATTTAATCATTTCTATGCATTGGAATTAGATCCAAAATTCCAACGGTACCATTTTTGTGTGATTTCATTAAGAAATGAAAAAGTTATGGCCTTCTGAGTGAAAACATCTATTTCGGGTCTGGTAGGTGTTTTCTATCATTTGACCGAAATGAGCATTAACTGACTAGAGCCAAATATATTTCTTTTATCTAAATATACGTACTAGAACATTAACTGAATGGAACATAGAGGACATCATGCTTATTCCATAAAGTCCAATTTTGTGAAAATCAGAGCTCAGAGTCAAAAGTTATGGTTGTTCGAAGTTTCGGGAGTCAAACATTGACTTTTCCTTTGAGTTGCGGGTATTGCAAAAAAATTGGGTCCGCATGTCCCGGCTATCCCAAACATATTCGTCTGCACCACCCGTAATATACAGACTTGCGGAAAATCATCTGATTCACATCCCGCACATACTTTTGTCCCGACTGTCCCAAACCACGTAGAACAAAAACTTTTGCTTCTACTGATTTTCACTAGCTGCGGCAATTTCAGATTTTTACGTTTCACGTGTCCCGACATCCCAACTATCCCACAGTTCACCTGGGACAAAAATATTTGAATTTTATGATTTCTTTGTATTTAGGCCTCGAACTTGGTACGACGAACCTTGGTAAGATCCACACTGGTACGACCCGCAGCCTTCAGACCTGCAATGCTTTAAAAAAATCCTGCGACTTCATTTTTTGCATTTGTTTAATATTTTCTAACTCGTTGGGATTTTTCCTTTGATGGGAGAGTTAAAGAGAAGCCAAAGGGGACCCCAAAACATAATTTTTGGCATTGAATCAATCTACTTGCTCAGGACTCAAGAATCTAATGCATATTATCAAAATTACCTTGAGGGGTGAATTTTGGATAACAAGACATTTCCAGTGGCCTGATGATGGTTTAGAGCTCAGAACTTTTGAAGTAGAGCACTTTATCTTAGGCAGCTGCAACTGTATGAGGGAGTTATACAGGGTGGATTGGTGTCAGAGGTAGTTTGGCATTACCCACGATGTTCCTGGGCCAGACAGATGGTATAATCGTAGAGCCCGAGAGCATTTTCGTATGGGTCCACAGATCACTCAGGAAAGAGTGTTGGCTAGTTTCCAATAGGTGGTACTAGCTTTATGGGTGCCACTGTGACAAGTTAGAGATCCGGGCACTACACTCGAGTATGTGCCATGGTATCATGGTGTGCTTCCATGTTGTTTGACTATTTCCAGAGTGGTGTATAATGCCAGCATGAGAGCCCCTCTAGTGGGGCTTCCCAGCAGTGGTGAGGCTGGAGTTATTGGTTTTGATGATAATGAAGATGATAATGATGGTGGTCCTGACTCACACCCATATTTCAGGACTAAGGTGTAGCTGGTTGTTTCTCAGAAGGACCATGCCTATGCATAGTCACAGGGCTACATTATACAAAGAGATCAAGCATGAGCCCAGGTGCAGGCTATTAATACAGATAGAAATCAAGAGGTTGCTACCTCTAGACAAGATCAGGTAGATGTTTCCAGGGTGATCGGTGAGTGCGATGCCACCCAATAGGAATCCATTGCTTCTGGGGACGCTGATTTGATACAAGATGTTATGAGATCTGACGGCGACACCTTATACTATAGGACTACCTATTTCAAGGCAGTCTCGGTAGAGAAACAAGTTGTTCCCTTTGATCAGTCAAATGTGAGAGTGATAGGATCTAGGTCACGATGATCATACTGTTCAGTTAGATTAGTTTGGTAGCCCATTGCAATGCATCTGGCTGGACAGTAGCCAGCTAGACAGCAAGGTGGTACCCCTAGTGTAGGTCCATCACAACCACCTCTCTTCCATGCACCAGGTCATGGACCAGGGAGCCCCGGTGAGGGCGAGAGCTATGGTTGACCTCTTTACTGTTTCTTTTGTACAAATGTATTTGTATGTATGCCTCTTATGAAGGCTGATTTGTTTTTGATGCATGCCATCTTGTAGATGGCATATTATATCGGTGATGTATATTTGAGTTGGACAGTTATACATGTATGATATGGAAATTTTGATATACCATACTGTGATTAATTTATGATGTATGATTTCCATTTCTTCTATGTATGTGACATATCTTACATTTATAAATGTGTATGTTCCATGTTTTCATACTGATGATGTAGATGTAGATAGCACCATATGGTTTTTATAGTTATGAGATGTTTCTGAGCTTTTAGTCTAGCACTTGGGATGATACTAGATGATATTAGTGTGGGGAGGATAGATTTGTGATTATGCGTAAACCCTCTTGCCCCCATTGATGATATGATATGTGATAATTAGCTTAGCATACATGCATGATGTAGTGAATGATGTTAGACATGTAATGAAATGATAGGTGATAGATGTGATAACAAACAATTGGTAAAATATACAAGAAAAAGTTAACAAAACTAGACAAATATGGACATTCAAATAGCACAATAAAATACAACTTAAATGAACACATGTAATAGCTAGCAGGATATTAAAGTGGTAAACAATCTAAGCAAGTAAAATGAACTCTAAAGGATGCACATACCAAGCAAAGAAAACTACACTAATATTTAACAAGTACGAGAGTTCCTAAATGATTGCAATGCCATATAAAAAAAAAAATCCAACAAGATTCAATATAAGGTAAGAAAATGAACTTATTCAAAGAACAAACAATTCAACAGACTAAGTACATCAATACTATACAAACCAACAACTAAAAGAAATCTAAATATTACTTTGTTTTTGCGGGACAATATTGATATATTTTCTAATGTTTTTGGGTTATCTCGAAAGATAAAATTTTTAAGGATATGTTTTTATTGTTGTCTAGGTTTCCCTAAGATAATGTCGTGAAATGAATGTAGCTTTATCTCTGAAGAGGGAAATTTTCCATATCTTTAGGTTGTTTTTTATGCTTTTCCAAATGTTTTTGTATTTTCCAAGGTCATGTTCTGAAAGCAATGTACAAGAACAAAGAAATGTGGATGCCCCCAGTGTGATGTGGGAATATACAAAGGGTAGAATACCATGCGTTGGGCATATGAGAAGGTGATAACGTCCATGTGCACTCAATGTCAAATAGGAGTATCCATAGGTAATGTCCTCCATGTAGATATAAGAGAAAATAAACTACATCACGGTATGGTAAAGGTGGCTCTAGTAGGATACCTAAAACTAGCAAATGAAGTCACATCTAGAAAGTGGAGCAGGTTAACTGTCCTAATATGAAAGTAACTTGCCTCTGGCGAAGCTTCCTTGAGTGATAAAAACTTCTTTTCACTCAAAGACCTTCCCAATGCACCAAAATTGCATGGTTTTCAAGGGAGGATGACCTGCTTTTTCTTTACTGTTTTCTCATTTTTTTAATTTTTTGTTTGTTTTTTCTTTTTCTTTATAGTTTTTAGTTCTTATTTGATATTCTTGTCATGCTTAAGCATAGAACCACTTGTGGTGCATCGTTTTCATAGGTTATGGAATCTCTTCACCGTCTGAATATGCAATTTTGTAGGCTCCGAATCCATTATTTTTCAATTACTACATAAGGACCTAGTCAGTTAGCCTCAAACCTTCCTTTCTTTTATATGTTTTTAGTAGTGTTCTTTTGATTTTATTGGAGAACTATATCTCCTACATCAAACTCCTGATGAATGATGTGTTTTTTGTATCCCTTTTACACTCTGTTCTGGTAGACTTTCAGGTGATTAAGTGCTCTAATACACTTTTCATTTAATAGTTCTAACTGTGCTAGGTGAGCAACTCTGTAGCCCTCATCTTTATCAAGATAGTCTCTAAGAGATATTCTTAGGGAGGGAAGCTCCACTTCCAAAGGTATGATGGATTTAGTGCCATAAACAATTGAATATGGGGTTACACCTGTAGGAGTGAAGATGGAAGTACGATAGTCCTAGATGGTGGGATGTATCTGTAGATACCAATTACGACTAGTTTTACTGACCATTTTCTCCGTAATCCATACAAGGTTTTTATTAGTAGATTTTTCCTGTCCATTACCTTGGGGGTAATAGGTGGTTGACCACTAGAGCTAGATATGGACGGGTTGAAACAAGGATTTCATCATCTTATTTTTGAAGGATTTACCATTATCGATGACAATGGCTGAAGGGATCCTGTAACAACATAGTAGATGGTTCATCATTAATTTTGAGATTTGCACACCGGTAACATAGGTAAGAGGGACAACCTCTACCCATTTGGTAAAATATTCAGTAGCAGTGATGATGTGTGTATGACCATTGGAGGAAGAAGTATGGATCTTCTCTATGAGATCTAGGCCCCATTTAGAAAAAGGCTGAGGCATTGCAATAGGTTGAAGGCCTGTGTCTGTGCGTTAATCAAGTTTGCATATTTCTAGCATAGGTCACACTTCCTTACAAAGTTACAACAATTTGATTCCATGGTAGGCCAATAATAGCCTACTCTTAATATCTTCTTAGCTAAGACTATGCCGCTGGTGTGCGCTCCAAAAATACCACCATGTAATTCCTTAATGGCGTGGATAGAATCAACAACATCTAAACAGAAAAGTAGATTCCCCTCATAGCCACGATAATAAATGGTGCCTGTTATCCAAAATTCACCCCTAGAGGTAAATTTTGATAACATGCATCAGATTCTTTTATCCTGAGTAAGTAGATTGATTCAATGCCCAAAATTGTGTATTTGAGGCCCCTTTGGCTTCTCTCTAACTCTCCCATCCAAGAAAAAATCCCAACGAATTAGAAAACATTGAAAAAATGCAAAAAATGAAGTCACAAGCTTGTTTTAATGCATTGCGGGTCTAAAGGCTATGGGTCATACCAGTGCATATCGTACCAAGGTTCATTGTACCAAGTTTGTGGCCGAAATACAAAGGAATTGGCAAAGTCATAACTTTTTGTCCCAAGTAGTCCGCAGGATAGTTGGGACGCAAGGATATGTGATACGCACAAAGCCGAAATGGCTGTAGGTAGTAAAAATCAGAAAAAGAGAAATTTTTTGTTCCACACAATCTGTTATAGTAGGGACAAAAGTACGTCGGGAATACGAATCATCAGATTTTTCGTAAGTCAGTCTACTGTAGGGGGTGTAGAGATTTTCGTCCTAGACAGTTAGGACAAAAGTACACGCAAGACGTGTGGGGTGTTCAAAGGAAAAATCACCACACAAGGATCCAAGCTAAGCTTGAATCAGCCGATGTGGAAGAATGTGTCCGGGACAGCCGGGACACATGGACCCAATTTTTCTGCGTACCCGCAATTCAAAGGAAAAATCAACGTTTGACTCCAAAGACTTCTAACGGCCATAACTTTTGAGTCCGAGCTTCAATTTTCATAAAATTTAAATTTATAGAATGATCATGACGTCTTCTTTGGATGAGGGTAGATATATTTAAATAAAATAAATGTATCTGTCTCTAGTCAGTTAATTTTCATTCTTGTTAACTGACAGAAAATGCCTGCCAAACCCAAAATAGCTACTCGCACTCAAAAGGTCATAACGTTTGTATTTTTCAACGAAGTTCCAAAAAATTGGTACCATTGGAATCATGGCTCTGAGCCCAATGCACAAAAATCAAGAATTTTTTTTTATGATAAATAAACGTATATTTTTTATAAAACGTGGCCAGGCTCATGACACTCTTTTATTTGTTAGTTGAGAGTGCAATTAAGAGGCATGCTCATCATTCTTTCTTTGCTGCAGCACATGGGACAATATGGGGAGCATTTTTCAAGTAACATAAAATTATTTAACTCCATTTAATGCATCTTACAAGTGGTTGAAGGATATATTTTTTGATTTCCATTTTCCCTTTCTCTTTCTCTTCTCTTTTTCTATAAATTGGAGTGTTGGGCTCATTGTAAAGAGGAGAGTTTTCTTGTAGCAAAGCTCTGTCAAATATTCTTTGTGAAGCTAATGTGTTGCAGGCCCTTGTACTGGACTCCTTGTATGGTGATCTAGGCCCTTATCTTGTAACAAAATGAACATTGTATATCATGAAGCAATAAAATACAAGTTTGTGGATGCATCTTCCCCTGCTGTGTTTGTTTGCAATATTCTTTCCATTTCAACCTTCATTACACAATATTGTGTGTATTTTAAGCTCTTGCAAGGACTCATTATTATTTTGCATGTATGAAATATTGTTGTGAATGAATTTTCTATATTGTGGAGAACTATTATCACTACTTCTAGTATGCATTTTACTTCTATTTTTCACACATTGGAAGACTACTCTCACACCCCGTCCTTTTCTGGTGTATCACCGCTTTAGTGTAGGATTTCATTTTTATGCATTCTCTCTCCTTGGTACCTTGGAAAGTTAGATTAGAACCGTTAGTTTTACATACATTAGAGTAGATTGTGGCAGGTAGTTTAGGAGTAAGAACCAACTTTCTCTGGAGGTCTATCTCAAGTAGCAAGTCCCACAACTTGGAGATAGTACCCATGTTATCCAATCACACCGTGAGCTCAAGTATATGAACTTGTGTAAACATAAGGGTGTTGTGATTCGGTGATAATAGTGCCTCCTAGGAGGTTATAACGGGCTATGCGGCAGATAAGGGATTTCTTTTTGGAATGAGTGATGTCTGGTGGAAAAGTGCCATGTTGTAGGTATTGAAGGATTGGATCATAAAAATGGGATAAGGGACCAAAATATTCACATGCTAAACACGACTCTGACATATCATATGCTAGCATCTGTAGATGCTCTATGAAGAAAGGAATCTTACTTTGTTGAGGGGGAATACGTAAAAGAGACCCAATAGTAGCCATAACATTTGTGGATCTATTGTGTGACCTTGTCTATTGCTCAAATATGACCTATGTGAAGTACTACTTCAAATTTTCAAGCATCTTTTTATATGGAATAAGGTTCTCATATTTAACTTTGTACTCATCATTAAATTGTTTAATGATAAGTTGAAAATCTCCAATGACTCTTAGTTGTCAGATATTCCAAGTAATTACCAATTTGAGACCAACAATGAGTGCCTCGTACTCTACAATATTATTTTGCATGGGAATCTGAGCTGAAATGCTCTTGGTATGACATCACTTGTTGCAGTGATGAGGACCACACCTACTCCAAATGCATGGAAGGTAAAATATCCATCAAAATGGACCTGCCATTCTACGGATTCTTCAATATACATCATAGATGCATCTGGAAAATCTAGGAATAAAGGTTCCATCCCTGAGAGAGGTTCTTTTTCTAACTGATCAGCCACCACCTATCCTTTTAAAGACTTCTGATTCATAAAATTGATATAAAATTCACTTAGGAGAATGATCTAATTAGCCATTTGGCCTGTGACAGAAAGTTTGGATAAAAGGTACTTACGAGGGTCAACTTTGGATATGAGTTTAGAGTTATTGTTCAGGAGATAATGGTGAAGCTTTGGGAATGTGAAGAAAACCACTAAGTAGGCCATTCCTATTTGGGGATAATTCAACTCGTACGTAATCAAGGTGCGGTTGAGATAGTAAACCACCCTGTCTTTATGGTCTATGTTGTATCAGGGAAGCAATGCACCACTACAAAACTTAGTAGCGGAAATGTATAAGAGGAGAGGTTCACCTAGGGTAGGTGGCATGAGTATAAGTGGGCTTTCCAAGTATTGTTTGAGTAGCGCGAAGGCCTTCTGTTAGTCAGGTCCCTAATTAAATGTGACATCCTTTTTGAGAAAAATTGTAAAGGGATGGCACTTTTCCGCAAGTTGTGAAATAAAGTGGCAGATTTCCTAAATGTTTCCTTGTAGATTTCTCAGTTGCTTGAGATTTGTAGGTGGTGGCATTTCTGTGATTGCCATGACCTTTGCAGGGTCCACTTCAATCCCTCTTTGTGAAATAATGAACCCTAGGAGCTTTCCTGATAAAACACTAAAGACATATTTCTAAGGGTCTAAGCGAACCTTATAATCTCGTAGACATTAAAAAATATGCATTAGTACTTCAGGGTGTTCTTTACTCCTCTTGGATTTTTCTAGGATGTCATCAACATAGTCTTCCATGATGTCACTTATCATATCATGGAAGATAACTGTCATGACGTGCTAATAAGTAGCCCCAGTGTTCTTGGGCCCGAAAGGCATGACTTTGTAACAAAATGTCCCCCAAGGGGTGATGAATGTTGTTTTATGTTGATCTTCTTCTATAATCCATATCTGGTTATAGGCTGAGAAGCCATTCATTAAGGACAACATTTCATAACCAGCAATAGAATCACCTATCATGTCAATGTTAGGTAGGGGAAAGTCATCTTTAGGACATGCTTTTTTAATGTCATGGAAATCAGTGTAGATTATGATGTTAACAGGATTTTTTTGTACCGGGACTATGTTGGAGATCCATTCTGAATAGTCAATAGGTTTAATAAAATCAGCAGCCAACAACTTTTCTAATTCTTCTTTGACTAAGAGTTCCACCTTAGGATGCATTTTTCTCCACTTTTGATTGATTGGTTTGGCATCTGAGTACAAAATGAGGTTGTGCATGACTAGCTCTAGGTTGAAACTAGCCATAACTGCATATGTCCATATGAATATGTCTACATATTCTTTTAAGATCCCTACAAAGAACTTTTCTTCATGAGCTGAGAGTGAAGCTCCCACCTTTAATACTCTAGGCTGATCTTCTAAGATGATGTTGATGTTCATTATCTCCTCCAAAATAATTTTAGAAGCATGTTCCATCCGTGTAGAATAAGGGGAAACATTAAGATTGACCTCCTACGGTATCTCATTATCATCTTTAAATAAATAAATCACTTCATCTTTAGACTCTTCATTCTGTCTATCTATGAGTTTTTCAAAGAGTTTGTCCCTCTGAGATTTTCATTTATCCCTTTTTCCAAGTTTCTCAATAGTGGTTATACTTTTACTTACGGCCTTCTTTCTCAAACGTCCACACATCTCTTCTTCTTTCTAGAAGTATGCATAGGTGTCTAGTTAAATCTCAAATCCTTTCTTGTTGTCTCCAACTAGAATAAAATCCCTGATTCCCATGAACTCTATAAATGCCTCATCATTTTCAAAGAAATCTAGGGGCACGTGAAGTTATTGAACCCAATATATAAGTTTAGGATGTACAAGGGCTACTTGAAATTTGTCTAAGGGTATGGATTCAGATAAGGTAAGGATCTCTTAGTCTTGGAATAGGTTCGTGGAGGCAAGATCCTCGTAAAGGCTACATTGGGAATATTTGTTGCTATCAGAATGAGATGAAACATCCTTATGTTCAGAACAAGTGGCATTACCTGTTCTCAGAGGGTAGAGAATTATGAGGCCTTATCTGAAGGCCATGCTTATTAGATTTAAAATGCGGGATGGGAATAGGCTCTAACCAGCCTTGTGCATTAATGCCATATCAAAACCCACTATAGCCCATGACAAACATCATGCGGTGACCTTTGATGTACTGAGGTGCTTAATGGCATGAAGCCATGGTGCCTTCTGGTACTCTGCTGGTAGGATCCTCTAACATTTTATCCTTAGATAAGAGACCACTATGGAAATTTTTTTCCAATGGTTTAAGACATTGCTCGTGAGTGCTCTTGAACTGAAAATAAGGCTTACCCCTTGTCCTGGGGGATACTAATTAGTATGATATGAGAAAATCCTATTCAAGAGTGAATGGCCTACTTGGGCTATTTTTTACTGACATTTCTTCCCATGAAGATAATGGGTTGACCATTGAGGGAAAGTCTTGATTCTAAGGCGTGAGGGATTTTGAATCTATCATTTTTTTCATAGCTTTTGTTTGTAGGGGGATGACTACATCCCCATAAGGAGACTCATAAGTTGCATGAGAAAAACTATACAATGCCCTACAATGTGTGAATGGTTTTGGGTTTCCTATAATGGTAACCACCAGACCTTCATGACATAACTTTATGCACTGACGGAAAGTTGATGGAACAACTTGCATGGCATGGATCCATGGGCCCCCCAGGAGCATGTTGTATAGAAGGTCTAAGTCAAGGACATGAAATGTCGTGTCATGACAAGTAGGGCCTACTTCCATGGGAACTACTATAACACCCATTGATTCTCGTTCTTCATTATCATAAGCCGTGATTGTGATAGCCTTAGCTCCCAGATCTATTTCTAAATGGCCTAGCTGTTTAACCAGCTTTAGAGTGTAAATGTTTAGACTAGATCCACGATCCACAAGTACCCTCTTGATTTTTTGACGAGTAACCACCACTTCTAGATAGAATGGTAAGTTATGTTCTGGGTTGTTACACGGGATTGTAGTGTGATCAAAATTAGTATGATCATTGGGGTCTAGGCACGTAATCATTGCTTGAAGGTTTGTGGGATCTACATCTGTAGAAAATCTTGAATTTTGTAATGTTTTATACAGTATGTTCTTGTGGGTAGTAGATATTTTAAGGAGATCGAGAATAGATATCCTAGCAGGTGTTTTCTCTAACTTCTCTATTAAATTATATTGTCGTTCCTGAGGGATGGGTAGAGGATCTAGTATGACTAAGCATGTAAATATTGTCCCTACTGTGTAACTCTTTTCTAAAATCTGAATGGTGTTGATATGTTCATTAGATGAGATAATACATCCAATGAGAAAATCATAAGGACTATAATTTGTAGGGTAAACATAGACAATAGTTCTATAGTCGTTGTAGGTTTTCCCATGATCTGGTTTTGTTTCCTTTTTATCTGCATGGTTAGGAAAAGGCTCCTTGTAAATACCTTTTTTTTCATTTGAAATTTTACCAGAATCAAGGGGAGAATCTACAGCGATCTTTCCTTCCTCGATGAGATCTTTTATATAATGGCACAGTCTCAAACAACTATCCATCTTGTGTCCTTTAACATGGTGGAAGTCACAATATTCATGATCTTTGAACCAACATAGTTTTTTTCGCGAGCATCCCCTGTGTAATGGTAACCGGTTGTAAGTTGATATTCCACCATTGTGGCATCCTCTAATAGACTTAACATGATGTTGACACAATCCTTGACAAGGGGATATAATTGTAAGACTATGTATATAGGAATTGACCCCGATGAAAAGAGATCTAGTCAAACCTTTTGAAAAGAGATGAAGTTAAGGTCTAGCATTCATTTAAATAGTCACGTGATTACATTAACCAAGCAAATCAAATGGATGTTAAGTTACTCATGACAACCTTATCATAATATATATTTATATTAGGAAGGTGTATATCAATAACTTTTTCAAGAAGACTTAGATAGACGTCTTTCAAAAGATTGAAAAAACAATAGTGATATCGAATAATTAATCAACTTAAATATGGATTCTCTTAATATACAATAGTGATATGCAGCGTATAAACCTGCATAGTAATATATGGGGAACTCATACCATCTTTCTTCATAAAAATAATTAGAGAACACAAGTTGTATTAGTTTTCTGTTCATCTGTACCAAGATTAGGTCGCGCCTACGGATGTGAAAAAAATATCAACTCAAGAAGAGATGAGAGATGAACTGAACTGCACTAGTGGTGAAGACGATCCTGAAATGAAGATGGAAGGACTGTTTTCAAAGATAAAAAAAGCATACCTACGCACTTTTGACATTAACAACCCAGGCTGCAAAAGGATGGGTGTAAAATGCGACAAAAAATTAGCAAACACTATCTCTAATAAAAATGCGTGAAGTATGCACCTTTCTCACCCTGAAAAAGTGGGCGATGAGAATGCAAGGGTATAGATCAAAAAAATTTGAAAACAAACCAAGTGCCACTTGGGCAGAGTTTTAACTCGCCCGAAGACAAGAAAAAAACTAAGCGAAAGTGGGAGGTAGTTTAGTCTCGTGATGAAAGACACTTAGATCAAATTCACAAGGGTTCTTCACCTTGTTCAACAAACAAGGTTCAGATTCCAGATGAGTTGTCACTTCGTGATGGCTTGACACAATAATGGACTAGTAAAGTCAGATCCACGATAGAATGGCCTCCTTAATAAGTTCTCTCAATTAGGTGTTACAAAGTTATCTGAAGTGAGCGTGATTTACCCAAATAGTCCCTTTCCTATCTTGGGAGTATCCCAACTTTACTTTACCCCCTTCGAGCACAAAGGGCAACTATTGTGTCCACATGTGCTCTCCTAGGGGTCACCATATGGATAATTGGTAAGTCTATCTCATAAGGCGTACTAGTCAAGTGGGTAACTGGAGTGCTTCCTATTTCATCCATGAGGTTACTTAGTGGTGGATTACTTTAGGGTTCCTGGAACCATCCCCATTGTTGTAGCTTAAGGCGTTATGCTAAAGGGGTTATGTTCGAGTTGAGTGGATAGGGATGTACCCTTTTCCGAAACCTGCAATATAATGTTTTGAATATGGTGTGTTTTTTATATTGCTTAACTTAATGTGGTTTTAAGTGGCACACCATTTGGCAACTTGCAAAAACACGTGTATTAGAAGTTTTTTGTTTTGAACGTCTTTTTTCTTCAAGTGTTGGGTTCTATAGACAAGAAGCTTTAGTATTTTTCTAGTTTGCAGATTGATGTCAAGAAAGAGAAATTTACACTTTGCTTTTTATTCCTAAGATCGCCAATAGGAGTGAAGGAAGATCATACGCAATGTGAAGAAGCCTACAAAATCACATGAAATTTTACTTTATCCTTTATAAAAAGGTGTTTTGAACATTTGATACAAGTTTGGGATAAGTGTTTCTTGTATCCAAGAGCACTTTTGAAGGTGTGAGGAGAGAGCATACACACTTTCACAAACTTATTTTTTAAGCTAAGAACCAAAAACAGTTAACTATGCAAACTAAAAGACCAAAGAAACACTTTGTTTTTAATTTAATCTGCAACAAATATAAGAAAAAATTATTTCCAAAATTATGGAAAAAAATTTAATCTTTACACAGACACAAGTGCTCCCTAAAACACAAACACTTGCAACCAAATAGGGATGCTTACATTTTAATGTGGATGCTTAGGTTTCAATGTGTACGCTTCGTAGCATAAAATAACCATTTTTTTAAATTTTCACATAGTCAAGCTATTTACACATACATAGCTAGAGAGGAAACTACATGACCCAACTGACGAAGACACATGCACATCCCTGCAGAGAAATTTTTTTCATGTGATTAAGAATGCCAGACAGGTACGCTTCTGTCCTAATAGGGACGCTAGGGTTTAGAATTGTACGTAACCCTCCTGAACACCTACGCGTACCGAATGAAAAAATTGCAAAAATGAAAAAATTTCAAAACTTCAAATGCAAATAGGTTAGTTGTTAGTCATAGTGTCCTATTTCTATATTTAACCGATGAAATTCCTACAAATGAAGGTCATTAATCTAGTGTTAGAAACAAAAATGAGGGAATAACAAGTGATTTGACCCAAAAAGTTGAAAATGAACTTTGAAGAACTCAAAAGACCGCCATTATTGGAGGATGGACATAAGTGTCCCACTGGGCGTGCCAAATGTGTTCAATGAAAAGTTATAAAAGCCATGGAATTGGGGTAAGAATCTATAAAGAAATTACAAAGTATTTTAACAATCTGATGAATGGACCATGTGATAAGAAATGACAAGGGTTTCTTCTTTTCATACATTAATCTGAAGTAAACAAGCAAACTAAGCAAATGAAACTAACCTCTATTCTTTGAAAGCTTGAAATAATGAACCTAGGAGGATCTAAGCATTCAATTTTTGTTTTGAGAGAAAGAGATCTCCCCTTTAATGGGTTCAAGGCCAATGGTTCTTCCCTTTTACTCCACATTTGTGCTATAAAATACAAAAACAAATACTACTAGCTCAATTGAAGAAAATTAAATACAATCTAAAGCCTAAACAAAATACCATAATCTGTGCTAGGAAGAAGAGAGAATTCTTAGAAAATGAGGGAGGGGGTCTAGCCCTATTTATAGTTTTCCATTTGGGAGACTGTGAAACTTGAGTGCATGTGGGACAAATACAAAAGTGTAAAAAGCACTTTTAGCAAGTCAAAGTAAGCTTTGACTAGTTTTAGAAGAGATAAACCATAGTTAAGTTTAATTAAGCATGTTTAGAGGGTGATTATGGTTCTGAGAGAGTTCTCAGAAGTTCGATCAATCCAATGAAATGGATTGATAGTCTAGGAAGATGGTAGAGGTAAACTAGAAGGGAATAAGAAGGTAATGTAGTCAGAATGAGGCTACAATAGCTTGTTTAGATGGTTTATAAGAGGAAAAATCAATAAAATGGTGTCATAAGAAGGGAGTTTGATAGGTCGAACTGGCAATGTACTATTAGTTTGCAAGGAGAAGAATAGTTAGTGCAATATTAGGAGTAATAGCGTATTGATCAAACTATAGGTTTCTACACTTTCAATTTGTTTTGTTTTGAACTACTCCATTTGAAATTAGTGTGGACAATAGTGGATCCTTCTCTAATATTGTCTCCTTATGAAAGATACCCATTTGAATTCTTCCTACTTTTTCAACATTTGAAATTCCTCCACATCAGTAGTATCTAATGAAGGTATCAGTCAATCATCTTCATTATATTTTTTCTTTCCTTAACCAGTCACCAGCCTACCTGCATCAAGGGTTAGATCCACCACAATCTCCTCAACTTCTTCCTACGATGGCTCCTTGGTTGTGAGAGTGATTCAATTATCGGTTTCCTCTGCCTAGGTGAATTTATGTCTTTTTTTGTCTATTATTTCCCACATAGATGATGGATTTTTTTTCTTTATAACCATAAGATCCATGGCTGACTCTCTCAAATTTGCTACAAAATACCGATGAGTCTAAAAAATTCAAATTTTGTTTCCATGTCTCATCTTGAGACACCAAATCTATGGACTCCGAAGGAGAAGATACTTAAGAAACATTAACACACATTCCTATTGTGATGAGATAATATTTGACATCAGTAGTTGGGTCTATAATTATAAGATATCCAAAGGAATTGGTTATTTCTGTAAGCACATCGAATTCCTAAAACTCTAAAGGAAAACCACGAGTCCTTAACAAGAAAGGACACATTGATGGAATGTCATTTTTTATCCTGAACTCCATCTAACAATGAAAAGGGTTGTTCTCCCATAGAACCACGACCCACCTTGTAGAACATGAATAAGGTATTTTTAAGGGAGAAAACAAACAAAGAAAATTTTATCAGACAGGGAAAATGTATTAACTTGCCTTAGTATTCCTTATTTCCTTCTAATCCATCATCTTACTTGCCTAATGTTTGGTCGAATCCTTGCAAAGCAACCAATTAAGGACAACTTAAACCAACCATATGCAATGTAAACCATTGAATATGGAACATTCATCCTAGGGGTGTCATGCTCCCATTCAGGTTTGATCTTCTCCAAAACTTACTGAGGCTGTCTCTTGAAAAGCTTGGATGCCCACTATGGATACAGGTCACTAACTTCCTTTTTCTACTCCTCTTCTTCCA
Source organism: Taxus chinensis (assembly GCA_019776745.2). NCBI lineage: Eukaryota > Viridiplantae > Streptophyta > Pinopsida > Cupressales > Taxaceae > Taxus > Taxus chinensis. Next base: position 425,917,075 of record CM034155.1, on the reverse strand, counting down.
TTCCTCCTATCTTTGTTTCTCCTATATACATTTTCTATAGTATGGATTAGTGTAGATTATTTTCTCTATTAGGCTTTCTTGTTTGCATGTTATACTGCGGTCATCTTTGTCTCTCTATGATAGTACTTTTCTTATTAAGTTATAAGGTTTTCCGCCATTTGGGCTCACCTATATCATTCCACCTCCACTTTGATCCTGAATGTTGATGCCCAATCTAGAGCTAGTTGAGTTGTGAATAACTGCACCACCACAAAAACGTCCCCCAATTTGTTTCCAAAAATTCTTTCACATGGTAATATTTCTCTAGATCTGATTATAGTACCTATTTTTGAATTCAATGTTGCTTTCCAATGGCTTGAAAAATTATTCTTTATTATCAATTTTTTGGATCTTATCCCCTATGAAAGAATGTTTGAGTCATGGGTTAACTCATCCTGAGCCACCCATGGTACGAGACTTAAGAGCGTATAAAAAATGACTTAATCGTTCCTCCGTTTCAAGTTTTCTAACCCCTCACATGCCCCAACTATTTTGAACCTCTCTACTTCCTAGAATGTCTTAAAATCCTTGTTAGTTCTTTCCCGTTGGATAAAGGACTTTGTGGTTTTTGAATTTACGGCCTTCAAAATACCTGTTTGGGTTGGATTCCCTTGTCTATCTTTTCCTTGTATGTATTTTCTTCACCAAATTGCCTCCTCCATTGGGCATATTTTTTGTATGAAACCACAATCGTTTAATAGTGTATACCCACAAAAATAATTTTGTTTTTATGTATACCTCTTACAATACTTAAAAGAGTTTATGGATATTCAAATGGGTGACACTTGCTACTCTAAGCGAGTTATCTACCTTAATTTCCTAATTTATCATTTCACTGTCAAGATTCTAATGAAAAGATCAAGTATTGTCTATTTTATGTGTCACATAATCTTCCAAAGCTTAAGTTCGATTTCAGTTTTTCTAAACCCATGAAAGAGGAAGGGTGGAAAATTGTTGGAGGAAAGAAAAACAAGAATAAGGTGTTTCAGACTAACTAGGTGACTGTTAATAATGGTTCTAAATAAGCAATTGTTAAGGAAAATATTTTTTGTCCACATTGCATCCTAGAGCTTGTTTATGAAGATTCTCCAGTTTCATTACGAGGGTTAATTTTAAGAATCCCTTCCAAAAAGCTATTATGTAATGGATGGTGAATCTATCAAAAACGAAAATTGCATTTCTAGAAAATGTAGGAAATGAGGGCTTTGTATAATGATGAATGGAGATTGTTTTCAAGTCACGAGAAGAGGATTCTTTTTTTGTTACCAGATGACAAGTACAAAAGTTTTACCAAACATCAAGTATGGAATACTATAGACCGACAACAAAAACCATTGATGCAGATTAATTGTTTTTGTTAGCATACGGTAACAAAGTTTTTTTTTTTCTTGACACCACCAAATGTATTCCCGGACGATAACAACTAAGCGTTTTCATTCAAGAATAGAGTTTACCTACCGTCTTACACCACAAAATGTGTTCTCGAATGACAACAACTAAGTTTTTTTGTCCTGGAAAATAATTTACCTGTCATCTAATACCACCCAATGTGTTCCCTGACAACGACAACTAGTTTTTGTCATCCGAGAATAGATTTTTCCTGTCGTACATCACTGCCCAATGTGTTCGTAGATGACATTAATTAAATGTTTTCTTTCAGGAATAGAGATTACTTACTATTCAGTGTCTCAAATATTTCATTACCATTCGGCAACACTTAGTACTTTTCATCCTGTCTCGCAAGCTTGTTCCCATGTGTGGCATACACACGTAGTTTTTTTTCTCCCAATATTACTTGGTTTGTTGATGTGTGGGGATTTTCATACGTTTCCAGAAATCTAGACCTATTACTCTATTTTGTATTTCCGCATTGTAATCTCCTTGTGTTATCAACCATCAGCATTCCCCACACCACGTATCTTTCCACTTCGACTTGTGAGCCTTGGCCCATGGTCATTTTTTTTCCTACCGAACAATTTGTGATACGACTCTCGTAGACATGTATCTGCCATTTTCCAACAACTTCTTTTTTTTTTTCAAATAATTAGAACATCAAGATTCATGAATAATGACACCAAGAAAAAAATCCATTAGTACACCTTCATATGTTTACTGAAACATATTATGTCCACAGTTACTTCAACTGTTACAAGACCCGTAAATTATCATTCAATCCGATTAGATTGGTAACTCCAGGTTCCACGGAATTATTTATATACCTCATTATTATAAAAAAATACAAGTTGTTAAATAATTTAAACCAAAATGTGTAATAGTTTGGATGGAACTTTAACTTTTTCCTTACCATCCCACTATTTTTTCATTAGAATAATAATCGATTCATCGTTTAACAGGCCTATCTCATCAAAACACATTTCCTATATCCATAAAACCATTCTACGTGATGAGAAAAATAAATTGTTAGAGTCTCATTAGGATCTTTCTATCAAGGCTAATGTTAATAATCACTACAAAAATAGGATTAACACACAATCAAGCAAATACCGCTTTCTCCTGGTCGTGGTGGAATTTTTCCAGTCCCACATCATTTTACCACTAAGATACACTGACATTCCTTAATGGACACTATAATACCTTATCCAAACCTATTACCGTCTTAGATTTGATTGGTTTACATTTCTTTCATCAAGGATTTGTTCTGAACTTGATAGGGCCGTAGTGAATCCTTCTACAATTATTTCATCTTCTCATTTTGTTCTTGCTTTCTATTATGAGGGTTTTCATGGATTCAAATCAACACCTATTCCAACCACTCTACATGAGAAGAGGATAAACATGCAATGCTTCTTGACCGATATTTGGTGAGTATTTTTTAAAATTAATTCTATCTTGATTATTTAAAATAAATTCTTAAAAATATATAATATGTAACTTTATTTTCAACAGGTCAAAGAGCAAAAAAATGGCTTGTTGTAAGGTGGGTATTATCTCACATGACCCTCCTAGGCCTGATGGGTCTTGTGATACATTTCCAATTGATGTTACCACGACCAATGACTCTGTAGCTATCATTAACATCTAACAACAGAGAGGTAGAATATGAGAAAAATGGATGCGTGGTCCTATGGAATCATCTAACAGCTAGGAAAGATTGCCCAATATGTATAATCCAAGTTTTCATTAATCCATAATACACAATTATTTTAATTTTGATTAAATTTAATTATTATTCAATTATAATACGAGTCTTGACAATGGACATATGTCAATTTCCTATTCTGCAACCTTGTTTGGCACATTGACAACGAAACACATGTTGTTTACTAGTGCAGACACTACATACATACCAAAGTAAGAAGAGATTCAGTATGCACCAATTTTTCACCCTTCATGTTCTGGTAATAATAATTAGTGAATTATATTAAATTGATATTAGTCTTTGTTTCAAGAATTTATCAATATCTTTAAGTGGTTTTCATTAAATTCAGGTTTTGCATTGCCAACCCCGCTTCCACATAGTTCCAATCTCTATTAATTACATGGTAGGAAATATCTATTGATTTAATTCTTATTAATTTTAAGTTCTTATTATTTTGTTGTTTATCTTCTTAAATACAACATAATGATACTATTAAAATATTGATGCTCACAGAAATTTTACAACTTCAATCTCAAATTCAACTTGTGCATGTGGCCACCCACACTACTCCAAGTAATTTCTAAAGGAGTATATCATTTTGACCTTTAAAGAGGGTGCGAAAAACCAAAGTGTGAGGATCATGAGAGATGATGTGAACATCTATAGAAGTGTGAAGAGCAGTGTGATAAGATCTTGAGAGGAGTGAGCATCAACTGAATGTATATGCAAAGATCTGAAAAATGGGAAGAACCTGATTACAATCCACAAAATATCACTCTATATTACATATCTCGATGGGTGTACATATAGGGAGTGTTGAGTAACCCTTAGTGAGGTAATCATGAAATATAAATTAGAGAGAGTGAATTACATTCTGAGAATAGAAAAGTAACTCCTAATGATGCATATGATGCACTGACACATAAGAGAATCCCATGATGACTCCCAAATGATATACAAACCTACTATCTCACCTAAGTGAGATGACTCTCCTGATGATGTGGAATGGTGACTCACACAAACACACCCTTCGTAAAAAATTAGGATGAGGTAGAACATCAAAAATATAAATGGGTCTTGGCACAAAATCCTTATTTGGTACCAATGCACAAAATAAGTCTCAAGCAGTGAAGGAAAACCTAGTGGAAAAAACATCCATAATAAGAGAAAAACACACTCTCTAATCTAAGAAAGATTCCAATATGGGTCTTGGCTATAGAAAATATTGATTAGGTACCCATGTACCAAAGGGAAATCTCTTGGAAATAATAAGAAGAGATAAGAAGAGGGGGATGAGAGGAATCAAGAAGATGTCATGGACGAATATGAACTATGAAAATGTAGGAAGTTTCCTAGAAGAGTGTTGATGACATGGTCCTCTTACTCTAGATTGAAGAAGGGCCACCCACACTTAATTGTGTGCCTACCCTTCCAAGGGATAGAAGTAGAGTTTCGTAAGTCTTCTTACTCCACAAAGGAAACCAAATGTAGGAACATGAAGAACTCTAAGTCTGGTTCATGTAAGTGTGACATAGGTCTAGAAAATGAGCACCAAGGAGCTTAAACTAGTGCCATGTACTCAAAACTATCAGAGTGAAGAAGAGGAGTACCCACATAAAGGATTTCCAAGTGATGTGAAGGAAAAACAAAAATCCCCACAACAAGAAAAGGAATCCACAAGCAAGGGTGGATTAATTAAGGTCCCTAAGAAAGAGGAAGTGATAAGAGTCCCAAAAGGGGAACTCCCAACAATGGAGATGGTCCAATACTCTAAGGCACCAATATATGGATGAGGAACCTATAGTCCATCACAAGTGGACTTTATGAAAATATGACCAAGGTTGGGTAGATACTCCTCCCAATGGGGGGCTCGATAAATAGTATCATAATTTTGAATAGGTAACAGGGGCCTCCCACACTAAAATTGGATAAGAGGCTAATGAAATGATGGTATGAGGATAAGAAGGAGACTTTGTGATGTCTAATGAGATGTGGGATGTGTCAACAGTATCTAACAGTGTGAAAGGAGGAGAGAAGTCCTTTGTGGTAGTTTTGGCATCAAACCTAGGTGCACTATCCCCTTCATCAGAAGAAGAACTAAGTGATTATGTGTCAATGGAACTACCATCACATAAGGAAGAAGAGGATACAACTAGATCAAAAAAAAAATGGTGGTAGTATGTGAAGGGTCTCCAAAGAGGGATTGAAAGATGGTTTAAATACGGTGGGGAGGATTTGAGTCTACCATGTGAAAGTGTAGAGGTTTGGTGATGGAACACATCAAGTGATCAACAACATGGTTACAAGTTTCGAGAAAGTTCTCAAGATGACTATAATTAGTGGGTGTAGGAATTGGCCTAAGAAAGAAGTATAGAAGACCAAGGTGGGCGAAGTAGTGTTCCATAAAAGCATGCCATGCTGAATAGTTCTCTCTCCCAATAAGAAGTGGCGAAGGGAATAACATGATACTGTGATTCTTAAGTCTAGAAAGATCATCCTCCATGATGTGGATGTAAATGAAAGAAGTGTGAGCTGCACAAGAAGAAGTGTGCAAGAAATCAAGATGTTATACTCAGCCGATAATGTGTATATAAGTAATGTTAGCAAATTAATACATTTGTTAGTATTTGTTAAAGGACAGTTATCAGTTGTATAACCGTCTCCCTCACGGCTGCCTCCCTATCGGCCTATTTAAAGGCGTCACTTTGTATCTTTTTAACATAGCAATACATTCTTCTTGTGCGCCTATCATTGGTTTCAGAGCAGGTCGTGCCTGGAGGAAGAGAGGAAGAGCAGACTGGTGCGTGAAGAAGACTGTCCTGTGCGTGCGTGGAGACTAGAGCAAAGTCTGGTGCGCTGTGCGTGAAGGAAGTTGCCTGTCTTTGCTGCGTGCGTGAAGAAAGAGAGGTAGACTGTCCCATTTCTTTTGCCGTGCGTGCCTGAAGGAGAAGAAGACTGAGCCTGTCCCGTTTTTCTTTGCTGTGCATGCCTGAAGGAGAAGAAGACTGAGCCTGTCCCATTTTTCTTTGCTGTGCGTGCGTGAAGGAGGAGAGGGTGTTCCTTGCTATGAGTGAAGAATTATAACCCTTGCGTGAACTCTTATCTGTGCAAACCAGTGAACCTGTGTGCCTTCTTTGTTGGCTGTACGTGGAGATTCAGATAGGAGACTCATTGCTAGAGCCCAGAGTAACTATCCGTCCTCTACTCACGAAAGGAGACATTGCTGAGCAAGATTCGTGCTTGTGACTGCTACGTGTAAGCAAAGTCAGCAAATTGTAAATCAGTGTGTGTGCGTATGTCTCAAATTTCTGATGCACAAAGCACCGCGAGCAATGCACCAAATATTTGGGCATTGAATGACAACGAAGACACCACTGGACTGTTCTTTGCCTTGATCAACGAGCTACACAACACTAGGAACATTCTCTTTGACGAGATTGTGCACCGAGGACTGTTGGAATACTTTTGGTTAGACGTTTCATGTCAAGCACGGCGGATTCGTGCAGAACTTGAACGTGGTTATGATGCAGATGACGAAGGCGAAATAGAACGCCCACAGGAGCGTCGGCGTCTCACTGCACGAGCCTATAGAGCCCATCTTCGTGACAGATTCCTTCAGTAAGCATTGTAGCCATTTTGAAAAATAAATAAATAAATAAAATACATTTTTGAGTTTTTGAAAATGTCTGCTCCAAAAATATTGCTATCCGATGCCCAACTCTTGAAAGGGCCAAATTTCACCGCATGGAAAACCAAAATGCGGATGATTCTTCAATTCGAAGATCTTTGGGGGATTGTCTCTGACAAGGACGCACCTCCCACAAACAATGATCTATTGGAAAAATATGAAAAGGATGATGCGAAAGCACTAATGCTCATCACCCTTAGTCTTTCTGATGAGGTGCAGCCATACATTCGGGAAGAAACTGCTTCTTCTCAGGCATGGAGCGCATTGTGTACCATCTACGAAGCTAAGAATCTGACGACAAAGTTGCAACTTCATACAAAGCTTCATACGATGAGTATGCATGATGGCGAATCAGTAGAAGCCTTCTTGCGGCGTGTAGTTGAGTTACGTGCAGAACTCTCTGCCCTCGGTGAACCAGTCGATGACAAGTTGCTAGTCCTGCTCACCCTACGAGCTCTTCCTTCACGGTTTCGGACACTGATCACCACGTTGACAATCACTCAATAGGAGGTGAGTTTTGCAACCCTGGTGAATTATCTCCAGCAGGAAGAAGCCATGCAAAACGTACAAGAAGCCTTCGAAGACAAGGCTCTCATCACGAGGCAAAAACATAAGTCTCGGAAAGGGAAAACTGCCCCCCAGAATCAGAAGCAGCGTGCTCAGCAGCCATCTTCACAGCGGCCACCACAACAGCCACCTCAGAAGCAGCATAATCACAAGGCGGATCGGTGGTGCCACATTTGCTCCACGGATACGCACACAACTGCGAACTGTTATTATAATGGTCGCAAGTATGGAAATTATGGTGAAGAGAGCACTTTTGGCTGAGGATATTCCAATAAATCCCGATGGCATGCTCGTAATCAGAGGCAGAAGGGCCACATTGCTACTTAGCAGGATGCCACCTCCGATGAAGAGGTACCAGATATGACTCATTCTGACATTGTTCTAGTCTCACAGACTTCGCAGCCATCAGAAGATGTCTGGTTGATTGATTCAGGTGCCAGCAAACACATGACTGGCAACAAGAAGTTGTTCCATACTCTGAGTGACCGGCCCACTGGAGATCGGATCACCATTGCAGACAATCAAGAGTATATTGCAGCAGGGATTGGTGATGTCATCATTCCTCTTGGAACACGAAGATGTACACTCACAAAGGTGCTCTATGTTCCAGGTTTGACTTCAAATATTTTGTCTGTAAGTCAACTTCTTAACCATAGAATGCAGGTTGAATTTTTTGTTGAGAAAGGGGTCAAGTCCTGCATCATTTCCCAGGGAGAGTCAGTCATTGCTCAAGCATTTCTGAAGGGCCGTCTATTTGCACTGGATGTGGTCACTTCATCTAGCGTTGCTCTCTCTACATCAACGGCAGAGTCCACTGCACTTTGGCACTTTCGATATGGTCATCTTTCTGTCGGGGCTCTGCATCAACTCAGTGCGAAGGAAATGGTAAGAGGGCTTCCTCCACTCTCCCATTCCTTACCTGTTTGCTCAGGCTGTCTTGCGGGCAAACAACATAGAGGTCCATTCAAACAGAGCTCTTATCATTCTATAGAGCCTCTTCAGGTCGTTCACACCGATCTGTGTGGACCTCTGCCAGCTAGCTTTCAAGGTTTTGCATACTTTCAGCTCATCATTGATGATTACTCACGGAAAATGTGGGTATATTTCCTTCGGAAGAAGAGTGAGGCACTTGCAAATTTCCAAACCTTCTACCAGCAAGCCACCAGGTAGTCTGGGAAGCATCTTCTTCTCCTCCAATCAGATCGAGGGGGGGAATTTGTGTCAAAGAAGTTCTTAGCATACCTGAAGCAGCATGGCATTCAGCAACATTTGACTGCTCCCTATACGCCCCAACAGAACGGGATTTTCGAGTGCCACAATAGGACTATCATGGAGATGGCTCGTCTTATGCTCTCAACCGCCAAGTTGGAGGATCAGTTTTGGGTAGAAGCAGTCCAGACAGAAGTGTATTTACTCAACCGGGCAACCACGAAGATCTTGCAGAACAAGACACCAGAAGAGGTATGGACTGGTCGTAAACCTTCTATTCATCATTTAAGAGTTTTTGGTAGTACTACATATATGCATGTTCTAGATAAGAGAAGGAAGAAGATCGATCCAAAGACACTGCCATGTCTTTTCTTGGGGTATAGTACTACCTCAAAGGCATATTGTCTCATGGATCCTGAGACGAAGAAGATCTACGAGAGTCGAGATGTGGTATGTGATGAGTCGTCCTTTGACTCCTTGCCACACAATGGAGATCCAGTACCGACCTCGTCACATAGATTTCTCACACATCCAGATGATGAGCAAGATGATTCTTCTCAGAGAGAAGAAGAGCTGAGTGGAGACTTGTTCGTTGATCTTGGCACACTGGAAAACACATCTTCACATCAGCAACACCAACGTCTGAAATGGGTCCAGAGTACTATCAGGGATGAACACCTGAACTCACTTCCTGGTACTTCTACGAGAGTTAGAACATAAAGTCAAGCAAGACATGAGGTAAATTTTGTACTCATGAGTTCAGTTGTTGAGAGCACCGAACCTGACACTGTTCGTGAGGCATTAGACCAACCACAGTGGAAACAGGCTATGGATGCTGAATATGATTCCCTGATTCAGAATCAGACGTGGGAACTTGTCGATCTGCCTCCAGGTAAGAAATCCATTGGCTGCAAATGGATTTTCAAAACAAAATATAAGGCAGATGGTTCAATCGACAAACACAAAGCACGGCTTGTTGCAAAGGGTTATGCTCAGCAAGAAGGAATTGACTATGACGAGACCTTTGCACCCACTGCGAAGATCAAAACCATCAGAGTTGTATGTGCACTGGCAGCACAAAATGGATGGAAACTTCAGCAGATGGATGTCAAGAGTGCTTTTCTAAATGGTGATCTACAAGAAGAAGTGTACATGGCCCAACCTGAAGGGTTTGTAGACAAGCATCAACCACACAAGGTATGTCATCTGATAAAGTATCTCTATGGACTTAAACAAGCACCTAGGGAATGGTATATAAAAATTGATGATCACCTATTGTAGCATGGATTCACTCGTAGCCCCTCAGATACAAATTTGTATATCAAGAAGGTAGGAACAGAGATTTTCATTCTGGTTTTGTACGTAGATGATCTTGTGATCATAGGAAGTTCTGATAATCTTGTAGATGATGTAAAGAATGATCTGAAGAAATCCTTCGACATGACTGATTTGGGGCTACTTCACTATTGTCTTGGCTTAGAGATATGGCAGAAGAAGAATCATATCTTTGTCTCCCAGATGAAATATGCCAAGACACTCCTGGAAAAGTATGGGATGTCAGATTGTAAACCAATGTCCACACCTATGGAAAAAGGTTTGTAACTATCTAGATTCCAGGGGTCACCACAGGTAGATGGCACTCACTACAGGTAGCTTGTGGGGAGTCTCATTTACTTGACTTATACCAGACTAGATATTTGCTTTGCTGTGAGCTATCTCGCCAGATTTATGCAGGAGCCGAAGAAATGTCATTGGATAGCAGCAAAGCATGTGTTGAGATATGTTCGAGGTACAGTTGACTTTGGTCTGGAGTATCAGAAGAACACTCAGTTCTTCTTACAGGGATATACAGACTCGGACTATGCAGGATCCGTTGATGACAGGAAATCCACTTCAAGATATGTTTTTCATCTCGGATCTGGACCTATCTCATGGATCAGCAAGAAGCAAACTGTTGTTGCTCTCTCATCCACTGAGGCTGAATACCGCGCTGCATGAGGAGCTGTGTGCGAAGCAATTTGGTTACGTCTCATTCTTGCAGATATAGGGATTCCTGAAGAGAACCCTCCCATCATTCACTGCGACAATCAAGGTGTGTTGAAGCTTGTGAAGAATCCTGTTTTCCATGAACGAAAAAAGCATATTGAGGTCGAATGTCACTACATTCGTGAACAGGTCTTGAACCACCAAATTCAGCTCCAGTACTGCCCTACTGATTCTCAGGTTGCAGATATTCTCACCAAGCCTCTCGGCAAGGTGAAGTTTGATTTTTTTAGGGGGTACATTTGTAAGAGCAATGTATTAAGGGGGGGAATGTTAGCAAATTAATACATTTGTTAGTATTTGTTAAAGGACAGTTAGCAGTTGTATAACCGTCTCCCTCACGGCTGCCTCCCTATCGGCCTATTTAAAGGTGTCACTTTGTATCTTTTTAACATAGCAATACATTCTTCTTGTGCACCTATCAAGTAATACAACACCCGAGAGAAATTTTGGTAACCCCCTATCTATGAAAATTGATAGTGAGTGAATAGGGTGTGTTCATGTGACATCCGTTAGTTGACCACTCACCTTGAAATCTATGACAAGTCACATGAGAGTTGAGGCCAAAATTTATTACTAAGTCAGAAACAGAGGAACACACATAATCGGACATAAAATCTCGTAAGTGACAAGGTAAAAAGCAACACTTAATGTGATAAAAAGTTAGTCTCACGATGAAAAACAAGATGGCTCTCTTGATGTAAGGTTATGGTGGACATGTCCACTAGCCATATGTGAAGAAGAGCGCTAAAGTGATCAGCCAAAAAAACCAGCCTGAAAAGCCCAATAACCTTATAAAATGTGCTCTAAAAAAGAACCCCCCTGAATTGATGAATTTTTTTATTTTTCTTTTACAATGTTATTCAGTGTATGAAAAATATCAGAAAATAAAAAAATACAAAAAAATAGTCTAGGGAAGGAGAGAACTCAAGCATGTGAGGGGGTAAGAACCATCTCAAGGAGCTGCCTAAAGTAACTCGGAAAGCTAGCAGAGTGTTTTTGTGAGAATGTGCAACAGGGAAATTGACAATTTCTGAGCACGACAACTATACCCCTATGCCAAATTTTTCATGTTTTATATTCCTAAGAAACCCCGGATGTTTTCAGTCAGTCCAAATGAATTCCCAACCAATGTCATGATATTATCCTAGGTGATTTAGGAAATTCCATTCATTCCCCCTAGGTGATTTTAGGAGTTCATTGAAAATGTTATCTTTTGGCAGTATAGGGAAGGGCTATCGTTGGCCTTCCCAGGATTGGATCAACCCCCTGGAGCATAGCAGAAGGGCCAAATTCAACATAAAGGTGAATGGAATACCTTATAACATCATGGAAATGATTTTGGAAGGATTTGGGAAGTTCTGAAAGACTTGGAGCAGTTTGAGTGAAAATAGGGTTCACAAGCCTAGGCAATACACATGCCTAAAACAGTTGTTGAGCTTCAAATGAAGATTCTGGGAGCTCTGAATGGATTCGAAAGTAAAACGAAACATCTTCAGAAATATGATTCTAATACCTACATGATGGTGAAATAATTTTTTTCACAACACCTTGGCGCATATGATTGGAAGAAATTTTTTCTCAGCTACAAGTGGAGTCCCAAATCAAAACTCTGATTTTTTAGGGATCATATGATCGAATCAAGACATGAGACCCACATCATTGGATTCAAAATTCCATTTCAAGTCAGGATCATATAAATTTTCACCAATAAATTCCACTAGAAGCTCCAGTTATCTGCATTCCAAGTTACCCTCTCAAAGGTAGTTCAAGACTTAGTCATTTTTTCGAGAGGACACGCATCAACACTAGGAGCCTGGCGGGATTTCATGTCCCCCAAATCCCTGAGATTAATTACATCACCCATTGGAAAATTTTCCCAGCCCTCATGTGACCCTTGGAACCCTCATATGACATCTAAACCTAGCAGTTCAGCCCTCAAGTGCTTATTTGGAGCATGCATTCCCTGCCGTCGGATCGGTCGCCATGTGTCAGCTCCAGGACCACCATGGAATTTTATGTACCTTATGCACATGAGGTGGGGGACACAAAACCTTTAAAAATATTCCCATCCCCTATGGGCAGTCATTTGGACACCCACATGACCGTCGTTCAGCCCCCAAGTGCAGTTTTGGAGCATCCATTCCTTGTCGTTGGATGGAGCACCACATGTCACCTCCAGGACCACCATGGAAACTGATGTACCTTATGTACCTAAGTTGGGGGACATAATACATGGAAAAATGCACCCATCCCCTAGGAGGAGTCTTTTGGACACCCACGTGACCTCCTTTCAGCTCCGAGTGCTTCAAATTAGCTTTTTCCTCCTTCATTCCCTGTCGTTGGATCTAGTGCCACGTGTCACCGTCTTGCTCATTAAGGAAATTTATGTACCTCAAATCCTTGAGGTTAGGGACATAAAGCATGGAAAAATTCACCAAAGCCTTACCTGTGCACATCTTTTTGAAAATTCTCCAAGTGTTGCTTTTCCCACTTCTAACTTCTAGCAGTTTTATTCGCACTCCTTTCCTCCATTCTTCCTCTGCAACATTCTACCATCACTCTGCCATTGCAAATGCTTAGAATAGATCAAAAAATAAACTTAAATACCTTTCCCATGGTGATGCAAAAGTCTCAAAAGGAATCCTCATCAAGCTAAGGAGAAACAAAGAACAACAAAGAAGAGAACAACAAAATCCCCATAGCTAAAAAATTGAAATCTAAACAAAGCTTACAAACCAATGCACAAATTAATGAACCGTTTATTTCTATTCATTCCTCTATCGAAGACCATCAAGAATACACCTTAAAACTCCCCCCATGTGTGACAAAGCATCTAAAATGAAGAAATCTCCTTTCTGTCTCAAAAAAGAAAGATGTGGGATTTCCCGTCAAACCGGTTACTGGATCGAAGTAAGATTACACGTGAAGCACCAGAGGAAAAATCCCACATCAAAAATACAATTTTATTCAAAAACAGAGGAGAAAACCAAACCTACAATTTTGAGGTCCATTAATGGCTACATACCCAGAAGGACTGCTTAGGTCCAGAAATTAAAACTTAAAAATCTCCTGGATTATTAAGCAAGCGGGCCCAAAATTCCAAAGAGATGATATTAGGAAAAAATCCATATCAAAAAACTACGTTCCACATCAATCTGACTCCCAAAGGTCAACATTCTAAAAATAGCAGGTCTACTACATAGGAACTGCTATTTTGGGAAAGTCATTAACAGAAGAACCTACGAAGGAGATGAAGATATCAAAGGTGCACTACAACTTAGAATCCACTAGAATGGACATTTTTGGCACTTACTAAAAATATTAAGCGGGCCCTCGAGCACCTGCTAAAAATAGAAATTTGATCCAAAGGAGTGAGGAACGTAGGGAGAAAGGGGAATCAAGGTCACAACACTCAGCAAAGGATCGAGAGAGTTACCTATTTCACACTTACTAAAAATAGTAAGTTCCACTCAAAGAGAAGTTTTGGCACAATGGGATGTACAAGGTTAATCATTCAGGGGGACATCATTGTTCACGAGCATCCTAGTCATTTTTCATGGGGCATTCAAGATCCACCTTAGTTAATTATAATTAGCGAGCGTTCATGAGATAATTTGGAGGAATTTCACAGTGTGCAAGGAGTTTGAAGATTCAGAGTTTCACTACATTTGGAGCTTTCCATCAACGAGGATCAAAAGACTTCATCAGGAATGACATCTCCTCTTCTTCTCCCCCTATTTCTCTCTCCTCTTTCCCCCAGCTTCCTCTCACTTTCTAATATTCTAATTTCGTGTTGGGGTTTGCACTTTTAATATGACTTAAGAGACTTTAAAAACATAATGTAAATTAAGTCTCCTTTCTATTATAAAAGGGACTTAAATATTTGAAGTGGAATATGAACATCCTTTAGTCATATTAAGGTATTCAAAAGGTCATGAGGAAGATGAAGAGTCATATTATATTCTATAAATTGTAAAGCCATTTCCATTTTAAAGGGTTGGCAATTGATCTTGTAGACTCAAGAGTGCATTCTACCTTGAGAGAAAGAAAAGGAGACAGCCATTTTCTTCTACTCTCTTCCCCTCTCAAATTTCTTCCATTCCTACACTATGTACAACTTTTTGTCAAGCATCAATACAAGAAGAAGTTTTTAGCTTTCTTTGACCAAGGGATTTCAGGACACGTTGTTCTCATTAAATTCTATTTAGTCTTATTGTCATTTACAGGGTTGTTTCTTCTCATAAATGCAAGTGATGAAGTTTCTAACTAGTGTGTGTGTAGGAATATGATTTTCTACCTGCAGCATTAGTTCCCCTACCTCCATTCTCACTCCCTTTCCCACTTCCAGACAAAGTCATCTCTTGCAGGTATATGCAAGGATTTGCCGCAAGGTCAGTGGAGTGCCCCTGTTGGATCCCCAGGCGAAAGGCCACCACAAAAATTCACCTTTTAATGCGCATGCACATATGACAGCTGCACCAGTTAAGTAGAGGGACTTAGATTCCCATAGCATTGGTAAGAAATCCACAAGTTTGTCCACTCGAAAAATTTTCTTGCCAACATAGAGTCAACTCGGTGGGAAAGCTAGGAGAGGTGACTTACTCAAGTGAGTTAGGGAAGGTGGTCTATGAGCCAAAAATCCATCTCACGAGTTAGGAGGATGCACATTGGTGGAGAGGTGTAGTTTGTAAAGTTATCCCAACACAATGATTCAACAAGATGAATGAGGTTGGAGAGCCAAAAAGTCGAGATGAAGTGCTTGCACTGGTATAGAGCTAGGAGGGGATGTCACTATTTGGGTCATGTAGATCCGTATGTAATGAGGTGGTGAGTAGTGCATGAAGTCCAAGATGAGATGAAATGTCAAGCCGAGTGGGATCCCACACAAAGTGTGGAGCCCATGGAAGAGATAGGTAGTGACCTCATTGGCGAGCTAGAACGCTAAGTTAGGGAGCTTGTTAGTGGATCCTGAGTACATGTGGAGGTAGGTGGGTTATTTGTTGGTGAATAGAGTGGAGGCCAAAGTGATCTGAAATCACTAACAAGGTCGGTGATTATGGTGGGGACGCATACGAGATAATATTTAGACAAAGGTTAGCATAGGACATAGAATGCTTAAATTGAAGTAGAGAGGGCATTGGCAACTTGTCGCAGATGGCCAAACCAGATGATCGAGGCTACCCAGAAGGAGATGGATGAATAGAACTAGGGTATAGGTAGTAAATGATGACAACAATCAAATGTTTAGAATGTTGCAGTGGCTGTGGCTGCAAAATAGATATGTAGGTGAGTGAAACATGAACTGTGGTGTAGAGAAACAAACATAGAAGGCATAAACATATGAGAACCAAGATATCTACATTCAGGGTTAATCTAGCTACAAGGCAAGGTGAAGCTAAATGCAGAAAGACAAAATTGAAGCATGAACACAAGAGCTTGGGAAGCGAGCACAAGTCATATGGAGGCATAAGAAAGTGTGTGATGGTTCTTATGATGAGGCACGGAACAAAAACAACAGAGGAGCTCAATTTGTCCAAGAAAAGTGACAAAACTGATACAAACCTGAGATGATATAATGCACAGCAAGTTGGATGTGATTCAATCAAAAAGGTGAGCTATATATTTCTCGATTTCCATCTCACTAAGCTGGGGCTGATCTAGGACATAAAAAAACTTTGTAACCTCAAGAAAAAACTTGAAAACAACACTTCAAAACCTCTCTAAAACCTGAAAAAGAAAACCCACCTCTAGAACTACACGCAAAGACAGATTAAATAACCCACAAACAAAATTCCCAACCACATGAATAAGATATAAAACCATAAATCAATGCACTGAATTACATGATGGAATATCCATTACGAAGGATGCTACGAATTTCTATATATCATGAACAAATTTCTAGAACACGAGAAAAACCATGGTGTTGCACAGATCTACAAAGTGTGATCTTTGATACCATGAAATATGGTGCAAAAAACCCAGAGCATGAGGATCACAAGGGATGATGTGAACATCCACAAAAGTGCAACTGAAAACATGGAAATATCTTTAGAGGAGAGAGCATAAACTGAACACACATTTAAATATTCAAAAATGGGCAAAACCTCGTTACAATCCACAAACCCTCACTCTATCTCATATATATAAAGGGGTTTACATATAGGGAGCTTTGATTAAACCCTAGTGCTACAATCATGACAACTTGAGTTAATGGGGGGAGATACATTCCTAGTATAGAAAAGTAAATTGCAATGACACATATGATGCACTAACACACTAATGAGTAAGATAATCCCATGATGACCTGTAAATTATATGTAGACTTATGATCTCACCTAAGTGAGATGACTTGTATGATGATGTGGAATAGTGACTCACACCAGCAAAATTCAAAACATAAGAAATATCTTTTAATTTCATTGTTATTAATTTTAAGTTCTTATTGTTCTCTTGTCTTTCTTCTTAAATACATCATACTGATATTGTTAAATTATTGATGCTTGCATAAATTTTACAAATTTGATCTCAAATTCAACTTATACCATTGGCCACCCCCACTACTCTAGATCATGACTTAAAGAGTGTATAAGTAAGACCTCCCCTTCCATATTATAGTAGGGGAAGAGGACCGTGTTCCCTAGAAAGAGTAGGGGCATGCTTAATTTTACATCATCTGAGCTCCCCAAATTTTCAATTGGCGGCATACAGAGTGCCAGAGGATCTTTTGTTTTAAATAATATCGATATAGATTTGGATTATCTTAGTTTTTATAGATTTTGTGACATTTTAGAAATAGGGAAGTATACAAAATATCTCACATAGTTTGCATGTAAAGATGTGTCAGTCCCATAGCATCCATCCTCTTTAGATCATCCTTTCGCAACTGGGGAGGAAATTTTTGATAATGATGTGAAGACAAAATTTTCATTGGACATCCTTGTGGTTGATAATGATATAGCCCTTGTGATGGAAAATATTAATGATAACATTAAAGAAATGAAGATGTGGGAGATTAGACTGAAATCTCTTATAAAATAAATGAATCAAAGATATCATAATTTTTAACATAATGAACAATTTTTTTCATTGCTTAAAAATGAACTGGTGAAGATTGATCATTTACTTTGTCAAGCACAATATGGTAATTCAGTCACAACCAATATTTATAATACTGACAATGTTTTGACTATAGTTCTTAACAGATTAGCTAATTCAAATTATGAGCCATACTCTTACTATAGTAAGTGGAATAGAGACAAGAAACTTTTCAGTATTTATAATGCAGAGAAAGAATTGGAATGGTAAGTACTATGTTTTTTAATGTTTTAATGTATATTAATGTTATCATTTATTTATGTCTAATTATGGGATTTTTAAATTATAATAAAAATAGTTTACTTTGAAGACTGAGGTGCATGTATTAGATGAGAACCTAAAAAAGTGAGAGAGAGTGTACACAGTGAATTTTTATTAAATAAAAACTTGTTCTATTAAATAAGCATAACAATACATTGCATAGGATTATAATGTTGAATGGATTGGGTTTGAATATTCTTTTGAAGAAAAAAATTGATCATGATCCTTCTATCTTTTAAATAGGAGATGCAACTAGTGAAGAAAATTAAAATTTAGAAAATATTAATATAATTGCAAAAGAATTAGTCGAGTCTAGTGTGATAAAAGACAGTTCAAGAGTTGTCGATGTAATAGAATTCGTTGAAGGAAAAGGATCCAAATGATCTTGAATTAAAACTATTGATGTAAATAATTTTATTTGACAAATGAAATTTGAAAACATTTTTTTTATTTGAAATTGTCAATCGTTGTATTTCTCTCATGCCTATTGTTGAATGAAAACATTATATTTTCTTTCAAGCTTGTACAACTGATGACTAATATACATGGATTGTGGAATCTAGATGTACATTGAAAAATTTAGTTTCAAACATGTATGCACTCAATATTTAAGACTTCGATGTACATGTTCTTATTGAATCTTTATAGTGAATTCATCATGTAAATATTACCTCTAAGAATCATGATAGGATATAGAGTGCTATGTTTTTTTATTAATCCTAATAATTTCCATGCAACATATGGGTTTTAATATCTTTGGGAACACGTGTGCCTATGGATTTAATATTGAGAAATCAAATATTTAACATACTTTTCTATTATAGTGAAAAAATCAAACACTTTATATATTATTTATTCCCAATCTCATACTACTATTAATATGGTTTTTGAGCGAAGAAAGCTAAAATTAACCCTTGTATTTTGGCAATTTTACTTTGATTTCTATCATTACTGCCGACCTCTCGCACATAATTTCCTATTTTTTTCTTTCATCCCATGGTATTTTTCATTTGACTGGGGCGCCAATAGGTGCCTTAGCAATAGTCGAGGTTCCCTAATCCTCTTTCCACTCTCTTGCTATTTTTTACGCACTTTCTAGCCATCTGAACATTTCATATTTCTTGTGGTCGACCTTTTCATTGTTAATTATGAAATTAGAACCAGAGAACCATATAAATATAAATTTATGAGACCATAATAAGGGACCAATCACTAAGCACTACTATCATCACCTAAGGGTGCATCCATCAAGGGCTTCATTTGCATCCATCTAGATCCATCACAAGGCACAAGGCTGGTCATCTGCATCACACTACATAAGAGGTCTTTTCTTCATCAAAAATTACCAGTAACATACAACGTAATGCAAAACCATTAGTGTGACAGGAAGCGAAGGTAGGAAACCATTACGTTACACCTTGGAGGAACATTACAAAAACTTTTCACATACTAGGGTGCCCATTAGTCAGACTCGAGAACTCAAAGGCACTCTTGCACCTATCCAAGGGTCCCAGTCCACTCATATTGTTCAAATCTAGAAGTTTTTGGACCTCATAATTTTCCTTTCCTCCTCCTATTTTTCCATTCAGTTCTATGAAAAAGTTAATCAAGTTCACAAAATAAACTAAGATCTTTCCAACCCTTCATTGCATATTAGGGTTTTTATTTTCATTAGTCTCGTTGTTTGCATCACTTCCTATATTTATTTATTGCTTTCATTTATTGTTATTAACTACTGTTCGTAGTTATATTAACTTCCATATTACCACATTTTAAGTTAATCATTTTGGTGATCTTGTACTCCATGTTCACACATATAATATCCTCATTCTTTATAATCATAGATTCTAGTCATTATGGATATCTCAATTATTTATTATCTTCTTGTGTACCTTGATGTAAGGTATAGAGTTCAACCTATTCTCACTACTACCCAAATTTTTAATAAAATGCATCTTGAATCAGTGTATCAAACTTTTGTAGATAAATTTTCTCAACACTTATCATTCAAATCTAATATTTCGACTGATTTCAATACTTTTGATAATAACCCACCCTTGCATATTATGATTCACATTCTCAATCTAGGTATTAAGTGCATTTTAATTGATAACTATTCTGAACTCAACCTATGTCAAATTTCATTCCTTCAACACCTTAATATTTCATCTTGTGACATTATTCCATATTATCTTTCACTATGTGCTAACGATGGTTCCATTCATCCATCTGTTGGTCACATTACACTACCTATCATTGTAGGGCCCAAAAATGTCAACACAATGTTCTTTTTCATTTATTTCCCAGTCTCTTACGATTTGTTACTAGGTAGACCATGGATTCATGCCATTCAAGTTGTTACTTAAATTGTACACCATTATGTTAAGTTCCTCCATGAGGGTATTGATTATACTATTCTTCATGACCTTGACCCACTTGAGTGTTGTGACCATGCTCCTAATACTAGTCTTCTTGTTCCACATATTGATACTACAGATGATCCTCAACCTATGGATGAAAAACCTCACTTACTCCCTCTTAAAGGTTTCATTTGTGTGATAAATACAATTTCTTTAATACCACCTACTACTACTAATACTTCTATGATTCCTTATCAGGGGCCTCTCCAATCAAAAGAAGTCTCTCTATCACCTACACCTTGATATGTACTGCCTCCCTTAGCATGGCCATAATTTACTTGCACATTTTTCATGAATGATTCATATTGGGAACATATTCCATTCAATATTACTTGTGATGATACCATTTTATGACACGATTTTATAGCTCAACTTTGTTTTACTTTTGAGCACTTCTATCATGCTACTCAAACTTATCATTTATACTATGGATTCATCACTATTACTACTACTTATGGCTTGTGTGTCTTCCATCTCAAAGTTTATCTATCACACATTCCTAGTTCTAATCCACTCACATTAGGAAAATCATGGCATGATTACATTAGAGGCACTCTAGACCTAGATCATATGGACATATATTTTCCCATGCCCTTTGGTTTCATTTTTATTTGTAATAGTTCCTTTCTTGGCTATACTTAGACTCTCACTGGTTGGTATGCACACTGTTATCCATTTCCTCTATCCACTAATGAGGAATATTCCATGGGTATGTATAATTTATGCCTCAATGGTGCATTACATGATTGAGTAAACATTATTGCTTATCAGGTCTCTAATGCTTATCCATATTTATTTTATCTTGAAACTAATGATCTCTTAGATGAAATTCTATGATCGATCATTCATCTTACACACTTGGGGGTCATAACATCTAACACATCTCCCCAACATAATAGCATCTTCTATCATGACATAGCATACTTATACAATACACATATCGTATCCTCATCACATTGTGTGCTCATCACACGTATACCAATATCATCATTACCTAATAGCTCAATCTTGTGCATTTTTTCACACTTGAATGTTGATATATATGTACTACACATAAACCCCACACACTACACACTAGTTATTACACACTACTCATATTTACACATCTTGTATATCAAATCTTACATCATATAGTATACATTTAATATACATCATCACACATCTAAATATAATATATCATTCTATACGACATAATACATACATCACACTTTTAGGATCAACACAATCTGATCCAAAAATAATCAATTTTTTATCTAACTGATCTTGGACCCTTGTAGGATTTAATTATTTGTCGATAATTTACTAATTTTAAGTAATCAATTTAAAATTAATGAAAGACAATAAATACAATTGCACAATGATAGATTATGGAATTCAAAAATTGCCTATGTCTCTGGGTTCTTTTAAACCATTCCACTAGTCAAAACATGTAAGTTACAATAGTAATTTCACACGAAAACCTAATGGAATTTCACTTTC
The DNA here is from genome assembly GCA_019776745.2 of Taxus chinensis. Classification (NCBI taxonomy): domain Eukaryota; kingdom Viridiplantae; phylum Streptophyta; class Pinopsida; order Cupressales; family Taxaceae; genus Taxus; species Taxus chinensis. The sequence goes on along the minus strand of CM034155.1, from coordinate 425,895,168 downwards.
CTATAAGTACTCCAGTTCTTCAAAGAACTCCGATGATTAGTCAAAAAAGTCTCTCACCTTCCTAGTGTACACTCTCCTTTGTCTTCGATCGGCCTTCTTGATGCTATTAATACGCCTTCCAGCACTCCGATTGATAATTCCAGCTTTGCAAGTGATTAGTGTGGCTCAATGGGCCTATTGGGTAGTTTGCATTTACTCCCAATCAAAAATATTCTATCTACTATTTCCTAAAATAATATGCTAATAAACAATATTTTTCTATACTAAATTTAGGAATTTAATATAGTTTACAAAACTATATTAAAATTTCCCTATTACTAATTCTCCCACATCCCAGAAATAAGCTTAAAAAATAATAACCTTCTCGGGATAATGTTTTTTACAATGAAAATGGGTTCCTTATTTATACAAAATTAGGGCACTTAAAATAATTTTATATTCTTTATCCTTAGGCTGATCATAGCCTTATCCCATAGCATTTAGATAGGCTTATTTCCATTTTGCATAGTGGATTGAAATCAGGAAGGGATTAATTCCCTTAGTGGCGGATTTACATATTTTAATGGGATAAATTCCCATGTTGGAGAATTTTTGAAGGGGGTTATATCCCACATTTGGTGGGATTTATATTGTTTAGGATTTAAATAGCCTTATCCATGCATGTTTGAATTTGTCATGGGACCACTTAAGGCATTAACGCCCCCACCTCCTTCTCACGTGGATCTCCATGCATGGAATTTTCCCCCTATTTGTACATAAATTTAATCTCCTTGAAAGGCCAAGAAACATCATGGATTTAACAGGACATTAAGAGGAATATAGATGATTATCTATGTCATTTTGTAGCCGGGGAAGCAATCTATCTTGCTTTTTAGCACTCAAGCTTTGAAAAAGAGTGGGTAGCACCTTAAGAGGATTTGATCTATCCTCAATATTTTAGGTTGTTCCTTTCAACCAAGGTAAGAGGATACTTTTGTAACTTATTTTTTGTGGAGGATATGGAGATACCCTTCCTAATGAAGTTGTTAAAGAGACCTTGAAGAGAATATGATTAATGCAACAAAATCTAACTCTCACGAGTTGTCACTCTAGATAGTGGAGATATTCTCTAGGAAAGGTTTAGGCTACTATAGACATTTGAAATCTTGATTGTTTCTCAATGCTTTGGTAATGGAAATTATGAATTTGTACACACACATGACAAACATGGTAGTACGGGTAGGATTGATTGTTTTAAATTAATTTTTTGGTGGGAGGTGAGGTAGAATGAAATTGATTTTCTAGATCTCTGAGAACTCTTGCAAAATGGAAATTCTAGACAACAAAATGCTTCAAAATAGCTAAATTGTTCCTTTAACTAGAATGTGTGCTTCAATGGAGGCCCAAATTAGCAATTTTTCACACAATCTATGATATTTTAACATGAAATATCGAGTTAAAAAACCCAACAATGTATTGAGATCCAAATCCAATCACGCCTAAGATATACCCATATGCTTATAGAAAATCTCTGTCAAGAAATGAAAGAAAAGTGATTTTAAATCATTTATTTCATTGCCTGATGAAAGCTCTTCTACGAAATGAAATTGTAGATACCACTACACTGTCACAAGGATTGAGACCCATGTGATTACGATAGATTCTGATACAATACAGCCTCACAAACAAGAAAAAATATATGCATATGTTCTAAAATAAAATAAACATGTTTGGCTTAAGATCAACACAAAATAACTCCAGTTTGATTAAATTTATCAACAAGGGCTATACACTCAAAGCTTGTAAAGGGTTGTACAGTCACAACCACCTTGACATGATTAAACTTAATACAAAAGAGATAACTAATTTTATTCGATTGCTTCTTAAAAGACCATCTTTGTGAAATTTTTCCTCTTGGCAATTTACTTCAACCTTTAACTTTCTAACTATTTTCACCATTAGTTTGTGTAATTTATAACATTTTTCAATAGATTTTTTCCACCAAAAATCTAGACTTTGAGTGCACCAGTGCTTTCCATGATCACAATCGTAATTCCCAGAATGAGATCTACAAAAAATCGTCAGGTGCTCAGAGGGCAGATATTTCAAATATCTCCCAAATTCAACTCCTCCTACTAGTGGACCACTCTTTCTTCAACTCGCCAAGCACTTCCACTCCTAATCTGTCAAATTTGGCTCCTTGCGTGCTCGAGAAATGAAAACCAGAAAATCAGATTGAGCTGGATAATCATACTATTTTAATGGCAAAAGATGTCTCCAGATCTTCCCCACAAAACTTATATATCAAAATTAATTCCCCTCTTTGCTTGGCATGTAGGAAATACCAAGAAGTCATGCAGACTCACACTTCTAGGTGTGTTTCAGTAAAATGGGGGGAAAATCAAATTGAGACTCATAGCTGTCATTGATCTTTATTTTGAATTTGGGTCATCCACGTGGAAGATTCAATTTAAAATGGGCCCAAGGATTTCCTTTGAACTTTTACAAACTTTTGAAGAAATGGAAAAATTTCACATTTTGTTCCCCATCTCCACCCTTGCGAAATGCCTCTGACACGTGTCCCGATGTGGGTCCCAGTGGAACCAGCCTTCCTTTTTAACTTTTCTCTCTTTTCTCCTAAAATGAAATTTTTCCAAATTTCCTCCAAGCGTCTGCACCTCCGCCATTGGCTGGAGCAACCTTTGACCTTTCCTCCATCGGGCTTGCAGGCCATTTTAGATATTTTAATATTTTAAATATCAAGGGGAAAAAAATGCAAGTTACCCCTAATGGTCCGCCTCCCCACCCTTTTGACTTGAAACAAACTTTGACTAATCCTGTGTTGGGTTTGCAAGCCTTTTTTGATATCTTAACCCTTTTGAGAATAAAAGGCAAAAATTCTAAATTTCCCCTGATGCTCTACCTCCCCACTGCTTTGACTTTTCAAACCACCACGTGTCACTATGGCACACTTTGAGATGGTCCCCAAAAATTGTTACCTTGAAAAAGAGTGGGCTTGCCATGTGTCCTAGCCCGAAAAAATTTGTGTAAATGATTGAAGCTCATCGGAAGGTGGAAAGTGTGAGGATTTGAGGCAATCTCCTTTAGCTGTTGAAAAATTCCAAGAAAAAAGTTAAGTGAGAGGAGGCCTCCAAGTGTCCTCCTGGCCCTTCTTTAAAAACCTTAAGGCTTCAAAAATGATTTGGCGGGGGTGTTGTTCCATTTTAGAATTTTAATTGATTCTGATAAAAGGGGGAAACATCCATCTTACTTCTAAATTTCTGCATCTCCGCCTTTAACTTTACCATGTGTCCTTCTACGAGGTGAAGGTAAGACTTTTTCCCAGCCACTTAAATTTTGTCTTAATCATATTCTGGTAGGACCGCGGGGCAAATTCAAATTTTTTTCAAAATTAGCCAGAAAAAAAATTAAAAAAAAACAAAACCACCATAGCCCATCCAATTGGAAGAAACCACATAAGCACCAAAAGAACCAATCAGATTTGAGCAGGGCTACGGAACCAAATTTGTATTTTTGCCAAAAAAGCAAAAATTGATAAGTTAAGGCATTCACCTACCATCCCCTAACCAACCAAAGGAATCCATCCTACCGATGAACACTGATGAATAACTTCAATAGGAAAAAGACACCCGTCAGGTCGTCAAAAAGACATAAATTCACCACTCATACCCAGAAACTAATTTTTGGCTCAAGATGAAAATTTTTCAAAACAAAACCATGTGGATTATGGTTTTGAGCATCTTTCGACCATGGATTTGGATTTTAAAAGGCATAAAAATATAAATTGATCATTCCCGAGCTTCCGTGGTCGAGGAAAAATAGAGAAAATGGAAAATCCAACGGATTTTACAGAAATTAGAGAAAAAATAGGGTAAAATCAGAGAATTCTTCAAGAAGGGAAATGAAAATGAATTATATAAACAAATTGAGGCATTTAGATGGATTTAAAATCTTTCAAAGCATCCACATCGAGAAACAAAACATTTCATAACACATAGATCAAAGGAAAATTAGTGCAAAATGGTGAGAGTTCAAAACGAGCACCAACATCACCTCCGAATCGAGGATGGGCACTCCCCATGAGTGCCAAAGGAACAACAATAGATAAATTTCCAAAAATATCCATTGGGTGATAGAATTAGCTTGCAAATCACAAAACCATAAGCATCCCTAAAAATGAACCAAGAAACTAGCAAAAATAGGTCAACAGGGACAAGAACGAACAAAAACACAAAAGACAGGAAATAAACCAACAAACTATAAACTGTACAAATTTTTTTATCTTGATTCTAGGGAATCAATCCAAGAAATTATTCAAATTCCTACAATTAACAGTCATTCGAGCAATTCATCATCTAATTCCTTGAGGAAGAAGGTATGTTCACCAATCCTGATATCAATGGAGTAATGGCCCATCCATAATGAGTCAAACTTTTCATGCTTTCCTTTCTTCATGCCTGCTATCCCATAGCAGCACAAGATCTCCAAAATTGAAAGCTCTAGGAGTGACCTTATAGTCAAATAACTTCTTCAGCCTTACTTTTACCTTTACATGCCTCTGGTGGAATGCCCTCCTCTCCTCATCAAGCTCAACAATAGAGTTAATGTGAGCATCATAAGGACTTAACTCCTGATACTTTGGCTGTTAAATGAACTGATATGAAGATAGTTGCATATGAAGCGGAAGCAGGGCATGGTTCCCATATACCAACTGAAATGGACTCTTTCTATTAACCCTCTTGATAGTAATCCTATCTTCCCAAATAGTAAACTTCAACTGTTCACCCCACTTTTTCTTGTTTAGCTCTAAGGTCCTTCTAAACATTTTCAACAAATTTTTATTACTAGAGTCAACTTATCCATTTCATTGGGGATTGTAATTAGAAGAAAATGTCAATTTGATACCATATTCTTTACACATTGCCACCAAGGTTTTAGTTCTGAAGCTCATGGCATTTTAAGCAACAATCTTGACTGGCACCCCAAACCCGTAGATGATGTGGTTCAACAGAAAATCCATGACATTTTGGTGTGTTGCTCTTTTTGCGGGGATTTCCTCCACCCACTTGTTGAAGTTATCAATCGCTAAAATAATCCACTTCTGGCCAACACTCGAAGGGTCTGACATCTCACCAATAAAATCCATTCCCCATTTCTTGAATGGCGCTTCAATTGATACATGATGCAAAGGAAGGGAGCTTGAAGCTTTCAGTCTTCTAGGGAAGAGTTGAAAACTCTCACAACTTCTAACCAACAAGGTTGTATCCTTGAAGAGAGTTAGCCACCAATAAATAGCCCTCAATATCTTGTGTGTTGTGAATCTTGCAGCAAAATGCCCCCCACAGATTCCTCCATAGAGATCAGAAATTATCTTTGGGGATTTATCTTTAGTAATGAATCTTGAGAGGATCCCCTCTGGTTTTTTCCAAGCTAACCCATAATCAGTCATGACATATTTCTGGCAAGCCAAATTAAGAGCTCTTTTATGGTTCTTACTTAAATACTCAAGGTAGTATAAGTGTCTAAGAAAAAAAATTACATCATTTTACCACTCAGAACTCATCAACCTTTCAAAAATACCTGCCCTTTCTTCTTCTACCTCATTTACCTCAATAGTTTGCAAGTTGCTTTCAACCATAATCTTATCAAAGCCCAAACCTATCACAAAATTCATGGTTTGGATATCCATATCATATTCTTGCAACTTATTCACCCATCTGCATCTTTTGCTTGAGACTTCCATCTCTAACAATATGTCCTTTGCTATAGTGTGGGGAACATAAGAAACCACTTTAGAACTTATAATGTAAGACCTAAAAACTTTTGTTTCTCTTACCAAGGAAAATTCTTGCCTCTCCATTATAGTGTATTTCAACTCAGCCCCCTGCAAGGCCTTACTGAAAAAGGTAATGGGGCATGCTTTAATTCCTCCTTGATCCCATTAAAAGCTTAGATGACAACCTCCTCCCATTTGATGACCTAGTCTTTCTTCAGCATGGAAGTTATTGGAATGGTGAAATCAAAAAATTTTGATATGAATCTTCTAATGAAGTTTATCTACCTAAAGAATGACATAATTCTTTTCTTGGTTCTTGGGATGGGGACCTTGTTGATGGCCTCTACTGTTTCTAGATCAATGATCACCCCTTTTTATGACACAATGTGACCAAGTAGATTTTCCTTCTGCACTCCAAAATGGCACTTCTTTGGATTGAGTGAGATGCCATATACTCTACATATTATACACATATTTTCCAAGTGCAGCATGTGATCACTTCTCTTCCTGGAAAACACAGTTACATCATCCTGATAAACTGCAATAAACTTGTTAATGTAACCAACAAAAGAAACATTCATTTCTCTTTGAAAGGTGGCTCCAGCATTCATCAAACCAGAGGGCATCCTAACATATACATACGTCCCGCAAGGATTAGTAAAGGTTTTCTTGATCCTTTCTGATTCCTTCAGCAAAACTTGGTTACAAAAAGAGAAACCATCCAAGGTGGAAAGAAACTAAGAACCAGTCACTAACTGTAGTATGTTATCCATATTTGGTAGAGGATAATTATCCTTCATTGATGGCCTATTTAGATTCTTGAAATCTACACATAGCATGATGCCACCATTTTTTTTCTGACTGGTACTAGTATTGCAACCCAAGAAGAATACCTTCTGGGATGAATAATCCCTCCATCTCTCAGTTTCTTCAGTTCTTCTTGCATTTTGAGAGATAAGAGTGGACTGATTGGCATATTTTTCTTCCTAAATGGTTATGCATTAGACTTTAAGGGAATCTCATGTTGAAAAAAATCCTCTCTATATGATTTTAGTTCAGAATAGATCCAAGCCATGCAATCTTGGTATTTTTTCAACATTTGGGTGTATGACTAGTTCTATTCTTTGCTGTGATTTCTGCCTAGCCAAATTTTCTTTAGTTTCTCCTTTGTACCGAGATCATTCTCCTTAACATCCCTCCAGGTTGCCATATGCCTATTAGTAACGCAATCAACATTATCAAAATTTGACTCAAGAGAAACCAACCCTCGAGGAATGGTATTAGTCTTTATCTGAATGATGCCCTCTCCAAACAAGGTTTCCTTTCCCTCTATTGTACATACCATTGGTTCCCAATCAATGCATTGATCAAAAAGCTCTCCCTTGTTCTACAGAAATCTTCTGATGTAAGCATCATCATCAAATACTTTTTAGTGTTTAATATTGTCAAGGACAAAGGTTATTTTCAATACCTTAACATCATATTCACAATGAGGGGACATTGTATAATTGTCAAACTGAGATCCCAACACTACAAGATTGTCTATAAAATCATTTATCTTTCTATCATGATGCAAAATGTTGAATGAATCAAACATCTCAATTAAATCCCAAATTGTATGCTTCTATTGTTTCATTCGCTGATTTTTTATGGCATACAGTTTTCTGACTTGTTTGAAAACTAATTATGAATATCCCTTGACAATAATGTCCCTGACACTATATTTCCAAGAAATTGTTAAGCCTAACAATAGTTCCTCATACTCAACAATGTTGTTGGTGGACTCAAATTTTAGTTTGAAGGAAAAAAAAAATCCTGACCTAGAGAAAGTAGAAGAACACCAGCACCATTCCAAAACTTGGGGAAAGCTCCATCAAAAAATAGAGTCCAAGTATAGCCTACCTGTTCAATACACCTGCATTCCTTAATCCTATACTCCTTTCCATTAGCAAATCCCACAAAGTTATCAGCATCAACGTTTGTGTATAATACTTCATAGGATGCATTGTTGGGATCTTCAATAAGATGCAACATCTTTTTTTCCCCATATAACCTGACAAGGTTGTCTTCAATCATAATAGTGGCATAAGACATATCCATTTGGACACTCCAGTAAACACTTACAACCCATTTTCTTTACAATAGCATGCCCCACTTGGTTGGGCAGTCAACAATGACAACATCAAGTTTTAAATTTTTACCTGCGTAAGTTGCAAGTTACACCACCAAACCCTTCACACATCCCACTACTGGCAGTTCTCTAGAGTCTATGATAGTGCACTTCCTGTATGATGTTGTCACTTTCATATTCATCTTGTTCATAACTTCATGAGGCACGACATTACATGATGCCCCTGATTCAAACATGCAGTTTTGTAGTAGTCTATCCTTAATGATCAAAGTGGTGAAGAAAGGATCCACATTCAGCTGAGATTCCACCAAGGATGTCCCCAAATATACCTCAAGTGGTTCACCAAATTCTTCCAATGCTGGTGGTGTTTCTAATTCTTCAATGATTGGAGGAGTCTCCATAATGTTTACATTTCTTCATAGGGAAGTCTTCTCTTCTTTCAATCCCAAGTATTAAAATGATCTCTTTTTGTGCTAAGGAATCCTAAGCAACTCAACAATTAGAATAGAGAATTTGATTTGACTTAAAATTTGAGAACTTTTATATGGGAATTTCTTTGGCAAGGCAGTATTGGAAGGAAAGATAACACACTCATTAGGTGGTAGAGGATTTTTCACAGCTTGGGCATGAGGAGGGGTATGATTTTTGTTTGGATCTGTAAGGCTTTTGGTAGATGCATATTTTTTAGCAGCCTCTTTGGGACTGTTTGAAAGTAAGGGATCTTTTGGCTTGGCTTGAATCCCTATCCCTTTGATATCCTTACTTCTTGTGTTATATTCCTTCTCTTGAGAAACAACAACATTCATCAGTAAATCTATATCTTTCTCAAGTGGAATTCCTTCATCATACTTCTTTATCATTAAATCCCTTAAATATTCAAAGTCATTATTGGGTAATTCAAAATCCTGTACAGTATCTACTTCTAAAGTATGAGAGGGACGAAGAATAGGTACCCTATGAATGCATTCCCAAAAAGTGGCAGCAATTTTAGCACTTATCACCTCACTTTAAGTTGCCCCTTGTTGTGAGCTAGTGGAACAACCCATCATGCAGACATCATCATCATTATCATCATCAAATTCTTTTTTTTTTTCTAATCTTCTTCATAATGATCATGAGGCATGAAAATTTTGTCACACCAATCAATGACATTTGTCTCCTCTACAACAAGAACTCTGGCAGCCAAAGCATCAGGCACCATTTTGTTTCTCTACCTTGGGGTTACCTATTTCCAAATCCAACAGGTCCCTTTCCTCTATCATCAGATGTTTGGTGATTTATAAACATGTCTTGGATTTTTTTCTTGTGTTGACGTTGTGAGATCTTCCCAATTCCTTTCTCATCCTAAGATAGTTTGTAGGAAATTTCTTTGACAGGCCTTTCTAGAGTCTTCACAACTTCCTCCAAATTAGCAGCCATACTTATTTGAGGTTTTTTTATGGGTTAATCATCTTTACACCTCCCTTTTTGGAGGATTTTCCATTACCTTGATGTTGTTCTCTATTTGCAGAGCCATGGTGAAGGCCTCCGTCAAATTTGTGGGGTTTTTATGCCTTATTAATATGTATCCTTTTTATCAAATGCATTTGAATATTTGATCAAACATGATTCATCACATGGCCTCAAGTCAACAGGTAATATTCTCAAGGTCTTATTGAACCTTGTGTTGAAATCATGTACTGACTCATTAGGATTTTTCTTGATGTTTTCAAATTATGATAGAAGAAACCTAGGGTCAGTTCTATCTCCATACTCTAATCTCAATGCGTTGTTCATCTCAGTCCAGGAATCAATAGATTTATCTGGAAAATCATTATACGAGTCCCTAGAATCTTCCTCCAAAGTGTGGATAAACAACTTGATATATACGTCTTCATGTTCAATCTCAAAGTATTCAATCATATTGATAAAAAAGTTTAAATGATGATCACCAGTTATAGCATTGTTTCCTTGGAACTTTGGTAGTTTGTTCCTTACATCTCGAGGAACTACATTTGGATAACAAACCATCCCCAAAAAATTTATAGGTCTAAAGGTGTTTACAAAAAATGGAGGTATGGGTGGGGTATGAGCCAATTGATTCGAGGACGAGATCTTGGAGGGGTGGAAAATTGATAAGGGGTAGAGGGCCTTTGGAACACAGGAGTATAACTTTAAAAATCGATATCCCCTAAAGGTCTTGTCTATTAGAAATCACTATCAAATTTAGAAAAGACAAGGGTAGAATGAGAAACAAACTTTTCAAAATCAAATGAAGGCCCTTCTCCAATTGGAGAATTCAATTCCACAAAGAGGCTACCTGATTCAAAATCACTTGAATGGAAGTCTTCAATGATAGGACAATCACTTTCATCAAGGGAGATCCAACTTCTTGCCTACTGATCTCCCACAACTCTCCAAGATTTTCTTCCTTCCAATTTTACTTTTCCTAGCTCTTGAAACAATGTCTTAGTAGGATCCCTAGCAAAGAAAGATCTTCTTCCTTCCATCTTTATAAATATTAGTAACAATTATTACTTTTATAGAGTTTTAAGACATTGGTATTCATTAAAAATCAGATCAATAGGGATTCGCCAATAAGGATTTCCACCTTATTTTTGTAAATGTACTAAATATGATCTATCAATGGTCTGTCAACTCTAGAAACTAGAAATGGAAATATTCTGACTTTTCTTAACCTAGATTTATCAAATGAGAGTTGGTGCACTAAGTATGAAATCTGAAAGAATTACACACAACTTTTAGAGCATATAATAAGTGTTTTACCAGGTTTTGAATGTGAACTATAGTCCCCAGAAATGGTGCAACTTAGGTGTTTTTGAGGGGTGAAATAGATATGAATTGGCAGTAAAAAAACAAATTAGTATCAACAATGCAAATTAGTTCCTAGAAATTCAAAATACTCCTCTACAATGGTACGAGAAGCGTGTTGGTACCCAAATTTAATCTCCTTCAAAGGATAAGCACCATCATTGATTTAATAGGACACTCAGAGGTCGATAGATGATTATGTATGTCGTTTTGTAGCCAGGGAAGCAATCTATCTGAATTTTTAGTAGTCAAGATTTGAAAAGGAGTGGGTAGCACCTTAAAAGGATTTGATCTATCCTCACTATTTGAGGTTGTGCCTTTCAACCAAGGTAAGAGGACCCTTTTGTAACCTGTTGTTTATGGAGGACATGGAGATACCCTTCCTAATGAAGTTTTTAAGGAGAACTTGAAGAGAATATGATGAACGCAACAAAATCTAATTCCCATAAGATGTCACTCTAGATAGTGGAGATATTATCTAGGCAAGGTTCAAGCTACTAAAGACATTTGACATCCTGATTGTTTCTGCATGCTTTTGTAATGGAAATTATGCATTTTTACACAATAGGAAAAATTGGGGTAGTACAGGTAGGATTGATTTTCTTAAATGATTTTTTTGTGGGAGGTGAGGCAGAATGAACTTGATTTTCTAGATCTCTAAGAAATCTTACAAAATGGAAATTATAGACTGCAGAATGCTTCAGAATAGCTAAAATGTTCCTTTAACTAGAATATGTGCTTCATTAGAGGCCTGAATTACCACTTTTTCACATAATATATGATATTTTAAAATGAAGGATTGAGTTAGAAAACCCAACAAAGTATTGAGATCCAAATCCAATCACACCTGAGGTACACCCAGAGGCTTATAGATAACATATGTTAATAAATGAAAGAAAAGTGATTTTAAATCGTTTATTTCATTCCCAGATGAAAGATCTTCCAGGAAATAAAATTACAGATTCCATTAAACTATCACAAGGATTGAGACCCATGTGATTAAGATATATTTTGATACAATATTGCAATAGGAACAAGAAAAACTATCTGGATACATTCAGAAATAAAACAAACACATTTGGCTTAAGATCAACACAGAATAACTCGAGTTTGATTAAATTTATCAACAGGGGAGAGTTTCTAGAAAAATATCAGATCTTGTTAATGGTTGTACACTCATAACCACCTTGACATTATCAAATTTAATATAAAAGAGATAACTAGCTTTCTCAGATGGCTTCTCAAAACACAGGCTTTGTCAAATTTTTCCTTAGGAATTTTATTCGACCAATAACAATCCAACCATTTTAACAATAAATTTTTTCCATTTATAAAAAATTTTAAAATAGTTTCCCCCCCAAAAATCCAGACATTGAGTGCACTAGTACTTTCCTTGATCACGATCATGATTCCCAGAATCAGATCTGCAAAAAGTCACCAGGTGCTCAGGGGGAAGGTTTTTCGAATATATCCTATATTAAACTCCTCCTACTAGTGGATCACTATTTCTTCAACTCACCAACCACTTCCGCCCCTAATCTATCAAATCTTGCTCCTTGCATACTTGGGAGAAGAAAAATGGAAAATTAGATTGAGCTCGATAGTTAGACTATTTTAATGGTGAAAAACATATCTAGATCTTACCCACCAAACTTAGATATAAAAATTAATTCCCCTCTTTTCTTTGCATGTAGAAAATAAAAATAAATCATGAAGACTCACACTTCTAGGTGTGTTTCAGTAAAATGGGGGAAAAATCTGATTCAAACTCACAGCTTTCATTGATCTTTATTTTGAATTTGGGTCATCCACATGGAAGATTCAATTTAAAATGGGCCCGAATTTTCTATTAAATTTTACAAAATTTTGAAGAAACAAAAATATTTCCCATTTTTTTCCGCATCTCTTCCCTTGAGAAATACCTCTGACACGTGTCCCAATGTGGGTCCCAGTGGAACCATGCTTCCTTTTTCACTTTTAACTCTTTTCTCCTACAAGGATTTTTTTCCAAATTTCCTCCGAGGGTCCACACCTCTGCCCTTGACTGGAGAAAGCTTTGACCTTTCCTCCATCGAGCTTTCAAGCCATTTTTTTATATTTTAATCTTTTGAATATCAGGGGGTAAAAATTGCAAGTTACCCCCGATGGTCCGCCTCCCTACCCTGTTGAATTGAAACAAACTTTGACTAATCCTCTGTCCAGTTTGTGGGCCTTTTTTGATATTTTAATCTTTTGAATATCAAGGGGAAAAGAATGTAAGTTACCCCCAATGGTCTTCCTCCCCACCCTTTTGACCTGAAACAAATTTTTACTGATCCTCTGTCAGGTTTACGAGCCTTGTTTGATATCTTAACCATTTTGTGAATAAGAGGAAAAAATTATAAATTTCCCTCGATGGTTTGCCTCCCCACTTATTTGACATTTCAAACCACCACATGTCACTATGGTGCACCTTGAGATGGTCCCCAAAAATTAATACCTTGAAAGAGCGTGGGCTAGCCATGTGTCCTGGCCTAGGAAATTTTTTTTGAAGGCTCGACACTTAGGAGAAGGCGCCAAGTGTTAGGATAAAAAAAATATCCTTTTGTCATGGAAAAAGTTCAAGAAAAAAGAAAATTAAATAGAGGCCTCCAAGTGTCCTCTTGGCACTTCTTCAAAACCCTTAAGGCTTCAAAAATGATTTGGTGAGGGCAATCTTCCATTTTAGAATTTTACTCCATTTTACATCCATCTTCAACTTTGCCATGTGTCCTTCTACAAGGTCAAGGTAAGACATTTTCCCCACCACTTAAATTTTGTTTTAATCAAATCCTAGTAGGGCCATGGGGCAGGTTTAATTTTTTTTCCAAAGTATCCAAAAATAAAAAATTCAAATAAAACTAACCCTTCATGCATCATCTAATTAGAAGAAGCCATATAAGCACCAAAAGAACCAATCAGATTTGAGTGGGGTTATGGGACCAAGTTTACCTTTTTGCCAAAAAAGAAAAATGTGATAAGTTAAAGCATTCGCCCATTTTCCCCTGACCAACCAAAGGAAGAAACGTGACCGATGAATGCTAAGGAATAACTTTGACAGGAAGAAGACACCTGTTAGACCGTCAAAAACACATAAATTCACCACTCATGCCCAAAACCTGATTTTTCACTCAGGATGAAAATTTTTCGAAACAAAACCATGTGGATTATGGTTTTGAGCATCTTTCGACCATGGATTTGGATTTTTAAATACATATAAATATAAAATGATCATTCTTGAGCTTCTATGGTCGAGGAAAAATATGAAAAATGGTAAAACCCATGGATTTTGAAGAAATTAGGGAAAAAACAGGGAAAGCCCAAAGACTTCTTAAAGGAGGGACATGACAGTGGATTATAAAAACAACTCAAGGCAATCAAGTGGAGGTAAAAGATTTCAAAGCATCCACATCAAGAAGAAAACCATTTCATAACACGTAGATCAGAGGAAAATTAGTGCAAAATGGTGAGAGGTCAAAATGAGCACCAACACCCCCTACCACTGTTTCATCTCCCATCCGCCACGTGGACTCAACATGTTATGGGGGTTTGGAAGATTATGTGAGTAAGTGGTGGTTATAATAATGTTGGAAAATTAATATGTGGAGGTTGATATATATATGTATATGTGTGTGTCTATATATATATATATATATATATATATATATATATATATATATATATATATATACGTGGTTTGTGGCATAATGTGTGGAAAATAATTACAAAGTAATATAAAATTGACCCACATGAATTATGACAAATAAGACCACTTGTCTACCAACGATTAGAAAATTGAACTCATGGTGGCAAGTCACGCGGTGGTTTGAGGACCCACCATGTCGGTGATAATATAATCATCCCCACGACAACTGATCTTCCCTCTGTAACAAAATTTAAGCCTCTTGTTCCGATGGGATATTCCATTTTAAGATTGTCAAATGCCGATGGTTAAAACAAACAAATGAATTCCTTTTCCTTTTTACCACATGTTCCAGTACCATTGGTTCAATATTTACCAGTTGACCAAAGTTGAATTTCGTGTTGACTAAACTCTGATTGGACATAATGAGAGCTCCAAATGTCCATTTTTCACGTTCTCATAGTGGTCTGAAAGCTCTCAAAATGATCTTCTAAACTGACATAATTTAGGGATGTTTAGGGAACTATTTAAATCAAAAATGATCCCCTGATCACACCTTCCCACTGAGAAAGGACTTTGTTCCCGAAAAGCTTTATATTTGAAAATTTTACCATCGCATCCTCAATCTAGAACCTTTGATGCCACCTTAGAAGTGTCATTTTAGACCCTTTGGTCTCTTTCTCTGAAACCTCCTCACTTTGACACTTGGTTATGATCCTTGGACCAACGGGTTATGGGCCAACGATGCTTCTCCTGTGCCACTCTGATATCCAAATAATACCACCAAACCTCCGATGTATGGTGCTAAGTTTATGAATGAAACCTCAACGAGTGTACTATGTAGTACCAAGATTCCATATATCTGACAACAAGTATCTTATTTTACTCTATAACCTAGCTACTAGCTTCAATTTGATTATACAGAATCTAAACTAGTTTGAAGGAACTCCATGATACTTAGAGCTATGATTGATCCGATGTCGATGATGGAAAATGAATTGTCCCCTTTTCAGACCTCAACACCTCCATTGCACGGTGTTAAGTCTCTTGCCAACCTCAATGCCCCCACTATGTAGTGCTAATTCTCTTTCAGACCTCAACATATCTGCTATGCAGTGCTAAGTCTCTTTTAGACCTCAACACCTCCCTTGTGTAGTGCTAAGTCTCTTTCACACCTTAACTCCTCTGTTATATAGTGCTAAGTCTCTTTCAAACCTCAATTCCTCTTTTGTGTAGTGCTAAGTCTATTTTAGACCTCAATGCCTTTGTTGTGTGGTGTTAATTCTCTTGTAAACCTCAATTCCTCCAATGCACGATGTTAAGCCTCATTCAAGACCTTGACACCTCCAATTTATGATGCTAATTCTGATGATCAACTACCATTCGAATGTGTGGTCACAATGACTTGACACCGAATGACATTCCAAGTTGATCTCTTGAGCTTCTCTTGCTGACATACAATATCAGGCACCATTTTGCTAGATTCTTGTTATGGATTATCCACAAAATGAAGTTTCAGCATGATGTCAATGCCAATGGTTATTCAACTACCCTTCTACTACATGGTCACAATGCCTCTACATAGAATGAAGCTCTGAGCTGTCTCCTATGAACTCTAATGTCTGTATAAGTGGCATATCAATCTCCAAGCTTTATATGAGTTAAATGTTGTATCCAAGTTGTAACAAGTACTCACAAGATGATTAGGAGACATGTTTGGAGCATTTAATCAAATTTTCTAAGTAATAAAATCCACTGAGTATTGTAAACCTTTCTCTCAACATTTTATCACAATATATGATCTTCAAACAAATATTACATACTATTCATCAATTTGAATTATGTAGTATATAATTGAAAAATTGTTGACTTACCCATTTTAAAGGACTCTCACTTTAAGGTATTACCTGGTCTTGGGTTGAATTATCAACTGGTGGTGGAGTAGGAAGCACTTTTTCCTTTGCAATAGGCCTCCATTCCATCTTTTTCTTGCTATTAATCTGATGGTGAGATGGATGTAGTTTCCAACACTTGTCTACCCGATGCCCATTCCTATGGTAATGAGAATAAAAATTCCTCTTAATATTCTTTTTCTGGGATGAGGAACTCTTTCTGCCATTTCTAACCTCTGCATGACAAGATTCATCTTTTTGATTTTCCTTGTTCCTGACAAACAACATCAGCTTCTTCATCAGTGTCCTTCTCTTCCAGTAGCTAGCCACAAAATGCCTCTTAATATTCTTTTTTCTGGGATGAGGAAATATTTCTGCCATTTCTAACCTCTGCATGACAAGATTGGTCTTTGTGATTTTCCTTGTTCCTAACGAACAACATTAACTTCTTCATCAGTGTCCTTCTCTTCCAGTAGTTAGCCACAAAATGATTATGTAATCCACAAAAAGTACATGGAAAGTAATTCCCCATTTTCTAGAAATCATAACCATACTTCTTAAGATGAAAAAGTGAATCATAATTTTTACTATGCTTGTGATTATGGTAAGAAACTAGAGGTGGAATTTCATTACCTTTTCACAAATTTCTCTTACCACATCCTTCTTGTGACGACGAAGCACAAGTTTCCTTCTTAGAATGTTTTTTCAGGACTATTGGGGTATTCTCTTTTCTTTTGGAAGCTTGTCTTCTATCAATGTTCTTGGATCATTCTCCAATTTCTATTCCTACAATAGGAAAACCAAAACCTACAAAATGAGGACGATCCTCGACCTGTATTGGGTTAGCAATGTCTTTCCCATTTTTACCAAGGAATCTTCCATCAAATCCCATTTTATATAGTAACTTAGATCTAATGCCTCTAGTATGATTTTCAAACAAAGCAAAGACTTCATTACCTAAATCTGAAACTGAATAGGAGGAAGAAGATTCACTTGGTGAAAAAATCTAAAGTGCAATCATCTGCCATGGTCCTTGCATCTAAACTTGAATGTATTTCCTTTTTCTGATCACCACACTATAACCTTTCCAAGACCTCATCCTTGGTTTGCAGTTCTAATTTCAAACGAGTAATCTCCTCTGCTAAGGAATAAAACATTGATAACAGGAGAGAGTTCACTTCCTGGATCTGGTGATTATAAGATTCAATTTCCCCTAGCTTCACCTATTTAGACATCTTTCCCCTAGTTCACTTGTACCCTATTCACACCACCTATCCAACTACACCAAATTTTAGAAATCACTTTGTTAATCAGATTTACTAACACAAATATGGAGCTAAACCAACTTTGATACCAAACTTGATCTGAAAATAATCAAGTTTTTATCTACTTGATCTCAGACCCTTGTAGGATTTTATTATTTTCCAACAATTTTCTCCTTTTAAGCAATCAATTTAAAATTAATGCAAGATAATAAAGACAATTACACAATGATTTATTACGGATTTTGGCAATTGCCTACATCTTTGTGTTCTTTCGAACCATTCCACTAGTCAAAATTTGTAAGTTACAATAGTACTTTCACAAGAAAACCTAATGGAATTTCACTTTCCTATCAGTACTCCAATTCTTTGAAGAACTATAACGATCAGTCAAAAAATTCCCTCACCTTCCTAGTGTATACTCTCCTTCATCTTCAATCGGCCTTCCTGATGCTATCAATGTTCCTTCTAGCACTTTGGTCGATAATATAGGCTTTACAAGTGATTACTGTGGCTCAATGGGCCTATTAGGTACTTTGCATTTACTCCCAATCACAAATATTCCTTCTACTATTGCCTAAAATAATAGTACAATAAACAATATTTTTCTATAATAAATTTAGGAATTTAACATATTTGTATTGTGCATTTATACACCGCAAATTCTCTATATAATATACTAGTAATCATAATACATATGTCAAAATTTTATTGTCCATGAGTCTAGCACCACATACTACTCCTACATAGTACATTGTTTCCACTCTCACATTACTAGTCTATCATCCATTACATACTATACATTGAATTTGTACAAATTTTACACATCATATGGTAATCTATTATCACCATACATATTACATCATCTTCTATGTGTTTCCCTCACTACCCTATGATGAACTTTAGTTTCTCGGTTCATAGTCAACTACTGAGGGTTTACAAATCAAATGGAACCTATCATAGACACACATTCATCACTTGATATTCTATCATACGACAGTATTAGGATTAGTGACATATGCTTTATGCTAAATGGTCACCTATTCCTTCATCTTACAATGGTATGTTCTTTAGGATAAATAACCACTCCCTCCATTCTTCTCGTAGTGATATATGCTTTATGATACATCATCAGTTTTTTGATTATCTTTTCATGATATAAAATTTGACATTAAGGTTCATGTACACATCATTTTGAGGTCGCATATAATCAAACATAGACACTCATCCAAACACGTTAAACACAATACATAGTTTGACAATTTCCGGATGAAACACTCTCATTTAGTATTGATTCTTCACTATTGAGGCAAAAAATCGAATGAACCTCACTGCATACATTTTCATTCACTCAGGGAGAACTCATCTCCTATCATCCATCCTAAATTATATTCCATCCATCCATAACATATTGCATATCTTGGTTTATTTTACTCTTGCCAACATTTTCTTGTATATGGTCTCTTTTTTATAAATGCTAATTAGATCTCTTATATGTCATTTATCTTCACCATACACAAATGTGTGTTCACTCCTTTTCTTAATTTTGATCTCATATACATATATTTTTCATGAAATATGGATTCTCTCTTTCTTCGTATCCTACATTGGTTATTAGGGGAATCCACATTCATCTCTCATAAGTGCTATTAATAAAAATTTTACTTGACACTTTACATTACATGGCTATACATGCTTTGACATACTAGTTATCTTTCCAACATGCTACTGGTGCTTCCTGTGTAGCATTTTTTCTCAGGATTAGTTTCTTCCATGGTTATATATTGCATGTACTTATATGTCTACTATTTTCTATTTTATGTGTGCCTTTCCCTTTTTTTGGTGTGCACACTTATTTTTTATATACGGCCATGATGGCCTTACATATCTTGCAATACCATGAGTGATGTCCTATGTTTGCAACCCAATTTGTGCAGCTTACATTACCTTCTAGTGTTATTATATTAGTACATTTCTTGGTAGCTTATAAACTATTTGCATAATTGCGCATTACTTTCTTCATGTATTCTTGTTCATACTAACACTTGTCTTTCACAAACTTCTTGGTGTGTGCACCTTGGTTTATACCAAGCACTTTCCCTTCCCTTTCTAGGGAAGATTCACATATTTATTTTAGTTGCTCCTCTTTTGGGGCCACATTCTCCTATCAGTGAAGTCACATGTGCTCCCAAAAAAGGGGGCATCGTTTGGGTTTTTTTACATACTACAGAGAACTTCTACACCATTTCATCTCATGTAGTTTCACATATTGGGTTATACGGTAAGTGGGTTTAGAAAAATATACAAACCCCATACAAAATGGATTATAGAAGACATGGTTGTCCTTAACATTCTACGAAGGAAATATATAGGTTAGAGGATATATGGAATTTCCTCTCTACACTACTTCAACTAGTGATGTCGAACCAGAAAAAAAAAAAGGCAATATAGATATATCTTCATATGAATTTAGGGAAGTAGTTATAGGTTGGAGAATAATGCAACTTTCTCCCTACACTTGTTTAGGCTATGGTGTTAGATCACCCAAAAAACCCAGGAGAGGATATCATATTTCTACACTATTTCTCTCGACATGGATCAAGTGCACATTTTTTATTTTTCGTTTACGTACTTTACATTTACATGCTTTCACATACATATACATGAATATTTTAGATGCATTTTTACATATACATGTTTATTTCACTACTTGATCATTTTCTCCTTGTAGGTCTGTCCATATGAGAAATAAGCAATCAACATCAACAACTACCACAATGGGAGAAACAAAGAAATTTAACAATAGTACAAACCATACTATCCATGTAGGTACATCATACACATTGAAAACTACAGATGTATTTCCACTCTAGGTTGACTCTCATCACTTTTTTATGTTTTTACATATTTAGTTTCCACGCTCCATCATCTTTTTGTCACTACATGTTTTTTCTATTCCTTTATCATTTTTCTACATCACTCTACATGCATTGTCAAGTACACGTCTCTATCTACTTTATGTAAATGAGATTTCCACCCACCGACATAAAGTGTTGAAAAATGTATTAAAAACATCAAAAAAATTAGAAATTGTTTAGTCCTGGTCTAATACTACTATTCATATGGTTTTTGAGTAAATAAAATACTAATTAACCCCCATCTTATGGCAATTTTAATTTTATTTATGTTGTTAGCATCGACCGCTCACACATACTTGACTAGTCTATTTCTATCATTCCATGCTATTTTACATTTGACGGGGGCACTCTGGCTAGTATTGGGGTGTTGATAGCTGCCATGGTCCTAGTTTGGGGGCCCTAATCCTCTTTCAACTTTCATACCTCTTTTTGGGAATTTTCTAGCCATTTGAACATGACATATTTCTTATGGTCTCCTTTTTAGGGTTAATTACAAAATGATACAAAGAGAACAATATAAATATAAACTTATGATACCATAATGAGGGACCAAACACTAAGAACTTCTATCATCACCTAAGGTTACATCCATCAAAGGCTTCATTTGCATCCATCCAGCTCTATCACAAGGCACAAGGCGGTTTTATCTACATCACAATACATAGGAGATATTTTCTTCATCACCGATTACTAGTGACATAAGATGTAATGCAGTAAAGTTAGTGTGGAAAGAAACCATTAAAAGAAACCTCAGAGGAATATTACAGATATTTTTCACAAAAAATGACACCCATTCCTCATACGAGGGTGCCCACAAGCACCCTGCACCTATCTAGATGCACCCATCCACTCAAATTTTTTAGATATGCAGGTTTCTTGACCTCAGCATAATCATTTCCTCCTATTTTTCTAGTCTTCTCTACGACACAATCTAATAAGTTCACCAAATTAGCTAATCTCTTTCCAACATTTCTTTACATATTAGGGTTTCTATTTTCATTAATCTAGTTATTTGGGTGACTTCCTATATTTATTTACTACTTTCATTTATTGTTATTTACAATTGTTCCTAGTTACATTAACTACCATTTCCCACATTTTTAGTTAATCACCTAGTAAAGAAATATAATTTTATTACATCATCCATGTATTATTTTAAAACATTATAAAAAACATTCATGAAATTTAAAATTTTCTAAACAATATATAAACAATATTTGTAAATGAAAAAAAAAATTGAGTCACAATATATATTTCAGATAATAAATAATTTCAATTTTTCTATATCTAAAACAACCCTATCCTTTATGGTCATTCATCACTTATTTATTCTGTTGCAATTTCCGGTCTGACAGAGTCCACATTAATTTCATCATAATTTGAGACTCCATTATTTTCTATGTAATTAACAACTCTCCACTCTTCAAGGGATGTCCAAGTATCTAATTCTATTTCATATGGAAATTTTTCCTCCCCATATTTTTAAACATACAGTCTCAAACAAGTTTCCAAATTATTGTGTAATTTTTTGCGAAGTTTTGATTTCACAAATATAATTGTGCTACATAAGATTTCATCTTCGACAGACACAAGAATAATTATTTTTATGAATTCATATAGTTTTAATTATTCACTTATAATTTCTCTCATAAAACTAATCAAGTACAAATTTCTCTAGAGTAGTGTGATAGCTCCCATTTGCACTGGGTCAGTAAGAGTCTGATATTGATCACTCCATATAAATGCAAAATGTTGAGACTATAATATGAGTATTTTTTTTCCAATATACCATTCAATTCCCATCCATCAGCATTAGGATATTTGGAAAACTGCTCCATAAGTATAGTCATGTATTTCTCAATGATTTTAGCTCTCTATTCTTCACCAATCATTAAATTCTAAAAAATGGGATTTACAATTCCAATGGCCTCAAGCAAATCACCATTTTAAAAATGATCTTTAATCTCAGAAGATAATTTTTTATATATCCTCATCATTTTTTTTATTTGTAGGAGAAATTGAAGAACCAAAAAGAAGGCTTGATTAGTAGCTCCTCAATTTCAAGACCTATTACATAAGAATCTATGTGGAAAATGTGCATTAGAATATTTTTTCGGATCAAGTCAAATAAAAAGATAACCATTGATATTGAATGTCAAATATATGTTGGGATATTTTTAATCTATAAAAATCATCCAGCTATGAAAAAATTGACTTCTAAAACCAATCTTTGGTGGATTATAAGGTATCAAAAATTATACATATTTGTTTCCTTAATTTTATAAAATCAACAATGTATATAGATCATTTTTGAGATTTTTTCACATAGCTATTTATTTTGTTTAGCATTAGAAAAATACCACATAAATTTAATAATGTCTTTAAATATTTCAAGTGACATATCATATCTTTAGCCTTGTTAATTTCTCTATGATTCTTGAACATATACTCTGCTAAGAACTTGTATTCCTCAAAAATCATGTAATTTATGTCATACAATGATATCTATCTTGTGTCAACATCTTTTAGAATTTTTTTTTACCATTTTTATTCCTACACAAAATATTTGAAACTCCAAAAATGTTTTAGGACTTCTTTAGATGTATGAATGCAAGTCCGGTATAAGCTTCTCAAACTAATAATTTTTTTCAAAATTACTTAAAATCTTATAAGATAGGTTTATTCTGTGAGCCATGCAATGAATAGCTATCATGTAAATGTTTATGGTTGTTTAAAAGTGAATACAAATCCTAGTTTTCTATCTTTGTAATATATCCACCCCATCTGATTAAAAAAAATTCATCATTTCAGAGATTGTATAATCATCTACACTAGTTATTTCCTTCAAAATTTTAATAACAAGTTTGCAGATGTTCTCAAAATTATAGTTCTTCATCATTTTGTACATAGCTAGTAGATGATTTTCTGTTAAATGGTTATTGAAACTAACAATTTAAAAAAGCATGCATACCTAGGATATTTTTTCTAATATTATGACCTCATCAATCGACAATGATGGAAAATATGCATTTTTAACCTTTTCTCTCAAATTAGTGATATCAATTTCTCCCATACACTTTTCCATTTTCCATGCACTGGTATTAGACTAGTGTGTTTTTGGAGTGTTTGGAAACCCATTAGATTCAAGCAATATCTTGTAATCAATGAGATCAGAATTTGGTCTACTATTTTTTAAAATCTTAAATACAGTTCTAAATCATATAAGTCTTAACAAAAGACTTGCATAATTATATGTTACGAATTTAGCCTTCACTATTCCTCCTTTCTCAACTAGTTCTTGAAGATGTTTATGATGATTTCCATATTCTACTGCATATCTCATATTTAAAGAATTTTCCTTAGTTTTCCATATAGTTGTTTTTATTATTGTTCCTTCATATTTCTTTTGATACTCATATATGTTCCCACAATGATTCTCTATTATGTCTAAATTAATTTTTTTTGGGTCTCTACCTAGTTTCCAAGTACATATAGTACATCTACATTTTCTAGGGTCATTAGTACTATTTTCTAGTTCAACAAGTTCAATGAATGGATATTTGGTTGACCATTCATATTTACATTTCCATCCTAAATTCCACTTCCCACTCTTAAGTTTATGATGTTTGTCTATTGAATGCTTATTTGAAGTTTGAGTTTAATGGAAAATGGGATTATCATTAGTATCAATGTGAATTGAATTAATATATTGATTGGGAATTTCATCTAGAGTAAGGTCATTGCTATGATTTTCTACATTTTAAAGAATTTGGTTTGCTTACTCCATCATTAAGTAAATAAATAAATTAATTAACATTAACATAATAAGAGTCAAAATTACCTCTTGCCACTAGCATTACTATGGGCTAATTGAAATATTTTGAAATTTCCATGTCGGGTTTTCTGTTTCCATGATTTTTTTTCTCATTTGTAAGGGGCCATCGTATGGGTGATTGTGAAGCTTGCATCTGAAAAAAAAAATAGAAGTTTAAAATATGATATTTAAACAATAAATGCAAGACAATGAAAAAATAAATATAATGCTACAGAATGACAACACAACTTAATGTTATCGAATGGAAACATGAACCAATATTTTCAAACACCAATATAAATTAATGTTTCTAACAGGAAAAAAAACTATATTATCAATCAAAAACATAAATTACAGTTTCTAAATGGAAACAAAAACTATTAATGTTGAGTGGAAACACCAAATAATGTTATGCACCAGTAATATGTTCTTGTTACTAATTGACATTACATAGTCACCTTGCCTTATGACAACATAAATCAATATTACCATCTAGTAGCTACTAACACTTCTATAAAAAAACCTTGACAGATAGACAGTTGACTTTTTCTCTTACCTCTTTCACTTATTCCTATAGGTTTTTGGCTTATTCATTTGGATTTTTCACATGCTTATTAATGAATTTTGAAAGTAAATTTTATTACTATACTATGGTGAATTAATCCTATATATAAATTTATACTATAATATAAAGGAAAATATAATAGTATCTTATAACATTAAGGTGAATATACAAATTTAAAAATTCAAAAATCCTAACATTCACCTACTCACAAATATTCACCACTAAAATGAACACTGTTCATCACCTAATTTCTCTTGCACGCCAAATGTGGCTGCAAGTCTCATGCACCTGTGAAACTCCATATGGACCTCCTCGAAGCTTCCCACTTCCTAGTTGCTCTTGATAAATAGCTCAGAGGGGCCATCCAAAATTGACCCAAGCCCTTCTCAACACCACATGTCATATTGTGAGCATAACAACATGCACATTCTGTATTCAATACATGAGGACTATAACATTGAGTATGTCAGATGAAGTAAATTATAATTGCATGACGTTTTGAAGCATAATAATGCTCAAGACATACAAAAAAAATTATGCCTCAGATTACTTGTATTTTTACGGTATCGTCGTCAACCCATGTTTCTCGTGAATTTCATGTCATTGAATGTGATAGGTCTTATTGAATCCAATCAAAAATATAGTATTAGATATGGTCACTTGAGAATAATGATCCTATATTTTTGTGTTTTTAGGAAGCTAACGTTTGAGAATTTCAGTTGTCAATACAACCATTTAGCCTCATAACCTATATTTTACCAGTCACCATGATGGGGAGCATTGGGGTTTAATTTCTATTTTATCCTAAATGGAAATATTTTTGTATGGATAATGGTGCATACCCCACCACTAGAGCCATCTAGGATTTATTTAATATTGAAAGCCACCTCTTTTGTATTATCAACATTTATGCATCGAATGATGTGACAAAATGGATAGATCCTCAGAGGTGGATAGAAAATGAAATTCCTGATACTTCTTGGGTAATCTATGGTGACTTTAATAATATGGTAGTGTTTCCCATGGTTAAATGCAGGAACCTTCCTAAGCAATGGACAAATCGAAAAACAGATGTTTTTTATTTTTATTATAGGTAAAGGAGATTTCATGGGACCCTACCCCATATAAAAAGTGGAGATAAAGTTTTAGAAATGGGAAACATGTGAGGAAGCCTCTACCAATGGCACAGATAAATTAAAAAAACATCACATCCAAACCAACAACACAACTAAACCAACAACACAAAAGATGAAAACACTTAAAGAGCTTATATTTGAGACCCTTTCCCATGGGATGTTAATTGTAATTTAATGGGTGTATTATTCCCTTTATTTTTTCTTCCTGAAACCATCCAATCATTTTTAGTATTGATATTTTAATTTTCATTATGGACTGGAATCATAGCTTCAATATGTTCCTTAGAATTTTGGATCCTTGATGAAGTAAGAGGAAGGGAACATGTTCCCATTTAAAATTCAACATAATCCAGACAAATATTAAGATATTTTTGAAATGGATCATTTTGCATAGGAGGAATAACTTCCTCATTTTCAGAGTCTAAATCAACATCTTTGATATAGTCACAATCTGATGGGTAAATTATGACCAAGTGACTTGGATTTGAATTCTTCCACTAAAAGCTTATAATTTTAATATGTTTCCTTTCGATATGAAAATATTAAGCTAAATGACCAACAGAAAAACAAGTTCAACACCTATAGGGAAACCATTTTTAGTCAAAAAATTTGTCCAAATTCTATCGTAAACTTTGAGTTGAATAATGGTTGGAAAATATATAGAAGTATCCATATCAACCAATATTTATAAATAAATAGTGTTCTCATAATATTAATTCTTCAGATCAATAGCTGAAATTTTTACTAATGTGTTGCCTATAGAGGTTAAGTATCTCTCCATCAAAAATTAGAGGGACAAATAAGGAAGAGTAATCCAGACTAGCTTGACTTGGAAAGTATAAGAAACTAGGTTAAACAAATGGAACAATAATTTCACAAGTAGAAAGTGGGATTGAAAATCCCAAAATATTCCAAAAATTAATTCTCTATTTAAGGTTTAAGAGAAAACAACTATGAAAAACTCATGTGTGTAGGAGGTAGATAGGAGAGAAGAATGTGGAGTGAAGTACACTACACACACTTATTTTATTATGAAGAAGTGTGTACATTATATAGGAGAAATAATCAACTACATTCCCCTACACTGAAGGAGGTAGATTTGGATGAAGGAGAGAGAATAATGGAATACACCAAGGAAGAGAAAATAAAGGGATAAAACAAAACAAACACTCCTAAAATATGAACTATTCAACGTATGCTAACATTCCCCCCCTTATTACATTATTCTTGCAAAAGTGGCCCCTGAAAGGTTCAAATTTTACTTTGCCAAGAGATTTAGTGAGAATGTCAACAACTTGTGCTTTAGTAAGACAATACTAGAGCTGAATTTGATGGTTAGGGAAATGCTCTCGAATGAAATGGAAGTCAATTTCAATATATTTTGTTCGTTCATGAAAGACTGGAATCTGCATGAGCTTTAACACACTCTAATTGTCACAATAGAGAATAGATGACTCTTTTTCAGGAATTCCCAAGTCATCCAAAATGTGACGTAACCATATAATTTCACACATAGCTCCTCGTGCAGTGTGATATTCTACCTCTGTGGATGAGATAGAAACAACATTATACTTTTTTCTTATCCATGAGATAGGTTTAGATCTGAGATGAAATATGTATCTTGTAGTTGACTTCCTATCATCAACAGATCTGGCATGGTCCAAGTCGACGTATCCCTATAAGAAGAATTGATCATTCTTCTTATATTCTAGACCATAATTAGTTGTTCCTCAGACATATCTCAAAACATGATTTGCTACATTCCAGTGACATTTCTTCAGCTCCTGCATGAACCTAGAAAGATAGGTAACAACGTAGCAAAGATCTGGTTTGGTATATGTCAAATAGATGAGCCCTCCAACAAATTGCCTGTAGAGAGTAGCATCTACTTGAGGTGAGTCCTAGAATCTTGAAAGTTGTAAGACTTTTTCCATGGGAGTGGCTATAGGTTTACAGTAAGACATTCTATACTTTTCCAGGAGTGTCTTGGCGTAATTTTTCTAGGAGAAAAAAATGTGATGCTCATTTTTCCATATCTCCAAGCCAAGACAGTAATGTAGTAGCCCCAAATCTGTCATGTTGAAGGTTATTTTGAGATCATTCTTTACAATATCAACCTGATCTTCTGAACTGCTAGTGATCACAAGATCATCTACACATACAACCAGAATGACAATTTATTTTCCTACCTTATTTATATACAAATTAGAATTTGAGGGGCTACAAGTTAACCCATGCTGTAAAAGGTGATCATTGATCTTGATATACCATTCCCTGGGAGCTTGTTTCAGCCCATAAAGTGATTTGATGAGATGACATACCTTCTTAGGCTGCTATTCATCAATAAATCCTTCAGGTTGGGTCATGTATAGTTCTTCTTTCAGATCACCATTTAGGAAAGCACTCTTAACATCCATCTGTTGAAGTCTCCATCCTTTCTGTTTTGTAAGTGTGTAAACTACTCTGATGATCTTCATCTTTGCAGTGGGTGCAAAGGTTTCTTCATATTCGATGCCCTCTTTCTAAGCATATACTTTTATTAAAAGTTGTGCTTTATGTTTGTCGATGGATCCATCTACCTTATATTTTGTCTTGAAAACCCATTTGTATCCTATGATTTTCTTTCCTGTAGGTAGATCGACAAGTTCCCATGTCTGATTTTTCATGAGTGAGTCATATTCTGTAACCATTGCTTCCTTCCACTGAGTTTGACTGAGTGCTTCACGAACATTATCTGGCTTGGACCTATTCATCAGTGAACTCATGAGTGCAAAGTTTACCTCATTTCTAGTTTGACTCCTTGTTTTGATTGCAGATGATGTATCTGGGAGTTTTTGCAAATGTGAGTCCTTGATAGTGTTTTGTACCCATTTCGGATGAGAACTTGGCTGATTTTGAGAAGAACTGTGTCATTTCTATGTGGATTGATGTGGATTCACATTCTCCAGTTCTCCAAGGACAACAAATAGTTCTCCTGGTAGCATTTCTTTTCTCTAAGTAGTCTGCTCTAGCTCATCATCTGATTCAGAGACTAATCGGTGAGATGTGGTTGGAAGTGGATCTTATATTGATACTATTGAGTCAAAGGATGACTCATCACAAACCACATCTAGACTCATATATTTTATTTTTCTCAGGATCCATGAGAGGATACACCTTCAAGGTATTACTGTAGCCAAGAAGGATACATGAGAGTCTTTTTGGATTTACCTTCTTTCTCTTCTGAGATAGGACATGCATGTATGTTGTGTAACCAAATACTCACAAATGAGAAATTGATGGCTTTCCACCACTCCATACATCTTCTGGCATTTTGTTTTGTAGAATATTTGTTAGTGCTCTATTGAGAAGATAAACAACCATTTGTATTGCTTCATCCCAATAGCATTCTCCTAGCTTTGTAGTTGATAGCATGCAATGAGCCATCTCCATCATTATGTGATTGTGACGCTTAAAAATGCCATTTTTTTGGGGCGTGTACGGAGCAGACAAGTGTTGCGTAATGCCGTGTTTGTTTAGGAAGGCCAAGAACTTATTTTGTGTGAATTCCCCCCCTCGATCTGAGTGGATTAGAAGAAGTGGTTGTCCGGACTCTTTGAAAACACGATGATAGAAGTTTTGCAAGTGTTGAAGAGCCTCATTTTTCTTCTTTAGGAAATATGCCCACATCTTGCGAGAGTGGTCATCCATGAATAGTTGGAAGTACTTGTATCCTAAAAATAAAGCAGGAAATGGGTCGTTTATATCAGTATGAACTACCTCCAGACACTTCTTGGCATGGAAGGTGCTTGCTTAAAATAGATCTCTGTGTTGTTTACCTATAAGACAGCCAGGGAAAATAGTCAAGGAATTGGACAATTTGGGTAGTCCATGGACCATTGCTTTTGAACTCATCTAGTGCAATGAATTGACCGAAAAATGTTTATATCTAAAATGCCATAGGGAAGATGATTCTATTGTCGAAGCAGATAAAGCTACTGCAGAAGATGAAACAATATCTAAAACAAATAACTTATCTTTTACAAAAGCTTTAGCAAGAATCATACCTTATCAGGAGATTAATCATGATTTAATGCGATTTTGAACAAGAAATTCTATCTTAAGGTGATGATTCAAGAGCTGAGTAAATGACAAGAGGTTGCTAGTCAAGAAAGGAACATATAGTACCTTTTTAAGCATACATTTTCATGGTCCCAGAGGAATGGTGACATTCCCTATTCCTTATACAATGTACTCTTTTTCATCCACTATCTAAACTCTATCTCTAGTTGGTTCTTCATGTAGCGAATCAAATACCTTCTTGTCACCTGACATATGCTTGCTTACACCAGAGTCTATCAACCAGAATTTCTTTGTGGGATGAGAATTTTGAGAGACGAGTATAAGATTCTTACCACAATGAGCTCCTTCTGATGTCCCCTTATCAGATTCATCATCTTCTTATTAGGATGCGAGATGTCCCTTGTGCTTTATCTAGAGGGGATGTCATTTGGAATTTTGAAAATATTCACACCAGGATGTGCTTATATGGCTTGAAGACCCATATTTCAAGCTATTATGGCAACAGTGATCAGTGTCGTGAGTATTGGTTCTATAAATGTGACACCATCTCTTTGACTTTTGATCTTTCTACTCTTGTTTGGGTTGCACTAGATTTGGTTTCTCTAGGGGACCCTTTCAATTCTCCTAGCCACGGTAAGGCTTTGAGAACAAGTATTTATACTAAGACTCCTCATGGGATGAAGTGATGGCCTCTTCCTACTTCAGAAAATTCACAAGCTCTTCGAATGTCACTGTTTGTTTAGACACATTCAGTGTCGTAACAAACACTTGGAATTGAGAAGGGAGTGCTCTCAAGGTGATTATGATGAGAAGTTTATCATCCACTATTTCACTGAGCACTAATAAATCTGATCTCAGCTCAGCCACACGACGTAAGAATTCCTCCACTTTCTTGTCTGACCCCATAGAGAGGGTTTGTAGCTTTGACTAACGATGAAGTATCTTCATTTGATTTTTGGCTTCATAAATGATTTCCAACTTATCCTATGCCTCCGTGGGTTTCTCCACATTCCTAACTTGCCGCTGCACATCATCACTAATTCTGAGCATTATCAGCATCAAGGCTTTAACACTAGCCATTTCATATTTTATTAGTTCATCGAGGGCTATGAGAGCGGGCACATACCCTATGACAATTCCCCATAATCCTTCAAACTGAAGGATTGTCTTCATTTTCATCTTCTAGGCCACAAAATTAGACCCTTTGAGCAACTTAGCATCACACAGAAGTAACTTTGGAGCAAACATTGTAATAATAATAAAATAATTATTTATTTATTTCAAGAACTATTAAAACTTTGAGTCACTGATGAGAATTACTGGCTCATAGATGCTTGCAATATTCATGTGTTGTGAGATGGAAATGCTTTGTAGGGAGTTATTCCTCATCATCATAGTTGGCATCGTACCCAGCTTCTAATTCTTCCCGTACTCACTTTTCTTGGCAGCTGACATCGAAAAGAAAGTATTCAAGAAGTCCTTCTCAAACTAGCTTGTTGAATGCTAGATTTCTAGTATTCCAAAGCTCATTCAAAAAATTAATGTAGAACCCAGATCTCTCAGGGACCTCTTCACGGTTTTCTCTGACTGGCGAATTGATATTCCGGCTTTCAGCTGAGGTGACCGTGTTATTGACTCTCTCAATCAAGTTTTCTACACTCGACATTCAACGAAGTGTTGTATGATCTTCTTATCGTCCCTCGTTGTCTTGGTGGAAAGGTCTGTTCTAGACACCAATGGCACTATATATATTTTTTAAACAAAGAATATGACCTTTAGGCTTCACAATGCCAAATTTTTCTCTTCTCGAGCCACGCAAGATGAGAATTATCTACACAGTAGCACGCATCCACGCAACAACACAATGTTTTTATGATGAGATTTTGTATTGAAAATTTGGCCTTCCATGCAGGTATGGTCAGTTTCCATGCACCAACTTAATACTTCCACACAGGCTGAAGTTTTATTCTAAGTTGAAAAAATTGTAGATGTTTTGTTGCTATTCTTTATTTTTTCACGCAAAAATTAGACACATGGATGTGAATTTGCACAATCTCCAACATAACAGGTTGTAGAAGACTTCCACACAGATTTTATTTAACTTGGTTTTGCTAATATTCCTCCACGCAGTAGATTTCATCACCAAATGAAAAATATAAGCCATGTTTTGTAATTACAGGTGTATTTTCAGCAGATGTTTTCATCTCCACACATCTCATGTCCATACAGGTCCTCCTCCACGTATCCACGAGTAGGGAAATTCTCCACGTAGGTGAATATTCACATAGGAACACTAGATTTCCATGCAGCAGATTTAAGTCATCACGTTTGCTTTCATCCACACTCACATCTCCATGTTGGTCTCCACAAAAATGACTATCAAGTCTCCACATAGGTTGAAAGACTTCCCACACAAAAAATTTAATACAGGCCGCTCCAATTGCTCCACGCAGGTGTCAAATTAGGTGACATAACAAGACAAAAAAACACAAGCTACTGTTTCTCCACCATGCAGACCGCTGGAAACTTCTACTTTCCACCTACCTAGGTATCCTCTCAGTTACAGGCTATATGGTTTAAACAGAAACAAGGAAAAACACCAAAGAAAAAAAACTACACATAGGTAAGATATATGGTGCTCTGATACCAAACTGTAGGAGTCAGATAGGAGAGAAGAATGTGGAGTGAATTAATCT
Organism: Taxus chinensis; assembly: GCA_019776745.2. NCBI lineage: Eukaryota > Viridiplantae > Streptophyta > Pinopsida > Cupressales > Taxaceae > Taxus > Taxus chinensis. The sequence goes on along the minus strand of CM034155.1, from coordinate 425,862,444 downwards.
ACAGACACTTATTTTATTTTGAATAAGTGCGTACATTATATAGGAGAAATAATCAACTACATTCCCCAAAACTGAAGGAGGAAGATTTTGATGAAGGAGAGAGAATAATGGAATACACCAAGGAAGAGAAAATAAAGGGATAAAATAGAAGAAACACTCCTAAAATATGAACTATTCAACGTATGCTAACAATGTGAAGTAGGAAAAATATCCACCTTACCTTCCACGATAGGGATTTAATGGATTGAAATACAAGCATGAAGAGACGACAGACCCCAAAAAAATATTGAATCTATAAATCAAGCCCTTTTTCACAAAAAAAATTTGAGATTTTACAACCTCCATTCCAAAGCTAAAAAGGGGGATGGATTTTACATAATCCATAGGATTAGAACTAGATATCTACTTGGGGTCTATATTTATCCCTTTTTTTTTACCTTTCCCTTGCAATGATTTCCTAAAGGATATAGCGCATGCTTGCTTGATAGCCCAAACAACATAAACTTCCTTGTTGGATGCATCACCATTATGTCTTGATGATCCATTAGAGCATTGGAAATGGTTTTTTATGTTTACAGGGACCAATCCATCTCCCTTTGAGATAGCACCACCCCAAGTGACCACACCATCCAGAAAATTTATAACAACACTACCAGGATGGGAGGAAATATAGCCACAGAGTTTACCTTATCTTATTGAACCTCCACGCTTGAATTGAGAAGAGACATTACCATATTGATGGTTCAAACAATTTATTTGGGTCGAACACTATCGTGCATGGGAGGCCAACACAGTGTCGACTCATTTCCCACCACTAGAGACACTAGGGAGAAGAGGGAACCTACCGAACACAACCTCTCCATGGCCACCTAAGAAACCTTTTTCATTCCCTCTACCAAATTTATGAGCGTACTTTCCATCAACATGGCCATTAGGGTTAGGGAAACTTTTAGATGAACACATTGACAATAACAATGAATATATCAAAATATCTATCCATAAAATCTAAGGCAGGCTTGGTATTACATGCATGATAAATTTATTTTTTATAACTCAAACGTCTCACATTACCCCACTCTAAAATGTGGTTTACTTGGACCAATCTCCAAGGTGGATCAAATTGGGTTCTTAAATGACTAAATAGGGCTATGATTTCCACTCAATACTTCTTTATTTTTACAAAAAAAATTCCATACATGTGGAATTGATGTAAGATTTCATCCTTCCTGACCACTTTCCCATTAGATTGTGTATCACTTGGGAAGCTGAATGTCCCTTTTGTCATAAGGGCCAATTATTTCTTAAGACATACTTGATGGGGGAAAGCCCACACTCAATCATATCAAACAAGTGTGAAACTTAGTGCCATTTCCATGTCTCTTATTAATCATGACTAATTATATTAATCATGATTAATGTAAGAACATTTAATATTATTTTTCTTAGGACCTTTCCATACATCCACATAACCTTGATGATATTATTAATTTCGTTCTTACCTTAGATGTTTCTCCTAGTGTTTAATCTCCACAATATAATAAAGAGTCTCATTTTCTAGTGCTTAATCATACAGTTATTAATTAAATTTATATTTTACTTATATCTATGTGGGAATATAATATCCCTATTTAAAATTTAAAATCTCTATTCCAATTTATACTATCATATCTACATCTCTTGTGCACACCATGGATCCATACAATATTCTTCTACTAGACATTCCCCTTAACATCTAACTTATGATTTGTAGAAAATGGTGTCATAAATATATAGAGTGGTGTCTACATCTTCAAATTTCATATATTATAATAAGTTTGTTCATAATCCACTTTCATTTGAGGCTGAATATTATCCTCTACCACTAGGGTTTGTGTACGCTATAATTATTATATATGAGGGTAAAGAGGATCCAAATAAACACCTTATCTCTATCCTTGTTCCATGCTTATAATAAGTTTATAATGAAAAAATACTAACTACGATATTTTGTATAAGTCTTAATATTTTTTGAGATTAGGATAAACAATTTTTTTAATAGGACCCCAAGATACAAATAAAGAAGATTGAAAGAAACATAGCAGAAACAAACTACTAGACTGCAGCATAAGAGCGACAGCTATAGTGATTTAATGATATTTTTTAATCAATTGATAAATCATTATATTATCATTATGATTATGTGGCATATCAATCTATGATTGTAATATCATTAAATTATGAATTAATATTAATAGTAAATAGGTTATGTCCTTATAATAATTCTCTATGTTTCTACCTATTATTTCTTGTCAAATGGAAACAATAGTTATTGTTTCCGATGATGAGGATACTCACTTGGTTGGTTCCTTTTGCAACATATCTCTTTAAAAATTTGTTGTTCTAATTATAATAATATTTTCTTTTATTTTTGTTTAGCTAGGAATAATTTATCTTATTTGTCACTTGTTATTATAGACATTTTCTCTTGGGATAATTACATGATAACCTTGTTGTTATGTCCATTTCTTTATTTCCATGTCTTGTATGTGTGTAATTTGTAAATGGCAACACAATTTTTTGGAGGCAATATATATATCTTTTCAGATGGATATTGTTTTATTTTTATAATATAGAAAAAGATAAGCATATGCTATAATAGTTTAATCATGGTCATTATGTATTAATTTGATACATTCGTGAAACATCAAGGGTATTTCCTTCATGTCATGAATCAATTTTCTACCTAAAAAATATTTAATTTCAAGTTTCTATGCATAACATGAAAGGGATAGGTATTGTATTATATATGAATAGGAAATCTAATGTAATATAACTCATATTAGGTCTACAACATGATTAAATCTTTTAATATCTTTGAATATAAATTTTGGATATTATTTAAGAAAAATCCCATTTTTGTAATAAAGATTTGGAAAAAATATTTAGAGTGGAACCATTATAAAATAATGCCTTTTTAGTTGAATATACTTGAATTTAAATCATAGTATGTAGTGGTTTTTAGTTTTCCAATGTATGTTTAGTAGGTGAATCAATATAGTTGAAGATCCATATTGTCGAAGGAAATATACTCATTGATTCTTATAAGGGTATTTACAATAAAAGTAGAAGCAATAGCTAGTTTATCACATCAGATTTTAGATTTCTATAGTGCCTCATACAAAATGTCATTCTATAGAATATATATTTATAATTACACATAAGGCGTTTAGTAGTGAGATGAGACCTATTGGATATAACAACATTCAAAGATATGCCAATGGAGAAAAGGTTTTCAGAATACGTTGAAATATGATGGCTGTAAAATATTCAGGTTTACAATTTGCAGCATTATTTTGTTTGAGCATTTCACCGTGCATATTTTTTCCACTAGGATGACTTGTTAACAGAAATGTATAGCTCACATCTGTTCATTTCTTAGGAAATTCTTTATGTCATCTGCACCTATATCTTCCCATAGTGTACAAGTTTTGGCAATGGTGTAAAAGAATTAACAGCATTTACGTTATGCATACTGGTGACTTGGAGGTGTTATCATGCTACCATCCTATGTAAAAAATGTGTTTTTTAAAAAATGGGGTTTTGAAATGGAGAAGGGACTTAACAGATGTTTAGTTGCAATTTCCTTGGCAGATATGATTGTAAAATGTGGAAGAAAACTGGTTGGGATTCCCATCCTACTTTTTGACTTAAAACCTTTGTCCCAACTGGCCATTATCTCATTTTATTTTTAGGCATTTGGTATAATATTTAGATAAATGAGAGGATTTTTGTGTGGTAGCACAAGTGTTTTAGCTTTTTTGGGGTTTTTAGTCCAATGTCATGTAAATAAGTGGATTTTTTTGCTGCAACACAAGTGTCTTAGAAATTTTGGGTTTTTAATCTAATGTGAGGGAAAATAGTTGATTTTTTGTTGCAGCACAAGAATTAGAGGAATACGGTGCACATGAAGGTGATTTCACATCAATATCTATACTCTATTTCTTGAAAACACCAAGGTTGGTTGAATTTTATTTATAAATATATTTTTTCATTGTGATTCTTATGTTTTATGTATCATTTTTTCTTCCATTTTTCCATGTTAATAAATTCACTATAAAATTTTCAAAAGCTTCCACGCAAGTACTTGTGATTGAGAAAACTATTTCATAAAATTCATAAGGAAAAACTATACAAGATGCATGTGTTGACAATTTTTGCACTTGTGCAAAAATGGTCAACTCGAAACTTCATTACGATGGATGACATTGTGAAGTGGACCTAAGCTAGGGGAGATTCTTTCTATCAATATTGTTTCTTTTGAGGTAATTAATGATTACATGAAATCTTCATCTATGTGTGTTGTTACAAAATGTAGCAGATCACATAGTCTACAATTTCATGACTATCTTAAGAAAAATAACACAAACCCCAAAAGGAGAGTTGTGTTATCTTGATAAAGACATCAAATTTTAGAATAGATGAAGTGTTAATTTTTGGGACAACAATCATAATTGTAGATTGCAGCAATCAAACTTCATTGCTAAATGTTACATGTATTTTTTCAGGTTCTTTCTATTATGATTAAGACATTAAATTATATTATTGGGTTGTTTAATTCATCATACAATCCATATAGAAATTTGAATTGCAGAAAGAAATCCACAACTCTATTTGAGAATTCAGATTTTTATTCATAAGAAATTTCAAATGTTCCCACACAAGTCGTGCGATGCAACTAAAAAGTAATTTACAGGTACTGAAGAAAAAGATAACTATGTATGAAAGACAAAATAGAGGAGTATGAATGAACCCATTATTGCCTTGGGGTTTTTTTCTTCGGTTGATGCATCTCCATCTCCAACTTTGTTCCCACTTCATCTTCACTACTGAAAGCACTATACCTAAAAATAGAAAAGAGAAAATTGTCACCTATGAGCTGATGGTTAATCCATATTCCTATACTATCCAAATTCATGTAGATGAATCTCTTCACAATAGGAGATATAAATTACATGAAGATTAAAGGCACAACTAATAAAGTACTTTTCTATAACAGAATACATGATTTATTCACTCAGAAATAAGGAGAGAGAAGAAAAGAAAACTATGGAACATAAGAGAGGCCAAAAAATACTAAATATTTTCTAGCTATTTTCTTGAGTGTGTAGGTACATATTGTAGTCAAGAAGAAAATAAATCATGTTTTACAGTCCTCACTGTTACATAAAGATTTTATAGTTCAATGAATTATATCCTATGGTACATCAAAATTGGAACAAATCACAAGTACATACTGGTATGAAAGAAGAATGCAACTTAAATTTTAGTAGCTATCCTAGAAATAGAAGAAATTACAATGCAGATTAGAGGAGAGAATTGTAAATAGAAATACATGTTTCAGAATACAACTCAAAGGTGAAGCAAAAGAATCACAATATAAAGGCTGAAGTTAACTAGAAAGATAAGACTACAGCTAAAATAGAATGAGAAAGAAATCTAAGAAAACTTTGGCAGGGCTTCGACATGTAAAATGGACATTTACATCTTTCCATCATGTTGTTTTTTAAACTAGTAGATGCTTGAAAAGTTGTATGTAAATCAAATCGTAATACAGAAAGCAGAAAAACATGACATGATCAACATAAAAGTTATCATATTTTAGCTTCCAATAATAAGCCAGGTTCAATATAAGAAGTGATACATTATGTATTTTGAATCAGAAAAATACATTTATTACAACTGAAATAGAATAAAAGAAGGAAATATGAGAAAGTTTTGACAAGGCTTCGCCATGAAAAATTGACATTTTAAATTTTCTAGCATGCATACTAAAGTTGTAATGAAGATCAAATGTAGTATTTAAGAAAAAAATAAATTGAAGTACAACATATCAACAAAAACTTCAATTTTCAGCATGCAAGAATAGTGAATATAAATTTCTAGAAATAATATGTCCTTTCCAGGTTCTTAAATCAAGAGTTACAGAAATGTCAAAAAATCAGATATCAAATCTCAAAAGGTACATCTCAATATATACAGGTTTCCAAAATATGTTTTTAGTCCTTTAAATATCTCAGTTCACAAAACATTTTTGCAAAAGAAAGGATACAAGTCTTTAGCAAGGTTACAACCAGAAATATCAAATGCATGTATGTGCAAACAAGTAATCAATAAAAAAATTAGGAGTCTTCAGGATAATATATTAGAATATCATTACAAAGTATTTTTCTCTCTTTTATGCAACGAAAAAAAAAATCATATTATTACAGTTTTAAGGAGAAAGCAAATTTTAAAAGATCATGCAGGAAAGAAGACAACCCAGAAAGGATTTGAGACAAGACATTATATACTTAGAAAAGCATAGATTATTGGTTGAATAATTAGTGAAATATGAGATCCCATATCTAGGTATTAGAGTCAAACAAATAAAGATATAACTTTTAGAAAGGTAACACTTCATATTTCTTCAAAAGGATCAATTTATTGTAGTCTCAGGATGAGGCAGAACCAATTTTCAAGTTTGAATGAGTCATAAAGTAAAAGCATAAAAATGAAGGAGCTCTACAAAAGGATGAAATAGGAAATAAATACTAAGTTATAGAATTAAGCTAAAAAACAGAGCCCCAATGAACACTAAATGTAACAAACCCAATATTCAAACTCAGTGAGTGATTATTCAAAATTGAAACAGGGAATGCAGGGCTTAAAATGGTGTGAATTTGATTTCAACTATTCCAGAAGCCATCAACAAGAATCACAAGAAATGAACAAATCTAAATACTCACATCAATGAGAATCACAAGAAATGAACATATACGAATGCCCACATCAACAAACATTAAAATCCAGTGAGTTTCAAGAAAAATGGGAATACCCATTTAGTATTCATAACACAAACCCAAGTGGAAGATATTTGAATCATAAAATGCATACATATCCGAGTTAAAGAAATTTTCATGTTTTTCAAAAATTATCATTCCCATTGAAATCAGTTTCAAGTTACAATATCAGAAGAGAAATGGTACAGATCCTAGATTTGATCGAAAAAACATTAAAGGGTATCAAGAATCAGAGTAAGAAAATAAGAACTCGGTGATTAAATTGGAGCTATTAAACCCTCGAAAGATCATTAAGTTCAAAGCGGGAAAAACTAGGACCCAGAATGAGTCTCAACTTGAAACATCCAAGGGAAACACAAAATGACAAAGATAATTTAAAGAAAGAATGAAGTATCAATATCTTAGAAGTAAAAAGGGCAATGAAAAAATGGTTACAAAGCTTAGAGATCAAGACTTACCATCCCTCATCAAATAGTCATGCACATAGAAAGATATCAGAGCTCGGTAGAGGTTGATAATGACAGCCTCTCTTTTACTACATAAGTAAACAATTCTTGAAAGGAATACAAATGGTGTCCAAAAATATCACAGAGTTCCACATACTAAGAAAATATATTCACCGTTGGGAACTGATCTCGAGGGTTATGCTAAATATAACGATCATCAACCATTCACTCAGAAAAAATCAAAATATATCAGAGGCAATAAAGATACAGATGCACGAAGGTATACAAAACCAAACAAACCTCACAGATCCGAGATCAGACCCACGAAGACAGAAGCTAATTTTTATTACAGAAAATTATAGAAGCTCAAAGAAACATTTATTGCCGAAATAAAGTGTCAAAACTCAAATATTGAGAAAGGAACCATAAAACAAAGTTTTCACATTTGCAAAAACTCGCAGAGAACCATTTTTGCAAAGGATCTGAGCTTGAAAGGATTTAACAATGGTGTCAAGCCAAAAAAATTTCAGGGCTTCACCCACAAGCCAGAAAACTAAATGATTTCGTCATTAAGGTCGAGTGACCTTTACCATCTAAGCTCGAGAGCTGAGTTAGTGGAACTCAACCACGATTAAAACATCAAATATCAACCAAGTACAAAAAATTGATGATCAAGGATCACTACAAAATCAATGCAAACCACCATGGTTATGATGCTACCAACCAGTTTAATTACAGGGTTAAAACCCTAACCATGGGTCAAAGATCGATGACCTAAGATCAACCAGTACAGAGGTCAATGGCTAAAAATTGATCACCAAATTTTAAAGAAAATCACCATGGTCACATTAACAGCTAGAACATTAAATGTCAATCCGAAAAATCTAACTGAGGGTCAAGATCAATGGATACAAATCAAAATAATACCAATCAATGGTTGAATCAATCACCAAATTTCAAAACAAGCTTTACCTGAGTTAATCATGTCACCGACAAAATGATAAAGGGGTGAGTCATCGTGGAGAGGGGGCTAGCCCCATGTTTAAATACAAAATCATTGCATATTGAATTTTAAAATTCTAAACCATAGTCTATCTCCCAAATGATCAATGGGGGCCGACATCCATACATGCCAACAATTATCTACCAAAAGGTAAAGTATAACCTTATTCCATTAAAAATACAAAAACCGACAAGAAAATTGCGAGACCATGATAAGAAAATAGGTGAAAGACTATATAGTGTACCATGTTTTACACAAAGGGTGGCTGAATAGTATTATTTGCATTGACCTTATCTAAGGTCTGAACTATATGATATGTCATCTAGACCAAAATCAAAACGGGAGGAAACAAATGATTACAACCAATGATTGAGGAGAAAATGATAGGTAAGTGCTGGAGTATAATCAACGAATATTCACCTTAACACTTACAAAAGATACCTCATACCCTTAAATGGTGAACTACAAAGGTGGTACCCACTAATGCGAGGGTTGGAGATGATTCACTATGTGTTATCCATGTAACCAAAAGAAGACAGAACAAGTGTCAACATCAGAAATCAAGATGGTCCCAATCAAGATAGATGTTTGGATGAATTATTTTTGCAATGTATTGCAAATAATGTAATTGATTTTTCTCACTCACAGGGAGATAAGTTTTGCATGTGCACCCAAGGGGACAAGTTGATCAGAATTATAGATGTCACATTAGGCACAAGAAGACAGAATTTGCATGCACAAGGAAGGAGAGTTTCCCATCAAGCAAGATATATTGTTAGCAAATTATTCACCCATGTTTTTTCTAAAAAATAGAACAATAAACTTGAGTTTGACTAAGATGTAACTAGTGGCTATTAATTCCTCTTCGTATTAGCTTGCATTAGTTTAACCTAAATAAAGGATAATAATAGGATGCATGGGCGTACAATTTTATCCTATTTTTAGGAAAGGTGGGTGAAATAATTTCGCTATATATTGTGTTCCTTTGCAAAACACAAGGGGATGAATTTTAGATAAAGGAATTCTGAAGTCGATTTTGCCATCTTTCCCCTCTGAATGTGAAGTATTTTCTTCATTTCCAATTATTTACAGTCTTGTGTATGTTCCATTAATCTTGTGAATGTTGAATTCCCTGATTAATCATATTACCCTATTGCGAATTCAATAATCTTTGCAGTATATTAATGTGTATGTTTAACTTAACAATATTGTTGTGATATTTTCTCTCAATACATCAAAGTGTTTACCTTTAATTTTTTACAGAAAACTGTTAGCTTTTACATCAAAATTCATTTCCATATCAATTGTGCATGTACTAAGTCAAAGACCTTATATAAGTTTTGAGTATCGCCTCAGTTTTAAATCCTTTTTACAATCATCTTTTACCCTCAAACCCCAGAAAATCAGTTTAGGATACATTAATAAGGAACCAACCTTGATACCTAAGACTCGCCTCAAAAAAGGTATACCCATAGACCTTAGGTATTTCCATTATATCTACAAAAGAGAGAGATCATTTTTTGCCAACTTACAGCACCTGCAACCATCTCTCTACAGGGTGAAATTTCAAGAGAACATTTTTTGGCATGCCCAGTGGAAAAATGAATCATATCTGTAGGAAAATTACAGCAATTTACAGTAGATTTATAGTATGGAAAAGTTACTTTTGGATCAGCAAGCTCCAAAAAATTATTCTAAAAATTCTAAGATTTATTTGGCTACTCAGTAAAGATGATTTTAGACCAGTATTGTAGCATGTTCCATGCTTGAAGTGAATACAAGATCATCGGTAAGAGGAATTCCTTCTAATATGATTTATTTACGTTTGAATTATAGAAGGAGAAGATTTGGTAATACTTTCATTATTCTAGGCTTGGTTTTGATAACCGTCATCGTAATATTCCTTCACCACGTATCAATTTCTCTATTCAGATCCCAGTTTTTCCAATGGCTATTCAACCACCTTAGAATTTTGTGACCTTTACTAATGGCATCCCATTAGTAGTTCCAGTTTATCATGATATCCCTAATGCTGCCATGAAAATCTTGCCATCATTTACTGGTGAAAATCAGGTTACAAATACAGAGCACATCAAATATGTTGAAGCCTTATGTGCAATTCAAAATATCACTCATGAAGATGTATCTTTGAGACTTTTAGCTGCATCCTTTAAAGGAAAAGCCTTGCAATGGTATAGAAATCTAGAGATTGGAAGCATAAGATCTTGAGATGATTTAAGTGGTAAATTGCTAAAACAATTTCAAGATAACTCAGATCATTTATCCCTTATAGAACAACTATCTACCATTAGAACAGCTCCTCATGAATTTATGTCTAGTTTCAACATTTATTTTTCTAGAACTTAGGAAAGAATCCTATCAAGTGTTAAGCCTCAAGTTGATCATGCTTTCTTTTATTATCTTAGAGCATTAAAAAATGATATTTCAACTATGATTCAGCCTATGGGAGGTGAAACTCTTTTGGGTGCTTATGATATCGCTATAAAATCATAAAACAACCTTATTGAAGCCGTAAAATTAGCACCAAGGCCTTCAATGCCTATTTTGGTATATTTAGTTCCTATCCCACAAACTATCATTATTATATAACCTGTTGTTGTATCCACAATGGATGACGTATTTAAGGCTTTGTAGACCATGGGGAACAAATTGAATTCAATCAAGAATAGACTTGCATTACCTACCAGACCTTATCAGGCTCCTTATCAGCAAAACCGGAAAAATAGGCAACCTTACCAGGAGAATCAAAATTATAGGCAGCCTTATCACCAAAGGTAGTTTGACCCAAAGGTTCCTAGTTCATCTAACATTTTAGTCTCAGTTAATATGGCTACCCAAGAATGGTTTAAACCTTGTAATCAACCTCATTCAGCTGTAAGTTTCCTAAATGCTTTTTTTAACATAAGTCTTGTTGCACAACCTCAATTCGAGAGATTGTTCATGCCTTAAATGGAGGGTGGGCAGTAAGAAAGTCACATTCAAAAAGTACCTGAATAGAATTTAATCAATTTTACTCAGGATTAACTTATTTCAATTACCACTAAGGCTTAAGAAAATCCTACAGAAAGAAAAAAAAGCAAAATAGGTATGTTCTTCCTACTTTCAGTGAAAAAACAACAACTACAAGCCCCAAACCAGCTAACAGTGTTGTTGTTTCTCAAACAATACTAAGTGTTTCACCTAGTAAAGAGTAGTGAAAAAAGATACAACTTGATCCAAGAAGGATATTTATACCTTAGATATCAAAAGCAACCGAAGTGGAATCAGTTTTTGCTAAAGCCTATGCTAAAATAATAGAGTCTGTTTCTAAAACTATTGCTTCCTTTGAGATTGTTGATGTAATGAAAAATCTTAATGTTAACACCTCAATGTTGGATGCACTAATTACTCCAGGATAGTAAGATTTAATTTCTCATGAACTTGCTAAGTAGGATATTTCTTCAAAAAAAATAGAAAAGGAAGTTCAGAAAGCAGACACGGGCCTTGGAACAATAGAACGAGACTGCATTAAAGAGGTTAAATGGATGGTTCATAGAGTTTTAAATGCTCATGACATCAAGAAGCCACCACCATTTTATTTTTCATTGATTATTGGAGAACATATTGTTCATAACTATATGGTGGATAATAGAGCAAGTAGCATAGTTATGTCAAAAGCAATTGCAGAAAAATTGGGTTTGCATTATGAACCTATAGAAAAAAGTGTTCTATTCCTTGATGGGACTGCAATGAATACAGTTTGTGTCATAAAAAATATAGAGGTAACATTGCATGGTTGCCCAAATGTTTCCATTCTTCATGATATTACTTTCATAGATTTACCTCCTTTGTTTATTGTTTATCAAGAGATTTCACAACAAAGATAGGAGGTTATCTCTCTTTATATTGGTCCTTATTTTTTTCACTACACATTATGGAACCAAGGTTACTATCAATTTAGAACCGTTGGTAAGATTTCATATTGAGCCTCACATTTTTAATACATTAGCTAATCATGCATCCTTAAACCAATCTGATTTGATAATACAACTCATGTTTTAGCATTAGATGGTGTTTCTAACTTGTTTATGGATGAAAAGACACATGAAGAACATGTTCATGATCCTTTCAAAGAAGTTGAAGAACATCTGTTTACTGTCTATTGTCTGCATGAGGAAAACACACCAATTCCCTTGTTGTAAAAAAATAGAAAATGCAACAAAAGGAATTTAGAAGCTTTATTTTGATGGAGCTGAGAACAAGAAAGAATAAGGAGCATGTTTGATGCTCACTTCCCCAACAAATGAAAGGTATTTTTCAGCTTTGAGTATCCAATTTTCATGAAATTATAATGTGGTTGAGTATGAAGCATCAATTCATGGCTTACTTTGGGCCATAAAAAGAGGTATTAACATGCTACAATTGTAGACACCTAAAATTGGTTACCCAATTTAGTGTCCCCTAGGTTTGTTTATCCTCTCCAGTAACCTGGGGCACCTTTATATCACCACTTATCCCTTAGGGTATTACTTAAATATTTTATTTAAACACATATCCTAAGTTTATTATACCCCATGGTGTTTCATCCATGGATAATTAAATATTAACTATTTAATTATACTTTTTACATGTATCTTAACCGCTTATCTACCCCATATCATTTCTATCAATCTATTCCCCATATTTGTCCTCCTCCCAAACCATGCAGTGGGTTATTTCCCATATTTGAGCTAGAAGGATGCACTTTCATCTCTCCAGATCATCCTTTTTGGCCATTTTCAGACTCTGTTCCCCAATCGGCACCGACTGATACTCGGTCGACGCCAATTTTTTGGAACGGCGCCGATTGTACCTTGGTAAACGCTGATTATAAATACAGGGCCAGAATTTAGTTCTAGTTAGATAGAAACAATGCCTAAGAGTTTTTGAGCATTAATCCTGAGCATAATCTATCAAGTGAGAGTGAATTTTGTCAAAAACAATCCCTGAGAGGAGTACTGTTACTCTGCTCCCACAACATCGACATCATGAGGCTTCATTGATCTCTTGGTGACTCTGTTCCTGCATCTAGCTAAGGCAGAGCTTTTTCAGTATCCCTACAGATCCAACAGACATTGATGATCTAGCCTTCATTGTCCATTTCTCAACCTTCCTACAATTTTCCCCTAGTCAACGCTGACCGATCCCAGTCGATGCCGATTTAGCCTAATCGACGCCAGGTAAAAGAACTCAGGTAACACAAATCTAGCATTGTTTTCATAGTTTCCTATTTTCTGTTGCTTTCTATCTGCTATTTACATTCTGTTTGTCATTTTTAATTAGAAAATATAGACATTTACTTAGATCTTTTATCATGTATGCATCTTTCTTTAATTGAAAACATGAACTGACATCCACTGAGGGAGCTTATCGCTTCTTGGACCCGATTTTCAGGTAGTCCACCCAAATATATTTTAACATTGTCTTTTTCTATCAAATATTTGTGTCTAATAGGTTTCTCAGATCTACTTTACAAGATTTCTCGTGTGCGCTCGTCTTGTATAAATCGGATTTCTTCTCCATCTACATCTTCAAATCTTGTCTTATCTATCAGGTATTGATTTCATTTGAGTTTTTCAGGGTTCTTGTGTTTATTTTGGTACATTAACTTGGACAGGTAACAAGCGTGGAAATTCTTGATCTACATTCTAGCACACCCGGTGGGACTTGAACCAAAGTGCCCTATTGGTAATTTCATTTCTTTTCCAGTTTTGAGCTTTTGGTCTTTTTCTTCACTGATTTTCATCAATTTTCCTGACACATTTCCTTTCTTCATTTTGGTCCTGCTTCTTTCACTTATAATTTGCAAAATCAAAATTATTTCTTTCTTTCATATCTATATGCCCATTTCTAATTCTAAAATTAGTAAATCTTTCATTTAATTTCAAAACTACACTTTTTGATTTATCTCTTGGTGTAGAATTTCCATTTCTTTGAAAGTTTCTAGTTTCTTAAATAGAAATATTTTTTCTACTATTATATGGATATATCTTTCTGGATTTGTTTGTGTGTTTTCTTAACCTCTTCTTGCAGAGCACTTTTCTTTTTCATGGGATTGTTTGAGGGGAAGAGCTCAATAACGCGCTTTTTGAAGTCTACACACCTTCGAGAGCTAAATATATAGATATTTATCTTTTACGGTGTTTTCTCCATTTTAAGAAAAGAACTTGTTTGTTTTTTTTCTATCACATTCAAAATTTTTGATTTTGGTGCTTAAAAATAATTTAATCACATTTGGGAAAGAATTTGTTTGACTTGTCTTCATCGAAATCCAACACTTCATTTTTAGTGCTTAAAAAGAACTTCTTCTTTGTCATTTCTGTTGTATGTTCTTCATCTAGTTTTCAAAATAGGTTGGAAAAATAATCAAAATTGGTAGTGACACTATTTTCTTTTTATTTTTCACCCTTACACACAAAGCCAAAATCTCTAGGTATTAAGCATTTAAACAAAAATTCTTTCCTTGGCCTCGCCTACTTAGAAGTGACATCCAAGAGGAAGAGCCTACGTGGTACTCGGGCTGCACTATAAATTCACCAAAGTTCTGGTATATATTGGCAAAGCACCCGACTCTCTTATTGCAATGGTGTGTGAAGTGCGGGGGTAGGCCCCTATATCAAGCCACGTATAGGTCTTTTACTGAAGTACCTTCGGGAATCCTCACCAAAACATTCCACAAACCATCCTTAGTTTGGCTATCTAAGTAGTTCCTATTCTAAAAATCCTTCCCTAATATTTGCTTTCTTCAAAGCATGAAAACATAAAAGAGATAATCACCTATGCTGCTTGAATTTTCTGTGCATTAGTTAGGTCAATCTCTTTTGTTTATGTTTTTTGCTTGTTTATGACAGTCATCACCAGATCAAAATCTAGAAAAATGGCTCAAATGGCCCCTTCTTCATCCGATATCACCACTAATGTGGATGTTTCGGAACCCCTCAGGTCTTCCTCAGGACTGCTTTTAGTTGGTTCCCCTTCTTGGTAATATAATCCTTTCTATCATCCTAAAGTGATCCCATCACGTCCAGCTTCCCCCAATCTTTCAGAGGTATCATCTGCTTCTGATATAGAGTATGTTCCTCACGGAGATCCTAAATTTCAAGTGCTCCTTGATCACAATCCGGTAGCCCTTACAGACTATCTAGTGCATAAGTCTGTTCGAATATCTCATCAAGGACCACCAATCCAACAAGTTTACGATTATTCTCATGAACCATCCTAGGCTTTTATAGAACAATTAGCATACTTTTTCTTTCCTCGAACTACAGAAGAGGGTGGCACATCTATGCCTCCTTTTTCTCTTCCACCGACCATGTCGACTGGTTCTCAAATGATCTTTCCTATCCCTAGTACCGCGGGTACCTCGGTCACTCCACAACCTACTTTTGAGAGGCCCTATTCTTTAGTTATGATGGGTGCATCCACGCTCTCATGGATTGCTATTAATTAAGATCCATGCCATCTATTGTGTCTCAGGGTCAGTACCTCTCTATGAAACAACCCCCTTCTACGAGTCAGTCGGTTCCTTCTTCTCATCATCCAGCTGGTCTTTATTCTAATGCTATAGTGACAGCGACCTTTTCCCATCCTTTGGCGTCGGTGCCCTTAGCAACCAATCTGGAAGTCAAAATCCTCATTTAGAATTTGTTCCCCACCATGTCCAATCAAATCAACACCCATGTTCCTCAATCCATTCCGATTCATTCGACAATTTTAGGATCCCACGAATCACAGGCTCCATCTTTCATTCAAACACCTTTATCTCAACCACTTGTCATCTCACAACCTGTTTATATGCAAGCTCCTTCATAAAAAATACCTCAGCAGGCGTCACCCAGAACACTTGGTTATTCCTCTTATCATCCTTTTAATCAACAGATGAATCCCCCGTTAACACCTCAACAAAATCTACCATTCACTTCTTATGCAGGACATAACAACACGCCTCCTCCTCAATCTGACGTCGTCACAATTCTTTTCAAGAAAATCGTAGACCTAGAAGCCTCCACCAAAGGGGCTCGCCCTTCATACTCTTTTGAAGAAGTGTGTAATGAACCGATTCATCCATCAGTGGCTTTAAAGCCTTATCCTCCCCAATGGGAACTTCCTAATTTCTCAAAATTTCATAATTGGGAGGATCCTCAACAACACCTACGAGCGTTCAAGCACACTTGATACCTTATAGTCCAGGATCAGGAGCTTATGCTCCATATTTTCCCTATGTCTCTAGCAGGGCCTACTTTATATTGGTATAATAACATTCCCAAACACTCCCTGTTTTCTCTCTCAATTAGCTCAGATGTTTGTTGAAATTTTTTCAATAAATATAACACATAAGATCTTGATTACAGATCTTTATAACATTCATCAATTCGATGATGAGTCTATTGCATACTTTGTCGCTCATTGGAGAGGTATAATAAATCAATTGTCTTTCTCCCTCCCTCAATCTCAATAGATCGATTTTTTTACTCGATCTTACGCTAATCATATTTCTTCCACTTTAAGGATTCAAACCTTTCATACATTTGAAGAGCCTTTACGATGGCATGCAAACTTGAGTCCCATGCCATTGAACAAGGGAAGTTAAAACTTTGCTCTAAATCTAAACCAGATTTTTCTCGGTTTACAAAATCAAACCCTTCTGCTTCTAATAAAGACAAGAATCAGGGGTCCACCAACGCTATCATATTAAAAACATCACGAGCTGATAACACTTCTAATCAAACACCACGGAGATAATCTTCATCTTCTTGAAAGGACCCTCGTCATCTTGATCTATTACTTCGTTGGGGGAATCATATGCTTCTATCTTGGAAAAAATGTTAGAAGTTCCCATGATCGAACTTCCCCCTATTAGAAATTTTGCTGAAAGCCAAGAACGACCATTCTGGTATGGGGAAAATAACTTATGTCATTATCATATAAGAAAAGGCAATGACATTTAACGATGTCAGAACTTCAAAAATATTGTCCAAAAATTAATTGATAAAGGAGAGCTCATTTTGGATAACCCAAATGCTCCCACAAATCAGGCAATTGATGTCTTTAAAAAACCTTTTCCCAATCAATCCCTGAACAATGACGCTTTAAGGTTTCAAAAACCAAACACTCATACTATCATCTTCATCTACACTGAAGAATATTCTTCTAAACCTAAGCCATCTACGAACATGTCAACCGAATCGGAACTTCCTCCCACTCCGTTAATCTCTGAGATTCCACCATCTTTGGACAATTTGTCTTTGAATATTCCTCCATTTTTATAGATGTATTCATCTCTCTCTACCTCTTTATCTGATCTTCCATCCATGCTAGAGACAGTGTCATCGTCATTTGTCTCATCGTTAGACATTCTTTCGATGCTGGAGGCATTTACATCTCTTCAAGTTTCCACAACGAATACATCTACTTTTGTTTCTCCTTTTTTCACCATGACTATGCCATTGGTGAACATACCTATAGTCGTACCAACTTCTCTACCAACAGAAGCATCTTCGATTTTAACTCTTCCCATTTCCTTTCCTATAGTAGTTTCACCCACAATTACTATACTGGAACTATCTTTCTCATAGGGAACCACTTCTTCATCATCCACTTCTTCCATCACCAATGGTGCCTTGCCTATTAAGGAAAAATATAAAGAAATAGCACCGGCACCTACACCTTCCATTCCTGAACTTAAACTGAGACAACTGAACTCTAACGTTACATCATTAGTACCTCACCATCTACTTCCCCCGAAAATGTTACAATCACCTTATGCGGTCAAAGTTGTCACCATCCCTGAAAAAGGAAAACCAATATTTTGGACTATCAAGACTCTTGGTGCTTTCCCTCAAAAATATCTCTCTACGCCTCATAAAAAATTGGATTTATCCACTGAGAAGGTGTCTTATTCTACAACACCATCTTCTCCAGTGCTTTGTAAAGTGGATTTAACCACTAGAAAGGAATCACCTCTTTTATCAGAACCATCATCTTCGTCACCAAAAGCCAAGGCACCTTTTGTTCCTCCTATCATACCTATTTTGAGAGCTCCTCCCTCATCTGAATAAGTCTTATCTAAATCATCATTTGTTTCGACCAAGCAACCTTCTTCATCTCTGAAGACCATAACACTTGTCAAATCTTTGTCATCTTTAAAATCTATCTTAGGAGCTCCTCCTCCATCGAAATCAATATTGCCTCTTCCATCTCAAGCACCCAAGGCTACTTCTCCTGATGTCTAGAAAAGCAAAATGATCCCTAAAAAGACTTTCAAACCAGACATGCAGATTATTTTACCTCGAGATTCTATTAAGGTGAAAGAGGAACCTTCGTCATCTCTGTCCTCATCTTTTTCTATAGGATTCTATACTAAACTTCTTCACCAACATATCCAATCTTCATCCATATCTCTTCCTCTGATCAAACCCTATAATCCTAAAGGAGTAAAACCTTCCTGGTTCAACTATGATTTGATTTGTGCTTACCACCACACTCCAGGACATGACACTGAGGGATGTAAAGCCCATCAATCTGTCATTAGCATCCTCTTGGAAGAAAGTGATCTTCTTCTTGAAGAGGAGGAGGAACAAGTTTCTCCTATCATCTCAACTACATCTGAGCCTAAATGGTCTACCTAGACCTCTAATTCTATTAATTCCACTCTAGATGATCTCCCACCTTCTCAAATTGACACAATTCATATTGCCACTAGAGCACCACAGTATGATAATCCGTCATCATCTACAACATCTCGACCACAGGTTGTCATATCTGTGGCCCCTGAAGGAGTTCATCCTTCCTCATCAGCCTCGAGACCTCGGGTCTCCATTCGTGCTTCACCTAGGGTTCATATTCCCTTGTCAGTTGAGGAGAGTATTATGAAACAACTCACCCATGCTCTGGTCAAAATGTCCCTTTTTGACCTCATTCAATCATCTCCACAACATCGCCAGGCTCTGATTGATAATCTGTGTCACATCGTAGTGAATTTAGATGAGCCACAACATTTCAAGATGGTTGTTGGATTGAATAGACTGTCAACCGCCATTTCCTTCAAGGATTATGAAATTCCTCCCCTTTCTTCTAAGGATTTAGAGGCTTCCATCTTTATCACAGTTCAAATCAACAACACTAGGTTTAAACGCACTATGATCAACAGTGGTGCTGCACTAAATTTCATTTACTCCCACACATTCGAGAAACTTAAGTTACCAAAGAACGTAGTGTCACCACTACCTTTCGCCCTTCGATCATTTAACGATCAATTGGCGATTACTTTAGGAATTGTGGTCCTGCACATTCAGGTAGGTAAGAAACTTATTTACGAGTTTTTTTACATTGTTTGAAGGGAAATTCCACTACAATATGATCCTCAGATGCTCCTGGATTTATACAATGCATTGTGTCCCATCAACCCTCCATCAATGCTTAAAATATTAGTATGAGGGAAAAATCTATACTCATCTAGGAGATCCTTTTCCTTCCATACAACACGACATGACCATAGGGTCTGCCCCTCTAAAGGAGAATGCTTGTTCTCCTGATGAGTTTTCATCCTCTTCCATACCTGTAACAAAGCTACCAGATTTACAAAATCTGGAGGAGACGTTGCAGCATTTTTTGCTAAGAGAGATTCCTCTTCTTTCTTTTGACACCCATCTCAAACCTAATGAGTATAATAGACTAGAAAAACAACCTGAATATCAGCTAGGTTTTGGTCACATTGTCACCATTAGTTTTCCCAATCAATAGACTAACTTCATTTATGGTGGTCTTGATACACCTCGCTATCATTCAGATTCTCCCCCTAGGGCCAAAACCTATTTAGCAGGGTTTGATTGTTTACATAATCCTGCATTCGCAAAAACTTATTTATATTAATGTGCATGGAAGGGGTTTGGCCTACGAAAGTATGAATAGGGTGTGCATGACCTTGCATCCATTCCAACTCTTAAACCACATCAAAAATTTGGTTTAGGATTTAAACCTATCTCAAAAGCCACCATCACCATTCTCGATGAGCCTCTTTCCATTGAGGAACCATCTTCTACCACAAGGTCAAAAGCATCAGTTGATGTGGATGACGCCATTTCCATCCTTCCTAACTTTTTTTTTAGTCAATACCATTTCCATAGGTCCATTTACCTATAAAACTAATGCCGAATCCACTTCCATACCATTAGTCTTCTCGGAAATAGTTGGAGACAACTCTCCCACTATCAACGCTATCCACCATGAGAATGATGATTCTTTCCTCACCTATCGCGAGGTAGAGGATTCTTATCTTCCTAAAATCATTCCTTCTGATACATTTACACTTTTAAATGAAGCCACTTTCGACCTTAATATAGGGACTTCTAAAGACCCTTGCATCATTAAGTTCGGCCAATCTCTTAATCCACGTGAGTTACGAGACTTCACCACCTTTCTTTCCAACCATCACCAAGATTTTTCTTGGTAAAATGAAGATATGCCAAGACTCGATCCTGATATCGTGTTCCACAATATCATTACTATTCCAGACACCAAACTAGTTAAACAAAAATTATGTAAAATGCACCCTCGTGTATCCCTTCTTGTTAAAGAAGACTTACAGCGCTTGTTTTCCGCTAACTTCATCCAACCCATTGACTATCCACAATGGGTTTCAAATGTAGTACCAGTAACCAAAGCTACTGGGAAAATTTGAATTTGTACTGACTTCTGGGATCTTAATCTCGCTTTGTCAAAAGATGATTTTCCTCTACCTAATATCGATCAACTCATGGATTTAACTATAGGTCATGAGATGCTTTCTCTTAAGGATGGTTTCTTGGGATATAATGAAATTCTCATCGCACCAGAGGACCAGCATAAGAATTCCTTCATAACTCCTTGGGATAATTTTTGTTATCGTGTCATGCCTTTTAGTCTTAAGAATGCAGGAACAACCTATCAATGAGCAATGGCCTACATCTTCCATGATCTCTTACACAAGACTATGGAAGATTATGTCGATGATCTCCTTGGTAAGTCCAAATGCCCGCAAGATCACCTTTTCATTCTTGCACCTCTCTTTGAGAGGCTCATTCGTTTTTGTCTTTGCCTAAATCCATCTAAATGCATGTTTGGCATCATCATTGGTAAACTCTTAGGATTTATCATTTATATTAGGGGTATCGAAGTTGATCCCGCAAAAATAAAGGCTATCCTTGAGATTCCTCCCCCTTATAACTTAAAACAGCTCCGTGGTCTTCAAGGACTCATTCAATCAGTGTGTCATTTTATCTCGTAACTATTGGACCGTTGTCAACCTTTTCATCATCTCCTCCATAAGCATGTTCATTTTGAATGGGATGAGCATTTCCAAAAAGCCTTTGATGATCTAAAAGATTATCTTCTTTCTCCATCTGTGCTTACAACTCCATGCGAGGGGGAGACATTCTATCTTTATATTTCTATGACTGACCATGATCTGGGAGCCATGATCTCACATCGGGATGCTAACGGTAAAGAAAAAGAAATATATTATATCAGTCACACTCTTCATGAGTATGAAACACACTACTCTGAAGCTGAAAAGTTGTGTTGTGCTCTCTTCTTTGCGAATTCTAAACTTTGTCACTACCTCCTTAATCACAAAACATATATTGTTACAAGTGTCAATCCACTCAAGACAATGCATGCTAAACCTTATCACAATGATCATATTACTCGTTGGCTCATGTTCATGATAGAGTTTGATCTCGAGTTCATCTCACAAAAATCTATCAAGGGTTAGGTCATTATGGATCAATTAGCTGATACTCCTCTTCTGGACACTCAAATCCCGCTTGCTCAATTCCTAGATGAGTATATCCAACAAATTGATTTCGGTCTGTCTCCATTTAAAATAAAACTATTCTTTGATGGGTCTAAATGTCAGTAAGGGTAAGGTGCAGGTTTCATCATGATTCCTCCTTGGGGTGCACCTATCTCAGTTGCACACAATTAACTTTGAGTGTACCAATAATATGGCCAAATATGAAGCTCTTGTTTTAGGTCTTCAAAATGCCATTAATCTTGGTGCTTTCCATATTGACATCTTTGGTGATTCTGAGCTCGTCATTCTCTTTCAACTTCATTCTTTTGATAAATTTACTATCCAAGCTATTCCTCACACTGTGAATCGATTCGCAGATACAATGACTTAGCCTTGCTTATTCCACCTTTTACCAAAGACTCGTGACTTTATGTGGTTCTTCAGTGTTTAGACCAATGATCTCATCTCAAGCAGTTGACTTCAATTAATGCCATCACAACCAACACTCAAGATGACTGGTATCAGCACATTTTTTATTATTTATCTCGTTCAGCGCTTCCTCCAGATCTAACTTCCAATGGTAGAAGATATTTTATCCTACGTGCTAATCACTATACTATTCTCGGCAGAATCCTATAAAAATGTGGTTTTGATGGTATTTTTCTTCGATGCCTTAAAACTCCTGAATCATCTAAAGCCATCCAGGAAGTCCATGATGGTATCTGTGGTGGAGATTTTAGTGGCTTAGCTAAACACATGTTACATTTAGTTTATTATTGGCCTTCTCTTAATCAAGACTATTGCGAATACACTAATAAATGTATCAAGTGTCAACAACATTCCAATCTTATACATATCCCTAGTCAGGCTTTACAACCTCCAACAGATTTGTGACCTTTTTCACAATGGGGTCTTGATCTCATCGGTCTCATCAATCCCCACTCTTCACAGCATCATCACTCTATCATTACTACCATAGGATACTTCACTAAGAGGGTGGAAGTTATTCCTCTTTCATCGACCAAAGTTAAACCCATTGTTGATTTTGTCTATAAACACATCATTTTTCACTTTGGTGTCCCACACAAACTCCTCACAGACAATGGTAAATATTTCAAAAACATCAATTTACGGAACCTATGTGATGCTTTCAATATCAAACTTATCTTTTCTTCTCCATACTATCCCCAAGCTAACGGCTAGGCTGAGGCTTCCAATAAAACTTTGTGTAATATCCTCGCAAAGGTAACTAGTCGAGCTGGTAGGGATTGGCATTTACATATCCCTTTTGCTCTCTGGGATTATCAGACTAGCATTTGTATTCCTACTAGTGCTACTCCCTTCTCTCTCATTTATGGGTCTTAGGTTGTCCTTCCTTTGGAAGTCCAGATCCCACCTCTTCCTGCCTCTCTCAGAGAATTTTTATCTAATGAGGACTATCGTCAAAATCATCTAGCGCAGCTTGAGTTACTCAATGAGCAGTGTCTCAATGCTCTTGAGCATCATCAAGTCTATCTTGCGCGTGTCAAATGTTCTTATAACAAGAACTTGCAGCACCATGGCTTCAAGGTTGGGGATCTTGTTCTTAAAGAAAACCAAAATTTCACTACACTAGAAAGGAGTCAGCGTGGTAATTTTGCTCCTAACTGGATGGGTTCGTACATAGTCACTCATAAATATGGGTCTGGGGCTTATTGTATATCTTCCATGGATGGTGTACCTAAAATGGAGCCTCTTAATTCTTTGCATCTAAGGCCCTTCTACTCTTAAAATCTATCTTACACGATCTAAGTCACAAAACCAGATTCGTTATCCATCTGTAACTAGTCATGATTTTGTAGTGATTCGAAACTATGTGGTTCTCCACGTTATGTCTTTTCTACCTTAAATATGAGTACCGCGGCTCTACTCATGGCATTTTTCTTATGGATATGTTCCTCCTCACGGTAGGAACACCTTAATCACTACTTCATATGTCTTGAGTGTTTATCTTAAATTGAGTCTACTTGGGGCATAAGTACGTGTTTGTATACATTTTCTTCCCCTCTCTCTAATATATTTGGTCTAAACTAAACTTCTTCCAAAGCTCCAAAAATAAAATAAAATTAAAAAAATTGAGATGTTATCCTAATTCCAAAAGATAGACTGATCCCTCGAAGGACAGCTATCAATGCCTTATCAAATAAATTAAAAAGTATAGACCATTCCCTTAAAGGATGACTACCATCAAATTCAAAATACAGACCACTCCCTTGAAGGATGGTTGTTTATCTCATGGAATTTTCATGCTTCTAGCATGGATCAGCCTTTGCAGTAACAGACTTCCCCTTCGGCCAGTTTGTTCAATTTTTAGCATCATTGAAAGACTTCCCGTATTGATCAGTCTTTCTATATCGAGAAAACTTCCCACGTTGATCGTTTTGCTCTTCTATCAAAAAATCATGAAGCTAAGATATAAAAACTTTTTTGATCATATGGAGACCCTATTTTCCCAATATGAGCACGTATTCTGTCCTTCATATATTTTGATGAGATACATACTTACTTCTCATTCCATCTATCTCTTAGATCTGGTTTGTGAGTAACTAGTGTTAGGTTCATTTTATTTGTTTCTAATTCCTTATGTGCATCATCTTTCGGTTTCCTACCAAAGTCTCTATTTATGGTCAGTTAAGGGCCTAACTTATCATTGTTTTTTGCTTTTTATTTCTATCCTTTCCTCCTTTTCTCTCACAAGGACCATTTCCCATGATTATTTGTTGTTCATCTAATTAAATTGACATTTAACATGTTAATTTAGTCAAATCTATCATCTATCTATACATATCTTATCTACTTCATCTAAAACACATCAAAGCATGTATTAAAAACACATGTGAATCCATCTATCTATTTCATTACAATTAAATTAACATCTTAAACATGTTTAGTTTATCAATCTATCAATCCCATCAAATCACATCACATCTATCCATCTATCCTCTATCAACATATATCTATGTCCATAAAAATTACACTACATCTAACTATATGTATCAAAATTAAATTCATAAGTACAATCACATAACACAAAAATGATGAATATATATACATGAGTGTCTATACAAAAAAGAATGGATGGATTTCAATCAAGCCATCTATATCATACATCAAAAATGCCTTCAAAACCGAGGCTACATCAATATATCGATACAAAAATAACATATCTATATAGTAAAGTCGGATAAGTGGAAGACACTATCTCCTCCACCCTCCTCTGGCCAAGGTTGTCCCTCATGGCCACCTCCTATCAAGCTAGAAGCACCTGCTGCTGGGGCCCTGCCGCCACCTCTATCTCTCCCAGTACTCACACCCTCCGATGCACCACTAGCTGCAGCGATCAATAATCTCCTCCTCGTACTGTAATGAGTCACATAAGGGGCATGCTGTGTGAGGGTATCCTCATAGTATCTCACCTCAACGAGGAGAACTTGATAGGTTCTTAGACTCACCATACTAGGTGCTCGTAATAGCGCTGTTGCTGCTACTAGTGGTGGCCCTCCTGATGCCGCACCCTATGCCCTGGACTCTGAAGTGGTGCCTGTATCACCGTATTTGGCCCTGAGGGCCTCTCTGTGCCTATGGTAGTGATCTCACTGCTGTATCACTGTATCCTTCTCCTAACATGTAGTATCTCTCTCCAATATAAGTGCATCCCTCTCCTCCGTCAGAGCTCTAATCACCTTGAGGGCAGCCTGGTGGGCATACGTCAGGGCAACATGCTCTCCCTCTAGTCTCTCAGGAACTGTAGATATGTCCCCCTCATCCGCATCTATGGATGTTGGGAGGTGTTGTGGTAGCTCTGTAGAGTACCATGCCACGTAGCCATCATCCACTCCTAAGTTTTCATCACTATGTGTGGGAAGTGGGGCCTCCCTCAGTGGATCTGTCAGGATCAAAATCGGCAAATCGTCTCTCTACTGTCCCACCTGTATGGCATATATGTGGTTGAGACCATCTGTATTGAACCAAACTGCCTCATCACCCATATAAATGGGACGTGCTCCCACATATCTGGCATGTGGCCCCTAACCACCCTGCTCTGTCTCAACTCCACTAGGTGAGCATCCTGATCGGCCCATGTTGGGTAGACCTGATATGGTCTCCAAATAACCTGCTCTAGTGTCAGCATCCTGAATCACTCAGTATACCACTCTGCAGATCTCCCTGTATCTCTCGGGGCCATGTCTTTCCTCCATCACTAGAATCCATAATCAAAGGCCCCCTCTGCTTCTAGCATCCATGGAAGCCCTGATGGCTTGATCACTGCTATATGCTCATATACCCAGCAATGGAGCACAAAGCTAACATCAATACTTGTCCTCCTGCTTTTGGTGTACATCCACAACTCATGATATATTTGTGCTACTAGGGCATTAACAAACGTAAACACCTACCTGAACTCCAGGATATCACAAATATAGTCTAGTAAAAGAAATGGAAATCTACCACATCCTGAATCTTGTAGAGAAAAATAGGAGATTGCCATCTGAATCAGCGCTATCCATCTGCTCCTAGCATCATCCTGTCTATAATGTGAGGCTATCCTCACTGCCTCGGAAACTATCTCTGAATCATTTTTCCTATCTCCATATAATCATCCCAGGGCCCTCTGTTGCTGCTCTTGTGGAGTGGTCTCTATCGGGTCCCTGGTGATCGGAAACCTCAGGATCCTATATATGTCCTCATGGGTGATGGCCATCTCACCCATCCTGAACTAGAATGTGCACATCCAGCTATCCCATCACCATATCACTACTCACATCAACTCTATGTCTCGAGGCACTCGTCGGTAGTAACGGAAGCCCCCGAGCCTAGATAGCTCCAAGTGGCACCGATCGGCATCTGTCACGTTAGGAAGAATAGTCTCTAAAAGCTTGTGAATAGCATCCCACATATGTAATGACTCTCGTGCCTGCATCCATGACATCAAGCGAGGTGTTAGATTCTCCTTTATTCAAATCAAAACATCAAAAAAACACATTCTACTACTTTCTCAGTCTAATTAATCCAGTCGTCACCGATTAAACCTAATCAGCATCTATTTTTCCAATCGATGCCGATTGGGAGACAGAGTGTCTAAAACACTCTGACCTCCCACTTATTCCCTTTTTCCCTAAAAAACGGCATCCTAGTATGTTATTTAATGGTAAACATATAAACAAGGCTAAGGTACATCCACTTACCCCAGGTCGTGTCCTCTTCCGCTTCTGACTGCTTCAAGAGGCTTCCATGTTGCTCAAAGTCAATTTTTGACACTTTCTTAATCAATCGTCATGGTGTAAATAAATTTTTCATGTTTCCCTTTCTCATATTTATATGGATTTGGTACGGTCGGTGCCAATTTTTATGGTTGGTGCCAATTGGTTTAGCCAACATTGATTTTGGCTTGATCGACGCCAATTAAGGCCAATCATTGCCGATTTTTTGCAATTTTTCCTTTCCACATCACTTTCTTCCATCTCCTCATCTTTTTGCCAAAGTGTTGATTCTTGGCCTATTTATCTTATCATTATTATGACCTAAATGTTGCCTTTTGGCACATATTTTTGGCATTATCAGCCATTTCGAGTTTGTTCACTATACATGGGTCACTTGCATTGGTGGAAGCCTAAAGATAGTGGGTCTGTAGGCACTAACGTCATCTGGTTCGCAGACTGTCTGATTGTACCTACTAATGTGTCACTCTTTATTTGCTACTATTTTGCAGCCCTCCTTCCACTCACAGGTCTATAGGTACTAGCGTCGTCTCATATGAAGACCATCTAGCCTGCCCTACCAATGTGAGGTCCTTAGGTTGCTGCCTTTTTTATTTTTTTCATGCATCATAAATAATCAGATTCACTCAAGATATCTAGTTGGAGCATCCTGCATTCTCATCTAGATTTTTCAAACTCAGGATTGGTTGGTCTTTTGGGATTCATCCCATCCCTAGTTTGAGGGGGATCACATTATCACCTTTTTTTCTTCCTTTCTTCCAACTCCTTGTTTTTGTCTTGCAACTTTTCTTATCCTCTATGGTAACCTATGGCACCTTTATATCACTACTTCTCCCTTAGGGTATTACTTAAATATTTTATTTAAACACCTATCCTAAGTTTATTATACCCCATGGTGTTTCATCTATGGATAATTAAATTTTAACTATTTAATAATACTTTTTACATGTATCTTAACCGCTTATCTACCCTATATCAATTCCTAACCTCACATATCAATTCTATCCATATATTCCCCCTATTTCTCCTCCTCCTAAACTATGCAGCAGGATATTTATCGTATTTGAGTCAAAAGGATGCACTTTCATCTCTCTAGATCATCATTTTAGGCCATTCTGGGACTCTGTACCCCAGTCGGCGCCGACTAATACTCGATTGACACCAATTTTTCAGAACGCCACCAATTTTACCTCAGTCGGCGCCGATTATAAATATAGGGCCATAATTTAGTTCTGGTTAAACAAAAATAATGACAGAGAGTTTTTCAGGATCAAGCCCGAGCATCATCTATCAATTGAGAGTGAATTCTGTCAAGACAATCCCTAAGAGGAGTACCGTTACTCTGCTCCCACAACATCGACATCGTGAGGTTTCATCGATCGCTTTATGTCTCTATTCCTGCATCTAGCTAAGGTAGATATTTTTCAGTATCCCTACAGATCCAACGGATATTGAAGATCTAGCCTTCATTGTCCATTTCTCAACCTTCCTGCAATTTTCCCCTAGTCGATGCCGATTGAGCCTAATCAACGCCGATTCACCCAATCAATGCCGATCGACATGTAGACAGGTAAAATAACTCAGGTAACACAAATCCAACATTGTTTTCATAGTTTCCTGTTATTTGTTTCTTTTTATCTACTGTTTACATTCTATATGTCATTTTTAATCAGAAACTATAGACATTTACTTACATCTTTTATCATGTATGCTTCTTTATTTAATTGAAAATGTGGAATGACATCCACCAAGGGAGCTTATCACTTCTCGGATCCACTTTTTGAGCATTCCAACCAAATATCTTTTAACGTTGTCTGATTCTATCAAGTATCTGTGTCTTGCAGGTTTCTCAGATCTACTTTGCAGGATTTCTCGTGTGTGCCCGTCTTGTCTACATTGAATTTCTTCTCCATCTACATCTTCAAGTATTTTCTTATCTATCAAGTACTTATTTCATTTGAGTTTTTTAGGGTTCTTGTGTTTAGTTCGGTACATTAACTTGGACAAGTAACAAGAACATAAATTCTTGATCTACAACAATTTTGTTGTGATACTTAGTTGTTTATCTATCAAGTTAGAAATTTCAATCTTTGTAAGAATCCATTAATGAATCTTATAGACATAGAGTTTTCGAATTAATGAAATATTTCAACCGTATTAATATCCAGCCCATTCCTAGAAAAGAAAATAAGCATGTAGATAGACTTGCAGCAATTGGTGCTAGTTTTGAAGTCCTGGAAAAGATTAAAAACAATGAGATTTAGCCTCACATAAATCTTATTTTCAAGCCTTCTATACCTGATAATGATTTAAATTGGTAGGTTTTTTAAAATGATGAACATATCTACAGTTTTTTGTAGCAAGAATCTGAATTTTCAGAATTAAATTAAGACAAATTACAACACTTATATGGAGACTAGATTGTTCATTTAAAGACAAATAAACTACCTCGAGGATTAGTCACATTAGAGGACATCTTCAGCACTAATGATCAGTTAAGGAAAGAAAAAACCAAGATTTTGACACATGTTTATAACTGTGAAGAGATCTCAGTTGATGAAGGGAACATTTTTTTTCTCGGAAAGGTGTTGGTACCCAGATTGATTCTCCCTCAGAAATCAAGCAACATCACAGATTTGAAAAGACACTCAGAGATAGACATATCACAATATATGTTATTATGTAGCCAGGGAGGTAATTCATATGGCCCTTTGTCACTTGGGTTGATGCAGAAATGGTAAGCACCTTAAAAGGATTTGATATATCCTCACTATTTTAGGTTGTGCCTTTCAACCAGTGTAAGAGTACCCATTTGTAACCTCTTTTGGTAAAGGAGATGAAGATATCCTTCTTTGCAAAAATTTGTTAGATAAAACCTTGAGAAAATATGATCAAATGCACCACAATTTAACTCTCACAAGTTGTCACTTCTAAAGAATGGTGGTACTTTCTAAACAAGGCTTAGGTTACTAAAGGCATGGAAACCAGATTTGCTTCTACATATATTTGTAATGGAAATTATTCATTTGTTGATATACAGGAAACAAAGTGGTAGTTCAGGTAGGATTTACTATTTCTGAGAAATTCCTTGGTGGGAGATTAAGCAAGACAAACTTGATTTTTCTAGATCTTTGAGAAATTTCACAAGAATTGGAAAAATCAATACTAGAAATCTTCAAAATAGTAAAAATATTCCTTCAACCAGAAGGTGTGCATCCTTGGAAGCCCAGATTTTCACATTTTCACACAATCTTGAAGTATTTAACATGAAGGCTCTAGTTAAAAGACTCAATTAAACATTATCAATCTTTGGTTTATCGCACCTAAGGTACCCCCAAAGACTTACAAACAATATCTGTCAACAAATGAAGGTAAAGTGATTTCAAATTGTTTATTCCATCTCCAGATGAAAGATCTTCTGATAATGAAATTGCAAATGCCACTAAACAATCAAAAATATGAGATATTTTGTGATTTAGAGAGATTCTAACATAAGATTGCAATAGGAACAAGAAAAACTATTTGCAGACATTCTGAAATACAATAGACATAATTTTTACCTGAGATTAACACAAATAAATTTGAAATTGATTTAGATTCATCAGTAGGGGAACGTTTTCTCGAAACAATCTCAGATCTCGTCAATGGTTGTAAACATGCTACCAACTTGACATGACGCACATCCAAAACGTAAGAAATTAGCAGGTTTCTCAGATGATCTCTCAAAAAGATGGGTTTTTCTATAGTTCCTCGTAAAAATTAACCCCCGACTATTTACATGACTCCATCATGCATTTTTATAGCACTTTTATCCAAAATTCACCCCTCGAGGTAAATTTTGATAACATGTAGCAAATTCTTTAGTCCCGAGAAAGTAGATTTATTCAAGGCCCAAAATCACGTTTTGGGGATCCTTTGGTATCTCCTTAACTTCCCCATCTAGGGAAAACCTAATTAGCAAAAAATTGGAAAAATCCAAAAAATGAAGTTGCAAGCTTGGTTTAATTCATTTTCGGTCTAGAGGTTGCGGGTCATACCCATGTGGGTTGTACCAAGGTTCGTCGTACCAAGTTTGGGGCTGAAATACAAAGGAATTGGCTAAATAAGACATTTTTGTCCTAGGAAATGTGCAGGATAGTTGGGATGTCAGGACACATGGGACGTGAAAAGATTATTTTGCCACAAGTCAGTATATTATGAGTGGTGTGGATATTTTTGTCTAGGACAGTCGAGACACAAGTACGTGTCGGATGTATAAAGGAGAAATCATCGCGCAAAGAGCCAAGCTAACTAGAATCGGCTGATGTGGAAGTCAACGACCCTCACGGCCCGGTCAACGATGGATGCACAGGGACAATGAATCCTGAATCAGACAATGCAGAATAATGTGTTCGGGACAACTAGGACACGTGGACCCGATTTTGTTGAAATATCCACAACAAAGAGAAAAGTCAAAGTTTGACCTCCAAAACTTCAAACTGTCATAAATTTTGACTCCGAGCTCTAATTGTCATAAAATTGGAATTTATAAAATGAGCTCTAGTCATAAAATATAAGAAACATATTCAGCTCCATTCAGTTAATGCTCATTCCCGTCAAATGACAGAAAACACCTGGTAGACCCAAAATAGTTGCTCACGCTCAGAAGGCCATAAATTTGTATTTCTCGATGAAATTTCACAAAATTGGCACTGTTGAAATCGTGGATCCAAGAAAGATGCACATAAATCAAGAAATTTTGGATTCGATGAGAAATAAATAGATATTTTTATAAAGCATATATGGGTTCATGACAGTGTTTTATTTGGTAGTTGGGAGTGTAATTAAGAGGCATGGTCATCATTCTTTCTCTGTTGCAACACCTGGGATAGTATGGGGATCATTTTGCAAGTAACATTTAAACATTTCACTCCATTTAATGCATCTTACAAGTGGTTGAAGGAAAGATTTTAGGATTTCCATTTCCCCTTCTCTCTTTGTTCTCATTTGTTCTATAAATTGGAGTGTTGGGATCATTGTAAAAAGAGGTAGTTTTGTTGTAAAACAACTCTGTCAAAATTGATTTGTGAAGCCAATGTGCTGGAGGCCCTTGTAGTGGACTCCTTGTATGGTGATCCAAGCCCTTATCTTGTAACAGATTGAACTGTGCATATCACGAAGCAATAAAACATAAGTTTGTGGATCCATCTTCCCCTGCTGTGTTTTCCTACATTCTTCTTGCCCCTTCAACCTTGATTACAAGTGTATTGTGTCTATCTTTAAGATCTTTTAAGGATCCATTATTATTGTGCATGTATGAAATATTGTGGTGAATGCATTTTTATATTGTGGAGAATTGTTATCACCCCTTCTAGTATGCACTTTACTTCTAGTTTTCACACATTGTAAGACTATTCTCACACCCTCCTTTTCTGGTGTATCACCACTGTAGTATAGGCTTTCATTTTTTTAATGCATTCTCTCTCCTTGTTCCTTTGGAAAATTTAGATTAGAAAAAATAATTTTTCCGTATTAGAGTAGATTGTGGTAGGTAGTTTAGGAGCAAGAACCAGCTTTTTCTAGAGGTCTATCTCAAGTAGCAAGTCCCACAACTTGGAGATAGTAACCATGTTATCCAATCACACTGTGAGCTCAAGTATATGCACTTGTGTAAACATAAGGGTGCTATTATTAGGTGATAACAAGCACTCATTTACATGCAAGCCTTTCCCCCCAAGAAAAGAATATGTGAAGCATCTAGTTTGTTACATATTTCATCATGATTTGCAAAAAGGGTTGTTTACTATAAATACACCCAAAAGTTATCCGGTGATTAAAAAAGGTGAATCATTGTAAATATTTGCATCATTATTGTAATTGCTAGAACATTTTTCATTCTTGGTACATGCAGGACCCTTTTCCTTCATCATTTCATCTTTTCCCCTCTATAATTTTACTCTGCAACTATAGATCTTGTATTTTTTTCATTTTTTGCAGGAACCCAAGAAATTTTGATTCAAATTATCAATCCTGCACCTCCCTAATTTGTAAATTGAGCCCCCATATCCATTTATTTTCACTGTGTAGACCGAAAGGATAAGAAATTATCAAAAATTGATGAAGAATGATGTAAAAATTACATCTCCAGACTTCTTAGATCATCAATGACAGCAAAATCAAATGCAATGCACAGTTTCCATTAATTTTTTGTTTTCTAAACTTTAAATTAGAGTCGTCCACGTATAACATTTTATAACTTTTGGAGAAAATGTAAAATTTTCACATTTTGCCCCGTCCCTCTACCTTTTGACTTTTCAAACTGCCACGTGTACCAATCAGAACTCAATCGAGGCCAAGGGATGAGTTCAATCTTTTTTCAAACATAGTCAAAACTGAAAAGTTTATAAAATAAAACCATTATGCCTCATCTAATCAAAAGATACCACGTGTTTTAAGATGCTGATATACAATTTGATGGGGAAAAGATGCCCGTCAAACTGTAAAATACATAGAACTTTACCAGTCATGCCCAAAATGCAAATTTTTCACTAAGGATGGAAACATTATAAGCAATAACTAGACAAACATGATCCATGACCATGGATAAGTATCTATAATGGTATTCAGAAGAAGATTGAAATTTTTTACGCATCTAAGATCAAGGAGATAGAGAATTAAACGTTGAATTACGCAGAGTGAAGAAATTTTAGGGAAAATTTGGAAAATTTGGGGATTTCTTCAAACAAATTAGGGCACGATCAAACATAGCACCAACATCAGCTCCAACTCAGGATGGGTACTCTTGACGAGTGCCACATGAACAAAAGAGAATACCAAGTACCAGGAAACCATTGGGTAATTGTGTCACGAGCCAACTTGCAGAGCAAAGAACAACCCAAAATTAGTCAAAAAGAGTAGGACCCAAAATTAAACTGAGAACTTGACAAAAACTTGAATCACCAAGGCACCAAGATGAGAAAAAATGTAAAACTAAATCAAAATAGGCATGAACAATAGTTGTAGCTTTACTACTATTGCTTTGCAAACATATGTGCCTCGATTCAAAGAAAGAAAATCTGAGGAAATTTTTCAAATGCATGTCAAATCTACATATGGACTATGTCAAGAAGCTCTAATACATTTTTAACGACTAGATATATACTTGTTTTTTATTTTCTCTCCAAGCTATTAGCTAACCACATTTTTTGAAGTTTCTCCTTTATTCCCAAAACATATTGTTCAACATTTTATGAGGCTACATCAAACATCAAATTTCTAGGAAATCTAAACTACTCAAGAGATCTACATTCTTCAATTTCATACTCTTTGAAATCAACATAGCTCACAAAGTTACCAATATCAACATCTATTTATAATAATTCATAAGAAGCATTGTTGGGGTCTTCAATAAGATATAACATCTTCTTTTCACCATGCAACTTGACAAGGTTGCCCTCAATTGGGATAGTGGCATAAGACATATCCATTTGAAAACTACCACCGACACTAGCAGCCCAATTTCTTGATAACAACATTCCCCATTTAGTAGGAAAATCAACAATGACAACATACATGGTTAATTTTATTCCTAGGATAGAGTATGCAAGTTGCACTACCAAACCTTTGACACATCCAACAACTGGAACACTTCTCTAGAATCCATGGTAATACAGTTCCCATAAGGGTGTTGTTACTTTGATGTTTAATTCTTTCATGACCTCAAGAGGCATAACATTGCATGAAGGTCTAGAATCAAACATACAGTTTGGTAGTATCATATATTTAATAATAAAAAAAGTAAATAATTGATCCACATTCAAGTGAGACTTAACCAACGAAGTTCCCAAATAAACCTCAGGTGGTTACCCAAATTCTTCTAGTATTTGGAGTTTTTCTAACTCTGCAATAGTAGGAGGAACCTCAACATTGTTCACATTCTTGCCATGGGTAATCATTTCTTCATTAAATCCCAAATATTCAAAAGCCCTTTTCACATGCTTATGAATTATAAGAAATTCAATAATAGGAATAGAAACTTTTATTTGACTCAAGGCTTGGGAAATGTCATATGGAACATATTTGGGTAAAGCAGCAATAGGAGGAAGATTGACAAACTCATCAGATGACATGAAAGTTTTTTCAGTTTGAGCAATGGGAGGAATACAAGTTTTATTTGGGGGAAAAAGGAATTTTCCAGTTCCATCTTTCTTAGGAGTTTCTTTGATAAGCATTGGAGTTTTTGATTTGGCTTAAGGCCCTACCCCTTTAACAACTTTACTTCTTGTATTATGTTCCTTTTCTTGGGCAACCATTGCATTCATTAACAACTACCTATCCTCCTTAGAAGGGATTCCTTCATCAAAGTTTTCAATCATTAAATCCCTTAAGTACTCAAAATCATTATTGGGAAATTCCAGAGTTTGAACCATATAAATTTCTAAATTATGAGTGGAAGGAACAGGTAATACCTGGTGATTACAATCCAAAAAACTTGCAGCAGTTATGGCACTAATTAATTTAGTTGAATTTTCTCCCTATTGTGAAATTGCAGGTCTCTCCATCATGCATGCATCTTCATCTATTTCTTTATCATCAGCTTCTTCAACTTCTTGATCGACCTCAAAAGGAGAATGCAACAAGAAGCATCTTTCACAACATTCAATTCATTTACCTCATCAACAACCACAACTCTAGCACTTATAGGATCAGGCAAAAATATGTTTTCATGAGATTGGGGTTGTCTATTTGTTGATCCCATGGGTCCCTTGCCTCTATCATCAGATATATGATCACCCCTAGGATTATTTACAAATCTATTTTGACCTTGTTTCTTATGATGACCTTGGGAACTTTGTCCACTTCCTTTCTCTTCCCTGGATAACTAGGAAGATATTTCTTTAATAGCTCCTACCAAGTTTTTTACAACCTCCTCTAGATCAACAACTTTGTTTTATTGAGTATATTCTAGATTAATTAGTTTAACACCTTCCCTCTTAGGAGGTTTACCAACTACCTTGATGTTGTTTTCAATTTTCAGAGCCATGGTAAAGGACTACCTCAAAGTTCCAAGGTTTTTGTCCCTCAAATTGTATGGAGCCTTTTTATCAAACACATAAAAATACCTTATCAGACTTGATTCATCCCATGGCCTTAAATTCATAGGCAACATTCTCAATGTTTTTTTGAATATTTTGTTGAATTCATGGACAGATTCATTACGATTCTTCTTAATATTTTCAAATTCTAATAAAAGAAACCTAGCATCTGTTTTATCTCTATACTACAGTATAAAATCATTCTTCATTACTGTCCATGAATCTATAGAGTTATTTGGAAAATATTTATACCAGTCCCGTGCATCTTCTTTTAAAGTATGAATAAACAATTTAATATACACGTCCTCAAACTCTATTTCAAATTCTTCCATCATATTGACAAATAGATTTAAATGCTGATCACCCGTGACAGCATTATTTCCTTGAAACTTTCATAGTATATTTCTAATCTCTTATGGAACTGCATTTGCATAACCAACCATACCTCTAAAATTGATAGGACCAAAGGTATTAACAAAAAATGGAGGTCTAGGTGGAGGTTAGACCTTATTATTTTGTGGAGATGAATTTACAGAAGTTACAAAATGATGAGGACTGAGGGGTCTTTGAGTCACAAGCATGGAATTTTCAAAATGAATGTCCCCTAATGGCTCTGTTTCTTAGAAGACACTATCAGCCCTGGAAAACATAGGGGTAGATTGAGAAGCAAACTTTTCAAATACAAACGAAGGCCCCTCAGGAAATGGAGAATTCAATTTAACAAAGAGATGACATGATTAAGATTCACTTGAAGAAGAATAG
Source organism: Taxus chinensis (assembly GCA_019776745.2). Classification (NCBI taxonomy): domain Eukaryota; kingdom Viridiplantae; phylum Streptophyta; class Pinopsida; order Cupressales; family Taxaceae; genus Taxus; species Taxus chinensis. The sequence continues at coordinate 425,825,273 of CM034155.1, read as the reverse complement.
TAATCCTCAACCATAGGTTTATCACCTTTAAGAAATGATGATGTATTTCCTGATTCTTGATCTCCAACAACTTTCCAGACTCTTCTTCATTCTGATTTTTTCTTTCTGATTTCTGGAAACAACTTTCTACTAGGGTCCTTATTAGAAAAATATCTTCTTCCCTCCATATTTTCAGATATTAGTAACAAATTAAAAATGATAGAGGTTAAGACACTAGAATTTATTAAAATCAAATCAACATGGAGTCACCAATAAGGATTTTCCCCCTACTTGTGCAAATTCACTAAAATTGATCTGTCAAATGTCTATCAGCACATAACTCTTGAATATATTATTAGATCTTACTTTTCTTTTGCCAAATCTATCAATTACAACAAAAACTTAGTGCAATAACTGTTGGAAACTTGAAATATTACACATAGAGTTTATAACTTCAAATAATCCTTACAAATCTGAACATACAATGATGTTTTAACAATGTATTAGTACACATAACATGTAAGAAGTATTACCAGGTCCAATAAAGATCAAATAGACTCAAATTGTCCCCGGAAATGGTGTCAGAAGCATGCTAATGAGCCAAATGCTCAAATACCTCAAATACTGCAAATAATTCAAACAATCCCAGGCAACGATGCCAGAAGCATATTAGTACCCAAATTGATTCTCCGTTAAAAATAAGTAGCATCACAGATTTGACAACACACTCAGAGACAAAATTATTACAATATATGTAATTTTATAGCCGGGGAGGTGATTCATCTAGCCCTTTTTCACTTGGTTGATGGATAAATGGATAGCACCTTAAAAGGATTTGATCTATCCTCACTATTTTAGGTTGTGCGTTTCAACTAGGGTAAGAGAACCAATTTGTATCCTCTATTGGTGAAGGAGATGAAGATATCCTTCTTTACACAAATTTGTTATAGAAAACCTTGATAAAATATGATCAATTGCACCACAATTTAACTCTCACGAGTTGTCACTTCTAACAAATGGTGATACTTTCTAAACAAGGCTTAGGTTACTAAAGACATGGAAACCTGATTTGTTTCTACATATTTTTGTAATGGACATTATTCATTTGTGGATATATAGGGAAAATAGGGGTAGTTTTGATAGGATTTATTGTTTTTGAGAATTTTTTTGGTGGGAGATTAATTAATACAAACTTGATTTTTCTATATCTTTGAGAGCCTTCATAAGAATTGGAAAACTAACAGATAGAAAACTTCAGAATAGCTAAAATGTTCCTTCAACCAAAAGGTGTGCATCAATGGAGGCCCATATCCATAAGTTTTCACATAATATTAAATAAATTTACATGAAGGCTCGAGTTAAAATAGTCAATTAAACATTATAAATCTTTGGTTTATCATGCCTAAGGTACCCCCAAATACCTACAAACAATATCTATCAACAAATGAAGGTAAAGTGATTTTAAATTGTTTATTTCATCACCAAATGAAAGCTCTTCTGATAATGAAATTGTAAATGCCACTAAACTATCATAAGGATGAGATCTTGTGTGATTTAGATATATTTAAGCATAAGATTGTAATGGGAATAAGAAAAACTATTTGTAGATATTCTAAAAATAATGCAGACACAATTTGACCCAAGATCAACATAGATTAATTCGAAATCTATTTGATTCATCAGTAGGGGAGAGTTTCTTGAACAATCTCAGAGCTTATCAATGGTTTTACATCTACAACAAACTTGAAGTGATCAAATACAAAACTTAATACTTTAAGTTTCTTAGATGGTCTCTCAGGAAGATGGGCTTTCTCAAATTTTCGTAGAAATCTTAACCCTTGACAATTTACATAACTCCATCATGTGTTTTTATAGCACTCATTTACATCCAAGCCTTTCCCCCCAAGAAAATAATATGCAAAGCATCTAGTTTGTTACATATGTGACCATGATTTACAGAAAGGGATGTTTAACAGAAATACGCCCAAAAGTTTCAAGGTGTTTGAAAAATTTGAATCATTCTAAATATTTGTATCATTATTCTAAGTGGGAGCACGCTTTTCATCCTTGGCACATGCAGCCCCCTTTTCCTTCATCATTTCATATTTTCCCCTCTATAATTTTTCTCTGCAACTCTTGATCTAGCATTTTTCTATTTTTTACAGGAACTCGACAAATTTTGATTCAAATTATCAATCCTGCACCTCCTAAATTTGCAAAATTATCCCCCATATCCATTTAATTTCACTATGGAAACCAAAATGATAAGGAATTGTCAAAAATTGATGAAGAACGATGCAAAAATTGCATCTCCAGACTTCTTAGAGTGTTAATGGCAGTAAAATCAGATACAGTGTATGGTTACCATTGATTTATGCTTTTATCAACTTTAAAATAGAGTCATCCATGTCAAACGATTTGATTCGAAGTGGGCCTGGGGTCACCTTTTGCATTTTATAACTTTTGGAGAAAATGCGCAATTTTCACATTTTTCCCTGCACCTCCATCTTTTGATTTTTGAAACCACCACTTATACCAATCAGAACTTAATGGGAGCCATGAGAACAAATCAGTCTTTTTATAGACATAGTCAAAAGTGAAAATTCTATAAAATAAGCCCGTAGTGACTCATATAATCAAAATAGACCACGTGTTTTAAGATGAGATATAATTTGATGGGGAAAATACACCTGTCAAACCATAAAATACACAGAACTTTACCAATCGCGCCAAAAATATGAATTTTTCATCAAGGATGGAAAAATCGCAGGCAATACCTAGCCAAACATGATCTATGACCATGGAGAAGGATCTATAACAGCATTTCGAAGAAGATTGAACATTTTTGTGCATCAAGGATTAGGGAGTTAGAGAATTAAACATTGAATTGCGCAAACTAAAGAAATTTTAGGTAAAATTAGGGCATGATCAAATCGAGCACCAACAAAAGGTATGTTCCTTAACTGAAAAGTGTTTCTTTATTAATATTCCCAAGGAATTTAAGGATGTTTTTTCTTTGAAATAACAAAACCTGAAAGGGTTTGATCCAACTTTGGCATATCATACTATTGAATTACACTCAAATTCAAGCCAGGAATCAGAAGCAGATAAAGAAAATTTTTGATAAGAAATCTAAGCTCATAATCTTCAATGAAGGAGATATTGTGTTGAAGTGGGATGTTGGCCATGTAAATGCAGCAAGACACATGAAGTTTGATAAAATATGGAGTGGTCCTTACATGATTTCAGCTAGTGAAAAACACAATGCATTTAAGCTCTAAAGGTTGAATGGAGACAAACTTCCCATTCTTATGAATGGTATGTTTCTCAAGCACTGTTATTGAAAATAATTTAGTGTCTATTTAGAGCAATATTTCCCTTCAATAAGTGCATTTCCTACACATTGCAATTTTTTTCAATTCAATAAATGCATTTGTGCATGTGATTTGGTTTACAAGATCCTTTCTAGTTTTAGTTCATTTTGGAAGGGTTAGACCTTCAAAAAGGTAGCTTTTGGTTACATGATTTGGACTTCATTCCCAATGGACAATAGCAAGGAACTTGTTTACAAGCTAGCCAACAGTTTTCCAAATTGGATCACCAAAAATGTTGACAAATTTTGTACTTGTGCGAAAATGGTCAAATCGAAACTTCATTACGGTGGATAACATTGGTGAAGTGGACCTAGGCTAGGGTAGATTATTTTAGTCAATATTGTTTTCATTGAATTAATTAATGATTACATGAAATCTACAGCTATGTGTGTTGTTACAAAATGTAACAGATCACGTACTCTACAATTTCATGACTATCTTAAGTAAAAGAACACAAAGCCCCAAATGATAGCTATGTTATCTTGATAAAGACATCAAATTACAAAATAGATGAAGTGTTAAGTGTTGGAACATCAATTATATTTGTAGATTGCAGCAATCAGAGTTCATTTCTAAATGTTAAAGGTATTTTTTAAGGTTCATTGCTTCATGATTAAGAAATTAAATTATATTATTGGGTTGTTTAACCCATCATACAATCCATATAGAAAGCTGAAATGCAGAAAGAAATACACAACTCAATTTTAGAATTTAGTGTTTTATTCATAAGGAATTTCAGATGTTCCCACACAAGCCATGGGATATAACTGAAAAGTAAATTATAGCTACTGAAGAAAGAGGTACATATGCATGAAAGAGAAAATAAAGGAGTATGAATGAACCCATCATTGCCTTGGAGGTTTTTGCTTCAGTTGATGCATCTCCATTTCCATGTTTGTTCCCTCTTCATCTTCATTGCTGAAAGCCCTATACCTGAAAATAGAAAAGAGAAAACTTTCAATTATGATCTCAGGGTTAATCCATATTCCTATACTATCCAAATTTGTGTTGATGAATATCTTAACAACAAGAGATGTAAATTACATGAAGATCAAATGAACAACTGATAAAGTAATTTTCTATAATAGCATACATTATTTATTCACTCAGAAATAAGGAGAGAGAAGAAAAGAAAACTATGGAACATAAGAGAGGCCAAAAAAGCCTAAATATTTTCTAACTATTTTCTTGAGTGTGTAGGTACATGTTGCAGTCAAGAAGAAAATGAATCATGTCTTATAGTCCTCACTGTTAGATAAAGATTACATCGTTCAATTACTTCTATCCTATGGTACATCAAGATTGGAACAAATCACAAGTACAAACAGGTATGAAGGAAGAATACAACTCAAATTTCAGTAGTTATCCTAGAAATAAAAGAAGATACAATACAGATCAGAGGAGAGACTTGCAAATAAAAGTACATGTTTCAGAATACAACTCAAAGGTGAAGCAGAAGAATCACAATAAAAAGGCTGAAGTTAACTGGAAAGATAAGATTATAGCTGAGATAGAATGAGAAAGAAATCTGAGAAAATTTTGACAGGGATCGACCATGTAAAGTGGACATTTACATCTTTCTATAATGATTTTTTTAAACTAATAGATGCTTTAAAAGTTATATGCAAATCAAATCATAATACAGAAAGCAGAAAATCATGGCATGATCAAGATAACAGTTATCATATTTTAGCTTCCATCAACAAGCCAGGTTCAATATAACAAGTGATACATTCTGTATTTTGAATCACGAAAGTACATTTATTACAAGTGAAACATAATAAAAGAAACAAATCTAACAAAATTTTGATAGGGCTTCTCCATGTTAAATTTATATTTTGAATTTTTCAGCATGTATACTAAAGTTTTAATGAAGATAAAATGTAGTATTTAAGAAGAAAAGAAATGTAAGTACAACATATAACCAAAAAATTCAATTTTCAGCATGCAGGAATTATGAACAGAAATTTCCATAAATAATACATCCTTTCTAGGTTCTCAAATCAAGAGTTGTAGAAAGCTCAAACAATCAGATATCAAGTCTCAAAAGGTACATCTCAATATATATAGGTTTCAAAAATATGTTTTCAGTCCTTTAAATATCTCAGTTTGCAAAAACGCCTTGCATAAGAAACAATACAAATATTTAGAAAGGTTCAAACTAGAAAGATCAAATACATGTATATCCAAACAAGTAATAAAGAACAAAAATTAGGAGTCTTCAAGATAAGATATCAGTATATAACTACAAATTATTTTTCTCTCTTTTATGCAATGAAACAACAATTCATCTTATTATAGTTTTAAGGAGAAAGAAAATTTTGCAAGATCATGTAGGAAAGAAAACAAGCCAAATAGGATTCGATACAAGACACTATATACTTAGAAAAGCATAGAGGAATGGTTAAATAATCAGTGTAATAAGAGATCCCAGATCTAGGTATTAGATTCAAAAAAATAAAAATATATCTTCAAGTAAGGTAACACTTCAGATTTCTTCAAAAGCATCAATGCATTGCAGTCTGAAGATGAGGTAGAATCAGTTTCCAAGACTGGAGAATTTATAAGGTACAAGCATCAAAACAAAGGAGCTCTACACAAGGATGAAACATGAAATAAATGCAAAGTTTAAGACTTAAGGTTTAAAACAGAGCACTGATGCACACTGAATGGATCAAATACAAGATTAAAACTCAATGAATGCAAATTCTAAATCAAATAACAGAATGCAGAGCTTAAAACAATGTGAAGTGGATTTTAATTGTTCCAGAAGCCATAAAAAAGAATCAAAATAAGTGAACAGGTCTAAATACTGACATGCAGAAGAATCAAAATAAATGAACATGTTTGAATACCCACATCAATAAATATTCAAATGTGGTGAGTTTCGAGCAAAATTGGAATACCCATTTAGTATTCATAACATAAACCCAAGTGGAAGAGATTTGAATCAGAAAATGCATGCATATCTGAGTTAAAGAAATTGTCAAGTTTTTTAAAAATTATCATTCCCATTGAAATTACTTTCAAGTTGTAGTATCAGAAGAAAAAGGGTACAAATCCTGGATTTGATCAATAAAATATTAATGGATATCGAGAACTAGAGTAAGAACTAGAGTAAGAAAATAGGAATGGATATCGAGAACTAGAGTAAGAAAATAGGAACTCACTAAATAAACTGGAGCAATCCAACCCTCGAAAGATCATCAAGTTTTGAGAAAGAAAATCGACCACCCAAAACGATTCTTAACTTGAAATATCCAAGGGAACAATAAAATAACAAATATAATGCCAAGAAAGAACAAAGTATCAGTATCTTGGATGTCAAAATGGAAATGAAAAAGTGGTTCTAAAGCTCAGAGATCAATACTTACCATCCCTCATCATACAGTTATGCAGATAGCTAGAGAACTGAGCTTGGAAGAGGTCAACAATGGCAGCCATTCTTTTACTAAAGAAGTAAAAATTACTTGAAAGGAATAGAAATGGTCTCCACAAACCTCACAGAGTTCCATAGACTCAGAAAATGTATTCACAGTTGGGAACTAAGCTCGAGGGTTACCCTAAAAATGATTATCATCAACCATTCACTTAGAAAAACTCAAAAGAGATCAAACGCAATAAAGATAAAGATACAGGAAGGTATAGAAACCAGAAAAACCTCATAGATTGGAGATCAGACCGATGAAAAAAGAAGACTCTTTTTACTACAGAAAACTTATAGAATCTCAATGAAATATCCATAGCATAAATAAATTTTTAGAACTCAAATATCGAGTGAGGAACCGTAAAACAAAGTTTTCATGTTCGCAGAAACTCATAGAGAACCATTTTTAAACAAGAAGTGAGCTCAGAAGGCTTCAACAACGGCGTCGAATATTTTTTTTCTAGGGCTTCACTTGTAGGCCAAAAAACCAAATGAATGGTCGTTAAGGTCGAGTGACCTTTACCATCCGATCTCATGAGGTGAGCTAGTGGAACTTAACCACGATTAAAATATCAATGATCAATGATCAACTGAGTAAAAAAAAATACGATCAAGGATAACTCAAAAATCAATGGAAACCACAATGGTTATGATGCCACTGACCAATTTCATTGTAGGGTTGAAAACCTAACCATGTGTAAGAGATCGACGGCCTAAAATCCAATAGTAAAGGGATAAACGGTTAGAAACGGATCACCAAATTTCAAATCAAATCACCATGGTCACATTAACAGCTAGAACATTAAATGCCAAGTCAAAAACCCTAACCAAGGGTCAAGATAAACAGCTACAAATGGAAAGGATACCAATTTATGGTTGAACCAATCACCAAATTTCAAAATAAACTCGATGTGAATTAACCATGTCACTGACAAAATGATAAAGGGTTTTGTCATTATAGAGAGGTGGCCAGCCCCATGTTTAAAACCAAAATCATTGCATATTGAATTTTAAAAGTCTAAACCATAATATATGTCCCAAATGATCAAAGGTGGCCGACAACCATACATTCCAACAATGATCACCAAAAAGGTAAAGTAAAACCTTATTCCATTCAAAGTGCAAAAGCCGACAAGAAAATTGTAAGGAAGTGATAATTAAAAAGGTGGCAGACTATATTTTGTACCATGTGTGGCCGAATAGTATTATTTGCATTGACCTTATCTAAGGTTTGAGCTATATGATATGTATTCTAGACCAAAATAAAAATGGGAGGAAACAAATGATTATAACCAATGAACAAGGAGAAAATGATAGGTATGTGGTGGAGTATAATCGAATAATATTTACCTTAAAAATTACAAAAGATACTTTGTGCCCTTAAATGGTGAACTTCAAAGGTTTTCCCCACTAATGGGAGGGTTGGAGATTATTCACAATGTTTTATCCATGTGACCACAAGAAGACAAAACAAGTGTGAACATTAGAAACCAAGGTGGTCCCAATCAAGATATATGTTTGGATGAATTATTTTTGCAAGGTATTGCAAATAATATAATTGATTGTACTCACTCAGAGGGAGATAAATTTTTCATGTGCATCTAAGGGGAAAAGTGAATCAGAATTATATATGTCACATCAAGCACAAGAAGAAAAAAATTTCATGCACAAGGAAGGAGACTTGCTCATCAAGCAATATTTATTACTAGAAAATTATTCACCCGCATTTTTTCTTAAAAATATAACAGTCAACTTGAATTTTACTGAGATGTAACTAGTTGCTATTAATTCTTCTTTGTATTATCTTGCTTTATTTTATTCCTTTATTTATTAAATAAAGGATAAAAATAGGATCCGTGGGAGAGTACAATTTTAGCCTATTTTTAGGAAGGGTGGGTGAAATAATTTTTATATATAATTTGTTCCTTTGCAAATCACAAGGGGAGGACTTTTAGATACAGGAGTGTTGAAGTAGATTCTACCAGTTCTGCCCTCTGAATGTGAAGTATTTTCTTCCTTTCCAATTATTTACAGTCTTGTGTATGTTCCATTAATCTTTTTATTACCGAACTCCCTAATTAATCATCATACACTATTACAAATTCAGTAATATGTCGATGATATTAATTTGTATGTTTAACTTAGCAGTATTGTTGTGATATTTTCCCTCAATACATCAAAGGGTGTACCTTTAATTTTTTGTAGAACACTGTTGGCTTCTGCATCAAAATTCATTCCCATATCAATTGTACATGTACACAGTCAAAGACCTCATATAATTTTTGTGTATCACCTCAGTTATAAATCCTTTTTACAGTCATATTTTACCCTCAAATCCAAAAAAATCAGTTTAGGATACATCAATAAGGAACCGACCTTGATACCAGAGACTCACCTCAAAATAGGTATACCCACAGACCTGAGGTGTTTCGATTGTATCTACAAAAGAAAGAGATCATTTTTGCAAGCTTATAACACCTACAACCATCTCTCTAGAGGGTGCACTTTCAAGAGATAACAACATGGGATTATATTTTTCTAAAATTTAACATTAGATTTTTGATAGTGCAAGTTGTATTTTTTCTCAAAATAGTTCCTAGGAAAGCCAATGCTACATACTTAGTGTTTGAAAAAATGACATGAAAAAATTCAATATCTTCCTTTAAAATTTTTGGGCAGAAATATGGATAGTAAAAAAAAATAGTTTGTGGCATCACACAAAAATATGCATGTGCACTAACTAATTGTGAAACCTCCATATTTACATCTTAAAATTCCTATTTCTAGTTTCCATTTAAATCCAAATGTAACGCCCACGAATTTAAAACACGAATACAACAGTAAAATGATCCGAATAATGTTTTGTTTGAATTCTCACTACACAACACCACATGGACTCCAATAGATAAAATTTCCATCACATAAGACACTTACAAAAAACCTCGACCCATAGATAAAACATGATAACACCATATATACATTGAGGCTACATGTACAAAAATGAGAAAGTACAATAACTACCCACTAAAATATACACTTACTCAGGAATTTCCCACCACACCTCATTTTTCATAGTGAAACATTTATTATAATCTTATTATTAATAATTGACTATAATTTTTTGAAGAACACATAATATGGGAACCTTCGGTCATCTATAACTATGATACATCTTCTTTTATCATTTCACCTATAGTGGGCCCTTTATAATTTGATAGTTTCTCTTATGGAACTAACTTTCTATAGCATCATTATGATTAGGAACATATATACACACATGCATCTTCTAACATTTGACTTAAGGATTTGTTTCCAAGATCAAAGCTTACTTGGTTCGGAAAAAATAATCTCGTTACAGGGATGAAAAATTCATAGGAATAAAAAGAAAGGTTACTAGATCAATATAAAACCTATCCTTGGTTCATTTCATATTATTTTTTAATTCTAACAATAAAAAAATTTCATCTTCAAGTTCTTACAGCCAAATATGTAGGTTAAGTAATTCAATTGTATCATTATTGATTCACAATCCATTTCTGCAATTAGTAATTCATATTTTCATAATCATAATGCACATGGAAGGTTACATTACACCTATGTTCCTATCAAAGATATTTTTCCCTTAATTTAAGTGACAAATTTCACATTTTAAACTACATCTTTTTCATCATCTTAATGATTCACTCTTAGTAGCAATGGGTTAATTACATGTTTCGACAATAAATTTTACTTTCTAAATGATCCTAGATTTAATATATTTCTATCTATGCTAAGGGTTCTACTAAATTTTAGAAGTCCAACTACAGTGTAATCTCCTTAAATCACAAGATCTTGGGTACAGTTGAAGGTATTCCATCCTCATGGCTATATTTTATTATTTCTCTATCATCATTGTTTCCATTGTCTCACATTTTTGCAAGGTTGCACATGTTTTTATGCATAAGATGATGTAGATTGTTTGATTGTCACTTAGAAGTGTGATATTATATTCAGTGATCACTCTCAAGAGTAGTGTTATCATTAATTTTACGATCACATGTGACATTCAGTTAGGGATATGTATTTGAGTGTTGCTCAATGGCATACAAATCTCCCTGAAGTGGTCTCGTGTCCTATACATCAATATTTATCGTGGAGGCAATTCTACTAGGTATATTCTACATGGTCTACATAGCTCATACTTCACTAACAGCCATACCATGGAAAAAATGTGAATTCGAATGACATGTTTTTAACACTTATGGTGATCCTTGGAAGACGGTGCCAAAAAGTGATGGGTCGTTGTAACTTCCAATAACTTAACTCAACTTGTTCAAACAATATGATGTCATTATAAACCAGGTTGTGTTCCAAAGAACTGTATACAAAGAATTAAGCATAATGCAACTCATTACTATTGTGGTTAACTCTTTTTTTTTTTGGGGGGGGGTTTGAAATAATATAATTTTCCTTAAAATCTGGACTGGGGAACCATCTAAAAGTAAGCCCACGAGTCTAAACATATTGAAATCTTTAAATTCTACCGAACGGAAAGAAAAATATATCTAAGATGCATCTATGGAGTACTGAATACAGAGTTACTAAATGAAATGCTTGTTAAAGGAAATGTTTACTAAGGTAACATTTACAATCACTTGCTTAGAATAAAAACAGTAAAGGGAATGTTTTCATGAACATCATAACAGAATCACAATATTGAATTACAAATAATTGTCTAAACTTAAGGGTTTCTACACCATACTGACAATGAGAAAATATAGACCAATCCTCCAATCTCCTCATGTCTTAGTAAGGCCCTTTTTGCTACTTCAGGTATTCCGAGGCTAATTTTTCAACACATTTTGTATAATCATTTAGCTTATAAAGGGTTCCATTATATTTGATTGAAATAAGTTCATGCCACATAAAATCCATCAGTGCAATTGAAAATTTCAAATATCTTAACTGTATACACTACTGTTAATTATTGAATGAAAAAATAACTAAGTAGCAATTCAAATGAGGTGTTCTTGTATGAAACAGTTGATTACCAACGCATCACATCATAAGATATAAGCTATTACGGATGTGAGTAATCTCAATAACAACTTCATAAAATGATTCCATCGACACCTTATAAGTGTACCTGCTAAAACATAGGGAAAGTTCCAAATTTTCATTTACAATTACAAAATTCATATCGGGTCAATCCAAAACCAAAATAGCTTAGTGGTTGTGGACTCAGTCTCCATTGACATACAACTTCTCAAATGTTAGTTAGTCTCTACAAATGCACCATGAACCATTTCAAGCTCATAATGTCACCTTTCATGCTACTCAAAGTAACAGTAGTCCCTCACACTGAAAGAATCCATTTGGTCATGTTCATTCACACGTGAGATTTCTTAACCAAGTTTTTAGGGAAGAATGCATCACTTTCTACATTTAGATATAACTATTTAGAACATTCCCATGTGATAGATTAATGGTGTTTCAGGAGCTAGCCTAACTTATATGTTACTATGGATGTTATGATGAGTCAATTTATGGACTCATCACCAGTGTTGAGTAGAAATATATGTTTGATCACTGATCCCCTCAATATGATGGACAGAAAAAATGTAAGTTGATACTTTACGATTCCATCTTACGTGATTATCTGTCAGAGGAATGACGAAGATCTGGAGGGAATCTGTAAGCATCAACACATTGCACTCAACTCAAAAAACGATGTAGCTTCAAGATCAAAGCAAGAAATCATTCATGGAAGCAATGTGCATGCATTGCGGAACAAAAGCTGAAAAAACCAAACTCTATTCCATTCCCCATGTGTCGCTCAAGATGAAAGGGTGTACAAATAGTAGTGGGGTGTGTAACTCTCCCACAAATGTAGTCGTCAAGAAGTGGGAGTTACATTCCCGGAATAGCCGGTCAAATGTAACTCCAATGACACTCTATGACGCATGTAAGAGCCATAATGACACCCTTGGACACCTAAGCATGGTGAATGACCTATGTGGAGGTATTCCATGTATTTAAAATAAATACATGGAAAATTACCTACACCAGAACCCTCCCTGAAGCATAGTTTAGGTGGAGACATAGATGAAAACAAGGAGATAAGTGGGTCCCATCAAGAATCCTAATGAGGTACCCACGTACAAGAAGCTCTCAAAAAGTGGAGTAAAAAGAGAAAACCCAGTGGGAAAAAACTCCCCCCGAAAGAGAGACAAGTTCACTCTCTAATCTAAGAAAGATGCCAAGGATGGGTCTCAGCGATAGATGAGCCTGAAAAGGAACCCATGTACAAAGAGGCAATCTCTCGAAAAGAAGAAGAAGAGAGAAGAAGAGGGAGAGGAGAGGAATGCAGAAGATGCCATGGATGGATATGAACTCTGCAGCTCTAGGAAGTCTCCCGGAAGAATGTCAATGACGATATCCTCTTGCTCTGGACTGAAGAAGAGACACTCACACCGAACTATGTGCCTGTCCTTAGGAAGGACATAAATGACGTGCTGGAAGTCCACCTACTCCACAAAGGAAACTGAAGGAAGTAACACGTAGAATTCTGATTCTGGTGCACTGAAGTGTGACATAGGTCTAGCGAGTGAGTTCCAATGAACCGAAGGTAATGCCACGTGCGTAGAGCTGATAGAGTGAAAAAGAGGAACACCCGCAGAAATGATTTCCAAGTGATGTGAAGGGAAAAAAACATCCTCCAGAACAAAAAAGGGATCCACATGTGAGGGTGGATCAATGAAGGTCTCTACAAATGTGGAAGTGACATGATTCCCGAAAGGGGCACTCCCAACAACAGAGATGATGAACTCCTCTGAAATACTTGTAGATGGATGAGGAACCTATAGAGCATCATAAGTGGACTCTGCGAAAAGACAACTAAGGGCAGGTAGATACTCATCGCAATGAGGGTTCTCAACAAACAGAAGAGCGATGTCAGATAGGTATGAGTCTTCCAATGAAGGTAAAGGAGTGGAAGGGGCCTCACACACTAGAAGTGGAAAGGAGGCGGGTTTAATGATGGTGTGAGACTAAGTAGGAGACTGCTTGATATTTAATGAGATGTGGGGGGTGGCAACAATGTCAGGAATAGTGAGAGAAAGAGGAGAAGAGTCCTCTATAGTACTCTCAACATCAGAACTGGATACACAATCCTTGTCATCAAAAGTAGAACCAAGAGAGCTTGTTTCAGTGGAACTGTCATCAACGAAGAAATGGAGTAGACAACTAAATCAGTAGCATCAACAACAACAATAGTATGTGAAGGGTCTCCATAGAGGGACTGAATAATGCTCTAGACATGGTGAGGTGTATCTGAGTCTACCACGTGAAACCAGAGAGAGCGAGAGACATGTATCATCATGTGACCAAAAACATGGTCACAAGTTTCAAGGAAGTCCTCTAGATGACGATGATCAGTGGGTGTAGGAACTGGCCCAAGAAAAAGGGTAAAAGACCCTCGTGGGAGAACTAATGTTCCATGGAAGCACACAAAGTTGAATAAGTCTCTCTCCCGGTGAGAAGTGGCAGAGGTTGTTAGGTGATCCTATGATGCTCACATCTGGAAGGAGCACTCTCCATGATGAAAAATGCAAGATGCACAAAAGCAAGATGTCAGAATCAGCCAATAATGCGTCTGCGTGTGTAGGCCAAAGAGTATAGTCAAGCCCCCCAGAATGCGGCACTTTATAAAGTAGTGAATTTACAAAATTGACAATGCCATCACGTAGTGTGAGAGAAATCATGCAACTTTGACCAAGGAAGTACTAAAAAACAAGGAGCGAGTCAAACGTTATGGCATAAATACAATTCCCGCAACTGATAGAAAAAGTCAATAAACGCTGCAAACTGATTGAAAAAGTGCTCAAAATGAGTGCAAAGGGTATCGTGTAACTACTCATTAGAAATGGCATCAAATTTCATGCATGGTTTATTTTTCTTGTGAGGGGGTATTAGCCTCCTGCCAACCCCGGACCTCGCCCTCTGTCTTCGTCACTTGAAGGAAGGACATAATACAAGCAAAAATGAAGCCTAAAATTTACTACATGCCATGAAAATGTCTTAAAACATTAAAAACTAGTTTTTTTATCCCCCAAACAAGACTAAAAGGTAATGTTGACTACCTGAGCCAAAAGGTGCGCTGGCAATGTTGGTGGGATGTCCACGTGGTTTGTTAAAACTGCTGTCAGAGTGTTCACAGGATAGATTCCTTTCGGAGAGAAAAGTAATGGGTGGAAGACTCAGATCCGCTGCATGAAAATAAAAGCTGATCCATTTT
This sequence comes from Taxus chinensis, assembly GCA_019776745.2. NCBI lineage: Eukaryota > Viridiplantae > Streptophyta > Pinopsida > Cupressales > Taxaceae > Taxus > Taxus chinensis. Next base: position 425,810,218 of record CM034155.1, on the reverse strand, counting down.
AATAGGTGCACTCCCAAATTAACAGGATTGGCATTGTTGTGTGTAGGTCCATGCAAAGTAAAAACACTCCAAAAAGATAGTTGTACAGGTTTGAATGCAGCTGAGTTTGAAGGTGTGGTGTTGTTGACTAAACTGGGAGGCTTGCAAACTAGTGGCATGCCAAAGGGAGGTGTCAAGTTGGATCTTATAACCGTTCACTGCAGGAGCCAATAGGTAGAGCTAAACGCATTGAGGCATATCATAGGTTGGAAAAATTTACTTTAGGTGTGACTCAATGTGTCAGTCGGCACTAACGCCGAGTTAGACAGCACACAGACTGCGTAAATGTCGAGAAGACAGGAAACCGCCACATTGTAGATGGTGTACACGAGCCAAAGGGGAAGGTAACCACCGAGGTCATAGAGGTAACAGGAGCATAGTTCCAATGGTAGAATTTTCAAAGCCACCAGCAAATAGAGATCCCAGAAAGTCACGAATGGAGCTTGTCGGTAACAGGGTTGTGGAGTGAAGCCACTACACCATAGACTTTATAGGGGGCGAATCCACAAGCCACAGGAGCTCAGTGCGGGAGACCGAACATAATGCAGAACCATAGAAATACTGAGAGCAACCAGCTAGAAGCCAACAAAGCTAATATCAAAGGGTCTCAAACTGATGCACGAGCCAAGAATGTGGGTAGCAACAAGACTGATGCACAAACTGGTTTTTAGCGTAGAGGAATATCCAACAACCAATTTCCAATGTAGAGAGGAATAATCTAGTTTCCAATACAGAGAGGAATACGGTAGAATGTAGAACCACACTGAGTGGGAGCTTGTAAACACTCAACACTTGATGAATGCGAAAAAAAACCCCAACCCATACGTTCGAACCAAGCTCTCTAAATCAATGCAAAGGATATGAGTCATTCAATGCATCAAACGAGCTGGTAAACCAACAAGAAACCCAAGTCACAGAAATATCGAATCATGCGTGAGTCATGTAATGTAAATACAATGCACCAAGTTGATCCTTGGAAACCCACTTCAACCTACAAATGCATGAACCAGGACATAGTAGACACCAACAAAGAGCACACCAATAGGACATGAACCAAACACATGTACCCTCTAAAAAAGCATGTAGAGGACAGAACAAGAATGATAACTTGCACAAGAAACTACAAGGTGGAGAGTAGTAAGCAATCGAGGTGAGAAACATGCTTCCAATCGCCGAGATCTGATACCATGTCAGAGGAATGATGAATATCTGGAGGGAATCTGTGAGCACCAAAACATTGCACTCAACCACTAAACGATGTAGCTTCAAGATCAAAGCAAGAAATCATTCATGGAAGCAATCTGCATGCATTGAGGGGGAAAAAATCTTAAAAAACCAAACTCTATTCCATTCTCCATGCGTTTCTCAAGATGAAAGGGTGTACAAATTGTAGTGGGGTGTGTAACACCCCCACAAATGTAGCTATCGAGAAGTGGGAGTTACATTCTCATAAATAGCTAGTCAAATGTAACTCCAATGATGCTCTATGATGTGTGTAAGATCCATAATGACATGCTAGGACACCTAAGCATGGTGAATCACCTATGTGGAGGTATTCCATGTATTTAAAATAAATACATGGAAAATAACCTATAACAACAATTTCCTAAGTCAATGAAACACTAGCAGATAGGTAAAAGCACACCATTTTAAATTATTTTCAATAATTTTAATACCACAAACATATCCATAATTACGAGAAACACAAAACATTTTAATGAAAAGGTTCCATTTTCATCCTCCTATATTTATTTTGACACTAAAAGAAGGATTCTTTGAAATTGTTCTCCAAATCAACATGATGAAATCAACTTCATTCACTTAATATAATATACACAAGTACCACTAAGAATAACATTTGTTAAATAGGAAAAATTATAACTACATACAAAATAGTACATTTTCCCAATACGCAACACTATCATTTTCATCATGGAAATAATGAAAATAATACATTATATTCATAAAATTTTTCCCTAAAATATTCCAAACAATTACATTTCCTTCAAATAACATGCTAATAAAGGAATCAAGTGTTGTTTTACTACTCCTTTTGTTTAGGTAACTATAACCAATGTCATGTCAGTCCTAGGACTTAGAATGGAAGACCCCTACACTCAAGAAAAAACAAGACATTCATCATTTCAAGTAATTCCGAATGAAGTACAAAGAGACATAGAGATAAGGAGAAAGAGGAGAGATAATTTCCTCACACGTTCATTTAATTTATTCATTCAAGAGAGAGAGTAGGGAAGAGAGAGAAACTACAAAACATTTTCTTTGTTATTCACAAAGTTTGTACCATTTCTAAATTTATACCCACTTTCATTTTATTTCAAACTCATTTTCATTTTAATCCATTCATGTTTCCAAGACCAACCAAAATTTCATGTTTTTTTAAGAGAGAGATAATACAGAGAACACTATAAATTATAAAATATTTTCATACAAAGTACTATAATAAATAACACTCTACACACATTGTAACATTATAAAAATGGTTCACAATAAATTTACAAAACCGATGGGATCCTTCGAAATATTTTCTATCTTAAGTTGTGAGTGTGCTAAAACTGTGTAAATCAACTAAAATGTTATGATCCTCATGTGTGGATTTAACTAATGCTTCAAGGTTATGGTGTAACAATTTGCTACATTTGGTATTAGAGTGACCACCCAAGTTCATGTCCCGACATGGGTAGTTACACTGGTATTGTAGTGTTCACGCTGGGCTCATATAGGGTAGGGAGGGGTCCCACTATACGGGTTCAAATATATCTCAGGGTCCATGCTATAGAAGCGTGGTGGGATGTTATGATCCTCATGTGTGGATTTCACTAACACCTCGAGGTTTTGGTGTAATAGTTTGTTACATACACTGATTACAATATGGTTTCCAGAACTACTCATTTTTCATTCAAACATAAATTTCATCAATTCCTAACCACGTCCTTATAAACAAATAACTCTCCAAATTTGTCAAAATTTGATTACAAAAAACAAGGTTCAATTTATGAAGATGACTTTGACACCAATTAACGTAACACATCAAACACTTCTATTGTACAAAGACCGGTGGGCCCCAATATCCACTTAAAACTCTAACTTAAATAATTATTTTTATGAAACTAAGAGTTGGTTTCCGTTCTCACATAAGAGTGTTGGAGGTAAGTGAATATTTTTTCTAGTTACACCAAATAGATACAACATTTGTAAGATAAAACTGATCACAATATCATAAATTAGAAACGTCACAAAAAGTGAGTGAAGTGTTAAAGGGGTATCAAATCTCACCTCGTTATGGCACCTAATCAATTTATTCATCTTATTTAAGAAACTTCAGGGTGTTTTGGGTTGACATGGAACTTGTTTGAAGTTTTGGTTGTCATTAATAATTCGACATAACACTCCATGTGCATGGTTCAAAGCACCTAATTTTTTTAATGTTTAAAGAAAACTATTTTCAGGGAAGGTAAAAGCCATATCATTCCTTTTAATTTTCATTTTTATATAGAACATACTGAAATCCAACAATAAAAAAAGTGATGAAATGTTTAGTTTGAAGCAAAAGGAAGAGTAATCCATACATTTTATGGCAATCCCATGATCCCTGCATTTGATGAGACCACATCAAATTTAGGTATTCCGACAAAAAAATGTGGTCTTTCTCTATTCTCTTCAAAAATCCACTTTGTGTGATTTTTCCACCAACACAATCCATGATAGCACTTATCTATCACATATATTGTCAAATGGTTTAAGATTATTTTACTTGATTCCCAATAACCACTAATGTCACCAGACCGTCTAGAATTTTATCAAATCGATAACATGTTTTCTGAAAGATTCTCTTTTTTGATGTTCTAAGATACTCCTGTTGCGAGTTAGAGTATACAAAATTAAAGTCTCACTCATGTCCTCATGTGGTGAGTAATTTCTCAATTCTTCTATAATTTTATAAAACATTACATTGTTGAGAACTCATGTTGCATGAGAATGAGTCCTTACACTTTGATCTTGAACAAATTTGAAGATTCGACAAACACAAAGTTATCATTGAATAAAATTTCTCCTTTAGAAAATAGAAAATTTTATTTTATATCAAAGCTTTCCAACTTTCCACCTCATTTAATCAAGGAATTGGCTCGGTTGGTTAGTTGTAAACTTGTTAAGATATTTTATGGATTCACTGAAACTATGCACCTCCATAAGATTTACGTTGGAGTGTGTAATCTCACAAAGTTAAATGGAGTGCTCAATGGAGGAGACTGAAAAGGGACAAACAGAGGGTTCCATGAGGTGGAAGGGAGAGGAGAAATATTGTAGAGACACACATGGGACAATAGGAAAAGGGAAATTTCAAATTTTTAATAAATATAACTTCTTTAAATAAAAGATAAAGAACATGAAATATGAAATGGTACCAGAGACAGTTATAGTGCATGTAAAACAGTTGCTTAGAAGCAGAAGGAGAAAAATCAATGCATCTAGGTGATAAGACTTTACAGATGACCTCTTCAGCCCCGATCTTGTTATTCTTGTTCTTCAGAATACAACAAAAAAAAAATTACATCAGTATTCTCCTTCCTATCAGATAATTTAAACTAACTTCATATGCAAATACATATTTAGACTAATCAATTCATGTATAGTAAAATGAGGAGATAATCTGGTTTATATTTATCTCAACGTGTAGGATAGATTTAACCCATAAAATAGTGATTCAAGGAAGACTATTAGTTGTAGCTTACTTTACCACATTTCCATGTAACCTTCTGTTTTTTGTTTTTTTAATTTTGAGAGTCTTAAACTCTGCTCTTTCTAAAACTATCCAATCACTGCTAACTTTACCATGTTAACTTTGGTTTCTTCGTGGTTAGGTTCTTGGGATTTTAAAATAATGTGTATGCATTATCCTCAAAGGAAATGACATGTTTGAAAAGGTTGTGAGGATGTGTCACTCTCCCCCCTGCAATGGTTTTCTTTCATATAGAGGTACTACATCACCCTCCCCTTATAAAAGCATCTTCCTTGATGCAACACAACACCTAATTTTATAGGATTGGTATGTGAGAAGGTGAAAAATGACACATTTCATTTAACAAACAAAATTTTCAATACAACATGACCATAAGGAGACAAACTGAATTTTGAAATATCTTGAATTCTAATGTTCTGAGAATATTATAAGTTCTTTTTTACTTCACTACTCAATTACTCTTTTCTTTTACAGTATTTATTATCTCAATCTCTTAATATTATTATTTTTTTACAGTTTTAGTTTTTTTTTTGTGGGTACCCAACTGTAACTGACATCAAGATTCCACATAAGGCCAAAACACAACATTAATGGTCCACAATACATAGTACTACATACTTTTACAACAATAACACATCAGAATACCTCTTATTCTTCCATAGAAAGACAATAAGTAGTCCACATAATAAATAATTTCCAAATATTAGGTTCTTGACATAGATCCCTCACACACAAGTGACTGACAAACAATGAATCATGACACTGATACAAAGGAAAATGGTATCACTTGAGCCAAAAAAAACCATTACTGTACCGACATAGTGCCAAAATAATATCCAATAGTACATACTAACCAAGAGGAGCGTCAGACCTCAATCATAAGAATGCCTAACATGACTCATAATACTATGCATAGATGAACAAAAGCACCAAAAAATAACTCCATATACCTCCCAGAGCATTAAAAAACAACTCCATGTACCTCTCAAATAGAAATAATCAGAGTACCAAAACCAATCCAAGTCACTCAACCATAAAGCCTCGTCACCTAATTTCTCCATATCAAGTCACTCAACCATAGAGCCCCATCTCCTTATTTCTCTGTATCATGATGCTCAACCATAGATCCTCATCAATAATATTTGTTCACTCAGTCATAGATCCCCATGAAGAATATATGCTCACTCAACCATAGAGCCCCATTTCCTTATTTATCCATTTAATAAGTGTTATGGAGAGATCACAACACCCCTGAATGCTCACAAGTGTATGATTGAAGTAGTTAGTGTGATCCGTCAAACATGGGGTTATCCCAAAGTGTGGGACTTATCATTCCGAATAACCCTCCGGATGATGGTCGGTTCCTATTCCTCTATTCTGATACACACACTTCAAATTTTAGAGGATATACTATTTAATCTACTCTAACTTTCCAATGAGATAGGATAAGAAGATTACCTAAAAATAAACCTAATCTAATAGAGGTGATGCACCAAAAGGAATGTTGAAAACTTGCTTCGCATAAAAAGAACTCATTAAACATGTAATAAAACATATGCACAAATAACCTAGATTACAAATACATATTAGAAGACAACAATGAACATAAGAGAGGGTTGAAATTCATCCACATAGATTTATTATTGCTCGATATATTAATACAGTACATTACAATGGCCAAGAGGCAAAATCTACATTACATCTTGAATGGGTGGTTTGACTTCCACAAATTCACTTACAGACAAGACAAGAATGGAGGGTGTAAAGAAATTTTTTCCAACATTATAACAATGTCCTTTCTTACAATATATAGGAAGAATGAGAGAGAAAAGAGAGAAGAATTCTAAATATTACTTCAACAACCCAAAAATGCATTGAATTTTCTTGCAACAATGATGGGTTTCACTACAAAACCCAAGCCCCCTTGTACTTTACCTTGTTGGGAAAGAAAGGAATCCCATACCTTCATCATTATGGTAGGTGATAAACCTATGATACCCCCTAAAATGCCGGACTTTATTCCTCATTTTTTATAGGAGATTGTAAGCTTTCCAAAAATTTCTCTCTTATGGAAATCCAAGATCCCAGTAAAAATTTATGGCCATCTGAAGGTCAGGGTGCCATACAACATTAATGGAAAAGTATTATCTCTATTATTTTGAACTCCAAAATGCATATAACCTTCAAAATTCTGAAATTCTGAATTTCAGACATTTTCATTTCAGAAGTTGAGTTATTGTTCACCTCCTTAGGTGCTTATAAACTCTAAAACCCCAAAATCCCAAATTCCAAATTTGGACTTCAGGTTTTGGAATTTTTGCTCTTTGAGGAATTTTCACTGTTCATCCAGTTGCTTCGCCAAAATCTCCAAACCCTGAAACTTGAGAAGTCAGAAGTCCAAAACTTAGAATTTCATAATTTAGAACTTTGGACTTTTTTAGTTCGGAAATTGGGTTATTGTTCATCTAATTTTTGTCTTGAGAGTTTAAAAACCCGAACCTTTGAAATTTTGAAAATTGGAACCTTCGAAATCCTGAAAATATTTATTTTTTGACCTCTAGAATCTAGATTGACTTTGGAAATATGAATTTTTTTGGACATCAGAGTTTCAGGATTTCAGACATTTCTGCTCACTTTTTTCAACTGGTATCCCTTTCTCCAAAATTCTAAAATTCAAAGGTCTTAAATTTCATACTTTTAGGATTTCAAACCTTTTTATTTTTAAGGCCAGAGGAAATGTTCACCTTCCCACACTCACCAATATCTCCAAAACTATGAAATCCAAAAGTCTAAAAGTTTAGACTTTCAATATTTTAGAAATTTTTGTTTCCTTTTCTTCCCACTTTGTACATTCCTTTTCCAACCATGCATTGCCATTGTTAAGACTACTTATAACCTAATTTTTAGAATTTGAATGTGGGCTCCCATGGTCGTATGATCCCCTCATTTTCTCCATGTGTAAGGTTATTTTTCATCTAATTTTTCCTAAGGGGGAAAATTGGATAATAATAAGGTCAGGTCCCTCTATGGCCCTTGGCACATAAAGCATTTTCTCCCCCGCAAAAGTGGTGTAGTAACCTATAGTTCAAAAACTACATGACCTTATGACCCACTTGGGGTGTACCTCCATACAATAAAGCGGGCCCATAGGTCCAATGACTCTGTGGTGAATCACATGACCATTTTCCAACACACTACAACAATAGAACTAACATAACAATCCATTTCAAATTCTAAGTGGTAAAACTCCCAAGCCTTGGGCTAGGCTATAAAAATTTTAAGCATGAAAAGAAAATTTAAAAATAAGAAAAAAAAATGGCTACTTATCCATAGTTATTGCAAAAATTGGCATGTTAGAACAACAACCAAATAAAATGCCCAAAATATATGAACACATTAATCAAGAAAAATTGGGGAAAATTTTAGTGGTGAATTGCGTTATTTCATGAAGATTATGGTTTTCAAAGTTTGAAATTGGCTAATTTTTTGGGTATGAAAAGGTACCATGTTGTTAAATTTTTTCAGGTACAAGTTAATGTTAGGGGTCAATTCACCTAGGAGTTTCCACCGAAAAATGACTGTTATCATTAAAATCCCCGTTATATTGAAACTAAAATATGTAAAATTCACCTCATATATATATTTTTTGTTTATGTATTTATAGTTCATTATTCAAAGTTCTAAACATAAAACTTTGGAACCTCCATAAATGCTTGATTACATAATATTTCATTAAGGCTTTTTGCTTCAAATTGGAGGACTAGTGAGTAGAGGAAAATATTTCCTTTCTACTTTCAAAGTACTTTGGTTTGTTCTATACACGTACCATGTATGTGACATAGTGTTTGGGTGGTAACATGAAGAATGTTACTGGCCAATAGCATTGAACATGTTATGACTTGGTAGAATTTTGGATGCTAGCAATAGGAAACATAAAGAATGCTTATGACTAGTAGCATTCTACATTTTATCAGCTGGTAGCATTCTAAATGGGAATGTTGCTGACCAGTAGCATGCACAATACTACTGGTGAGTAGCATGTTGCATGCTACCGGCTAGTAGAATTCTGTATGCTTTCGGTTAGTAGCATTTAGAATGCTATCGTTTACTAGAACGCTTCCATGCTACCAACTGGTAGCATTCTGCATTCAACCGAATGGTAGAATATAGCATGCTTCTAGCATGTAGCTTGCATTATGATACCAAATGCTAGCATGTTGAGTTCTACTGGCTGATATCATGCAAAATTCTGCGGGCTCGTAGCATTTTAATACTAGTTGGGAGCACAATGCATGCTTCCTTCTGATAGCATGCATTATGCTAACATTTGGTAGCATCCATTGTTCTTTTGATTTCAGTTAAAAAATTTAGAATTTTTTACATATTGATTACAATGATATAATTTAAATGTTTTTATGAATAGGTAAAATGGATTCTTTGAATAATTAACAGAAGGAAGAAACAAAAAAAATAAAATGTAGCATAGAAATTTTTTTCAGCCCCACAAAAAAATGAGGACCCAAGTTGCTTCCACTAGAAACATGAACAAGGGTACTGTTAAGATGTAATAGACTATCATAAATATTTTTATTCTCTTATTTTAAATATTTCATTAGTACATTTTATTTTTTTAATAATTTTCTAATGTTTAATATATTTTTCATTTTTGAAAAGGGAAACCCCTTTTATTAATTTTATTCAGAATGAACTCATTAACCAAAAGATAAACCCTAAGGAAATAATTATTTCAATATATGAATATTATATTGACCCTGACAATTCAGAACATGAAGATATTCCTACTTGTAAGTTGTAACATACTATCATAACCATTTGAAATTTTCCTATTTTAAGTTTTTCATTAGTATAGTTACATTTTTTTTAATAATTTTGTAACTATCGAAGAAAATTTCTTTTTTAAAAATATAAACTCCTTCTGTTAATTTTATTCATAACAAAAAAATAAACAAAAACATAAACTTGAAGGAAATATTTATTTTAATAGATGAAGATTATATGAACCTAGACATGCCAGAGCTTGATGATTATCCCGAATGCCAAATTTGCTTAAGAGATGAAGGTTTAAATGAAAATATACCAGCAGAAGATGATAATGACAGAAACCTTAAACAAAATAAGTTTGGGATAAAGAATAAAACATCTTGGAAAATTGGAAGGTCAACTCAAGTAGATTGTGTAAAAAAATTACCATTTATTGTGCATGTAAAACTAGATATTGGTAATGATACTCAGAAGTAATGTAGATGTACTATTTGTACTTGGAAATTGGGTAAAGAACATATAATTCAGCTTAAATTGGACACTATAGAAAATCATTGTGGAAAATTTTATTACACAGTCACTTACAATGATGGAAAAATAAGACTTGTAGATGGAAAACTTCAAAGGAGTGCATGCATGTAAGATATAAAGAGTATGACAATAATATGAAACACATACACACACACACAAACTTCAAGATAAATGAGGTACGATAAATACAAATTTTGGAAAAGCTATAAAAGAAAATATGAAGGAAAAAACCTCACAGTTTTCAACCATATTATTTATTTTGAAAATGCGCAGACCAATTTTATACTTTTTATAATATAAAAAATTATTCAAGTTCAATGGTTTTCCAAACCTTCTAAATTCACATTGGTCAGAGAGGAGTGCCATGGAGATGGCAAGATGTCTTGTGATGATTGAACAAGAAGATCTGAAATAAAATGTAAAGAATGTAAGTTGCATATCCCTTTCGATTAACGAATTTACAGTCATTGAAAACACTTCTTGGGTTTCTATGCATGTATATACTTTCCAGAACCACACCATAATAACTCATCTCCTGTCAATTGATAAAATAGAACAAAACTGCAATGTTGAAAATCTTTCTAAATTGGTGATATCTAATTTGAAGGACACAGCAAGAATGGATAATTATTATATAGACACAAATATTATTTATGTTGGTTCTGATGGTATATCAATGATGGAGGGTCACACAAATTTTCTATTTATGTGTATACAAACATTTGTTTCTCCTTACATGATTCACATTCATTACATGGCTCACAAGATGAATATTGAATATAGGACAATAAACACTATCGGATGCGTTGAGAAATTTGAAGAGATTATCCATGAAGTGAATTCCTATATGTCAAGAAGTATGAAAATATTTCTAGAGTTTCATAATTTGTCACTTGGGATCATATATGGTAATAAACTTCTTAAAGATGTTGATACTAGATGGATTTCTTTGTATGAGCCTACATGCAAAGTTTTTGATGAATATCCACCTTTAACTGGTTTCATGTATAAGAACCATAGCCAAGTTGAGAGGCAAACATATTTTATTTACCAAATTAAATACTTTGAAACATTGTGTGATTGTTCCAATGTTACATGAGATGAATTACATAACAAATCTTGCATAAAAACGGTCCATAAATATAGTCGACTTTATTATGTTCAGAAAAAGGTTGTTTCTTACTCTAGATATGTTATATAACTCTGATGACTGCTTTAAAGGTAAAAATTTTAGTCACTAGTAATCACTAAAATATTTAAAATATCCTAATAGTTACTTCAAATTAAATATATCCGGTCATCTTTGTATCTTTGTTAACGTGAAAGAGATTAAAATGCACACATTCAAAAAAAGAGTTGATATTGTTGGAGCAGATCTTGAAGAATTACTTATTACACATTATTTATATGATGTTATTATATCTAAAACAAGGATTTTTTTTTAGAAAATCTCAGAATGTTTATCAAATGTTATTAGAGATCATTTCAGAAAAGGAAAGATTCTTTTGGCCATGGGAGTTGTTAATCCTAACTTTTGGAATCCTTTAGGAGCTTTTGTTGATGCATTTATAAGAAACATCAATACTATAATTAAACATTTTCACAATCAGTTGAATCTGATGGATTTCAAATTAATCATATTCTTCAAAAAGATACTCTTGCATTGTAATCAAATGATTTTAGACAGGTAATGAAGGAACAATATGAACAAGTTAAAGATCCAACAAAGAAGGGAGAAATAACACTTACATGGAAAATGTTGTATCCTAGTTCCCTCCTTCATCAAAGCATAAGTGAGTATTTTTGATTGTATGAAATGTGTCAAACAATGATATTGGGATCACTTGAAGAAGAAAAAGTTTTTAGCACATTAATATTTATAAGATCAAAATATTGGAATAGGATTGATAAAAATATTGAGACCCACTTGAGATTATACATTTCAAAATATGATGTGTATTTTTCCTTACGAAGAGGTAATGGTTTTATGAAATTATCATGCAAAGAGGAGAGGGACCAGTCATAGTAATACATGGAATACATATAATAATGAAATAATGACTGAAAATCACAACGAAAGATTAGATAGAAGTGTTGGGTGGTAAAATTTTAAAGATAAATTTACACTTGATCTAGATGATATTGAATACGGAAGACTAACTCTACATTTTTATTCTAGAAATGCATTTTCATATCAGGATTTTGATTATAATTAAGTATATTATTATTATTTTTATATGGTTGTACATTTTTTAGCCTTATTTTCAATATCCCAATATGTTTACTATTTAGATTTTTTAAATGTGTCATAATTATTGCTTTGTTGTCTTTAAAATGAAAAAGAAAACATTATTGGAGAATTTTCATAGTTTTCAAATAATTTATGTTTTTGTTCTTTGAAATATAAATGCTACTTGTAGTTCATTTTTCTTTCAAAAACGTATTTTAAAGTGATAATAATAAGAAATTTACCATGTAATAAATATAACAAATATAATCGAGAATAAAATTCACATTCAAAATCATCTTGAATAGCAAAACAATCACAATATATTATAAAAAAATTAAAAGTAAAATTCCATAATGCACATTGATTAAAGTTTGAAAATTTAAATATTAGCACATAATCTGAAAAAGGTTTATTAAAATATAAAATGAAAAGAATTATAATTTCATAATGTCTTTTGCAAATTCAACTTTGAGAAGATTCTTTTCTATGTCAACAAAGTATTTTAAAATGCTAATAATAAGAAATTTACCATGTAATAAATAGAAAAAATATAATCGAGAATAAAAGTCACATTCAAAATCAGTTTGAATAGCAAAAGAGTCACAATATATTATAACAAAAGTAAATGTAAAATGCCACAATCCACATTGATTAAAGTTTGAAGATTTCAATATCGTCATATAATCTGAATAATATTTATAAAAACGAGTCAACAACAAAAATTATAATTTCATAATGTCTTTTGTAGATTCAAATTTGAGAATATTCTTCTCTATGTGGTTTTTCCTCCTGCACTAAGGAACATTCTTTGACAACACCAAACTGAACCAAATGCTTTGCAACAATGTCAATATTTGAAAGAATCACTTTTTCTTGATTTTCCACTTCACCAGAAAATTGTAATTTTGATTATGTTCATCTTTCTTATTCTTTAATATATCTAGATCCACTTCATTTTCCTTTATAATTCCTCTCAAGGTATTATTTTACTTGTTTAGGATAACAAGATTCTCTTCTAATTCAATTACTGCATTTACACTTTTCCTTGCACTTTGTAAATGCAAATTAAGCACACTAGGCTCATTTGTCATATTTTTGTACTTTGAATACATTTGAAAAGAGGAAAACTATTATTAAAATTTCAAAAAATGAAAATAATGCTTGAAAATTTAGTAATACTTACCAATGCCTTATCTTATTCCGCATTTAGTATAACTATAAGGCCCTTGTCTTGCGACCAAATATTGTGGAAGGATTGTGCTTCTACATTGAAATTATCAACTATATTCAACATAAATTTACCTACTTCATCTTCATAATTATTATCAAATCATAGAGAATCGGACACAATCTAATTCATCAAAATATCAATATTCCTTGGCTCGTTTTGATGTGAAAAATACAATTTATGTATTTTGTTGTGATTTTTATATGGTGAATTTATTTATTTAATCAGAAATTTATCCCTAAACTCCCACAATTTTAATTATTTAACCTCCTTTGAAATAATATCAATATTGGCTTCTTTGTTATCAACTAAAAGAACAACAAGTGGAAAAGTAGTTTTTTGGTCATTAATTAAGATAGTGTTAGCCTATATTGGAGATGGTGTTCTCGATTTATCCTATCTTCTTAGATAAGGCTTCCTTTTCATATGAATCATATCTTTAGGATTGAATGTTCTATGCTCCTAAGGTCTTCTTTAAATCCCAAGAAATTCCTTATCTAAATCAATATTGTTCAACACTGAAACACCCTGTCCACTTAGAAAATTTCCCATTGACAATGTTGGAAAATCAAAATCAAAATTAAGTTTTCCCTTACTTGCAGTTGTCTGAGCGAATGAAATATTCTTTCCATTGAATATTTTCCTCATGTTTCTTAGTGGGGGTGGCGGAGGTGGCATCTGCATTTGTTACAGACGTTGAATTGGAGGCTCTAAGACATTGAATTGTAATTTTTTAAATAATATGACAAAATTCAAAATTCAAACATAGTGAAAATGAAAAATAAATAAATTCATATAATATTATTAAAAATTAATATTACTTTGTTTAGAGGAATTGTGTTGAGATGAAAATGGAGCCTGATTCTATTGATGTAGTGGTTATGGAGGAGTAGACTAGAAAGAATGGTACATGTGATCTAAAATATATTTAATAATTAAATATCTATTAGAGTTTTGAAGTTTATATCATCAATTATTAGTAAACATATAAAACAAGAGATTCAAACCTAGGCCAACAAATTGAGGTATTGAAGATATTTGTACTTCTTGTGTTTGAGGCCAATGATACGATCCTGTTCTGCTGCTAGTTTCTACAGTAAAGAAATATAAATTGTAATATATTTTGAAAACATGCAAGTTTTATATAATTAATTAAATTTATTTTCAAAAACATTGAAACATATATACATCACAAATTAAAATACATGTGATTCATGCCTTTGCTATTTTTTATGATTGGGTTTGAGGGTTTATGGAACTCATATTTTTAGCATGTGGATGGGTGTCCTCCTCTATTTGTGGATTGTTAGAAAAAGAATCAGAATCTCTTCAAACTAGTAGTAAGTGACCTCTGATAGCAACATTCCTTCATGATGTAGCTGTAGCTACCACCTTCTGTTATAATTTAATAGTAAATTGTTAATTCATTTATAATATTAAATTTAAAAGATAAATATTACAATATGAAACACAATATTATAAAAAGTTGGAACTCACCTCTTTATCTTCAGTTGTTAGTTTTAAATTCAAATCCATTAGCTTTAAATGATTTTTTTTCAGAGGAGAGGTGTTGCATAAATTATATAGAGACTCGTAATAGAAACCAA
Source organism: Taxus chinensis (assembly GCA_019776745.2). Lineage (NCBI taxonomy): Eukaryota > Viridiplantae > Streptophyta > Pinopsida > Cupressales > Taxaceae > Taxus > Taxus chinensis. The sequence continues at coordinate 425,795,042 of CM034155.1, read as the reverse complement.
GAATAAAATTTGTTGAGCTGATGGTAACATTATCATTCAAATAAATATTTTCCAAATCAGCTCTAATCCTTGAGGATAAGTAGCTGCACCACATAAATTTTTTCCCACAAAAGGTACAAATGATATACGCTAAAGCCCACAAAGGAATATCTGTATATTAATCTTGTAAAATAATCCTGGTCTAGAATAACTGCACAATGGACTACAGAAATGGGTGACTGAAATCCTTGAGTTAAATACCTCTTTTTGAAGGCTTTTGGGGATCTATAATTGTTAATGCAATTAAGATAAATGTTTGGTTAGTACATTTTAAACATAAAAAACTTTATTAATTTTCAAAATAATGAAAATTTAATGTTGTAAAACACAAAATAAACTTACAAGCAGAAGAATATGCAACAACATCAATAGAAATTTTAAAATTAGACGCCAAATACTAGCAATTTTCATGTGATAAAAATATCCTTCATTGTGAAAGGATCCACATCTTTGTGTGGTATTCATGTAAAAAACTCAATGTCATCAGGTGATGTTCCAAATTACTCTACATGTGATGGGAGTGTATAATGAAATGTGAAAGTGGAAGTTTCATAGTTGAATAGAATATTGTTAAGTGATATGTGCTCTATCTTAAATTGGGGCATATACAGTAGCCCTCATAAACTAGTTTATTTGATCTATTTGGAAAATGTACTAGGATCCTCAAGAAATTTGTATAGTAGAGGCAATACAAAGATTTTGTACGAAAAATTCTTCATCCTTTTTGTCCACATAACTAGGCTCTTAACCTCTCTGGAAGTGTTCTTTCTTCTTGGAATTTTTTCAAAATGTTATAAAATTCCTATTTGTAGTTGTGTTTTGGTGTTCTTGATTCTTCCTCTTTGTATGTCAGATGTCATTTGGAGTTCAATTTTCTTCTTGTTTTTTTCCTCATTTGCTTGTAGCTCTAATGCTCTAGCTTCTCTACTATATAGAGTGAAAATAACCATGTTTATGTATTTATAGGAGTGAAATTAGGCCACTAGAAACATTAAACAACTGGCTTGTAGCATTATGCATGTTATTGGACAACAATATGCAAAATTCTACCAGCTAGTAACATAAAAAATTCTATAGACCGGTAGCATTTGACATGATGTCATTCAATAGCATGTAGAATGTTATCAACTGGTAGCATGCAAAGTGCTACTAGATGTCAACATTTCATATGCTACCGACTAGTAGCATGCAGAATGTTGTTGGCTGGTTACATTTTGCATGTTGCTGGAAGGTAACATGCTGAATGCTACAAGCGAGTAGTATTTACATTCTCTTGTTAGTTACTAATATTTCTTTTAAAATTGAGACCTACGTAAAACAACTTTTCTTCCAATTCACCTTACAAGTGAAAGTGGATTTACTAATATTCACCAAATATTTTGTAATGATTTTTTTTAAAGGAGCCTCAAATGTTTCCATGAGAGAACCATTGGTTCTGAAAATAAAACAGATAATGATCAATTTATGAATTTAATATGCATAGATAAATAGAACACTTTAATCACTATGTGGCCTTATATGTCCACCAAAAGGGTACTCATTGAGTTGCTGGCACTCAGATATCGTGCCTCAAATCACAAAATAACATGTCAAATAACATAAATGTCATCATATTTGCCTGAATCATCCCTCCATAATCCCAAAAGTCTCAACATAGTCTAAGAGGGGGGGTTTATAGGTTGTCATTCATTGCACCTAAGGTGTTCCCAAAATACACTATACATGATGGCCATGCATACCAAATGAATACAATTGGGTTTCCAATCCATGTATAACTCCACTCCCTATCTCGTAATCAGATCAAGTGAATGGAAAATGGTACACCAATACTAAGGTACACATAGGTCATCTATATGAAAAATATATATGGAGAGATAAAATAGTACATGTCACCATCTACTGAGCCTAAGGTGTCCGCAAAACATAATATATATGGTGCCCATTGAGAAATTTGTCATAGATACTAGAGAAATGGAGTTGGATTTTCAGTCGATGTAAGACTCCACATCATGTCTCATACTCAAATATATTGACTAGTCAATAGCACTCATTTCCTCTCTCCAACATACACCTTTTTACCAATTTCTTCCCTTAGGGTTGGTAAGTGTAAGGCTCATAACATAACACATAAATACATTACTAACATGATGGTGATTCATACACATTAATCATAACATCTTACGCATTGTACATATATAGCTTATAACACAATCACTACTTTCACGAGTTACAATTTATCACATTTCCACATAATGTACCCAAGTGCAAGTATTTTACAATAGGGGTCATACAATCACCATATGCCCCTAATTCACAATATGAACCCTTACATAGTACACAAATTATACGTATAATGAACACAATTTCTAACCTTACAACATATAGTGAATTGCAATTAGAACATGGTGACACACATGATTCAGGACAACAAGCTCGAGACATCATGATAGAATCAAATTCACTATACAAAATTTTTTTATATATAACCCACTAGCACACCTACATATCATAGAATAACAAAAACACTCCCACACCCTGCAATCTGCAATAACATTATTTTTGCACACAACAATTTTTTACATCACACATGAAGTCATTGAATCCATGAAAAGAAGAGTGGATACTGTCATCAAAAGCACATCAACATGATAAAGAATATGCATTAAGTGACATGCAAAACACATCTAGTCATAATATCACAATTACAACTTTGTTCACATCACAACATATATCGCATTATTCTTCCCATATCCACCACCACCATTCAAGATCATCACAACTCCAATCTATCCTAGAGTTTTGAAAGCATGAACCTCCACTCTGATACCATATGTAATGCCCACAAATTTGACACATGAATACAACAGTAAAATTATCTGAATAATTTTTTTTGTTTGAATGCTAACTACACAACACCACACGGACTCCAATAGATAAAATTACCATGACATAAGACAATTAAAAAAAACCTCAACTGACAAAGAGAACATGATAACACCATATATACATCGAGGCCACATGTTCAAAAATGACTAAGTACAACAATTACCCAATACAATATACACTTACTCATAGGCATTTCCCACCACACCTTGTTTTTCAGTGTAAAGTATTTATTACAATCTTATTTTAATTAGTTGAATATAATTGTCTGAAGAACACATAACATTGGACCCCTCATTCCTCTAGAAATAGCCTCTATGTTTTTGTTTGACATTTCACCTACAGTTGTCTCAATAGAATTTTCTGATTTCTCTTATGGAAATAAATTTATATAACATGATTGTAATTAGGATTGTATATACACACATGTGTCTTCTAACATTTTACTTAAGGATTTATTTGAAATATTCTTGTTTACATGGATTGGAAAAATAATCTTGATTTATTAGGTTGTTGTATTAGTCATGGAGCTCTAATTTATTACGTTCATTTTATGATCACATTTGATATTTTAGTTTGGTGATATCACTCAATGGTGTACCATTTTCGTATCGCTCATTCCTTAGTTTAATATTATTTACCCTTTTAGTAACTACATTTATGTGGCTACTTTGGTCTTCTATTAACATCATTTTGTAACAAATGTAATTCCTATAACACTTGCGTAACACTTAAAGATTTAACGCTACAAGGACTATGATCTCGCACAAGACAACTCAAGAACTATATGGTTTTTCAATTTTCTTCCAAGGAACTCTTAAAATCATTTCACAAAATGCATAATTTTTTCTTTCACCAATACCCTTAAGATATGTTGCATGATCTAATGACTTCAAAAGAACACATGGATGGGGAAATCTACATCCCACGAGAAGACACATGGAAAACTTGTACTAAGGGTAAAAAATACCTAAGAGGGGTAAAGGGAGTTCAACAACAAAAGTTATAAAATTTAATGCATTTCAAAATCCTCCTAAAGTAATATTTACAATGATTGGTAATAATACATCATAGTTCCTTTTTTTCATTAGGATCATAAGAGATCACTGGATGTATTACATTCATTTCTACTTAAGGGTTTCTACACCCTACCATAAGATAAAATTAGAGAAATCGAATTTCCATGTATTGCAAGGCATTTGTGCCACTCGAGGTATTCCAAGATTCCATTTTATCACTTTCATTTAACACTTATCTTATAGAGGGTTCCATTAGGTTTGGTTCGTTTATTTTATTGCCAATAAAATATATCAATCGATTGTTAATTTCAAATATATTAACATGTCCTTTTTTATCTTCAATGAAAAATTAATATTGTCTCACTTACTTGCTCTCACATGTATCAATTCACATCCACTATCACATCATAACAAAGATATGTTATGTTGCAAGTAATCTCCATGAAACTTAAAATGCTTAGATCAATATCACAAGGGTGCATTCCCAAATGAGGGAAAGTTGCAAATTTTCCTTTAGAATTAAATACTTAATAGTGGATTAATGCACAACCTAACTATCTTTGTAGTCCCACCCAATGTTCATTACATTACACTTCAAATATTATTTAGTCTTTAAAAAATAACCATTACATCTCAAGCTCAACATGTCATCTTGTATTCCACTAAAGTAACATTATGACTCACAATAAGTCATCTTACACATGTTTATACCCAAGTGAAAATTATCAACTAGGTTTCTAGGGAGTTACGCACAACACATACAATATCTCTAAGTTTATAGGACTTCAAAAGATGTTTAGAGCTAGCCTAACTTTGAGCTTACTAGATTGGGCCATTCTATTCAACAACGTAAATTTTTCGAGTTATATGTTTGTTTTATCACTTTTTTTCTCATTATGAATAAAACACAATAATGTAAGTTGATATTTAATTTGAAGCTTAGGTGATTTCCTAGGTCAATGTAACACTAAAAAATATGTAAAAGCATGCCATTTAAGATTATTTTCCAACAATTTTACCTAGCACAAATGTATCCACAATTACGATGACACCAAACATTTTAAATGGCAAGGTTCCAGTTTCATCCTCCTATGTTTACTTTAGCACTAAAAGAAGGATTCTTTGACACAATTTTTCAAATCAACATGATACAATAAAATTCATTTACTTAACAGAATATACACAATTAACACTAAAAGTAACGTTTGTTAAATAGGAAAAAGTACAACTATGTATGAAATAGTACATTTTACTAATACATAACAATATCATTTTTATCATGGAAATAATGAAAATAATACATTCTATTCATAAAATTTACCCTCGAATGTTCCAAACAATTACATTTCCTTCAATTAACATACTAATAAAAGTCACAAGTATTATTTTACTACTACTTTTGTTTAGGTACCTGCAACCAACATTGCATCAGTCCTACAATTGAGCATGGAAAACCATTACACTCAAGAAAAAGCAAGACATTCATCATTTTGAGTAATTTCAAACAAAGTACAGAGAGAGGTAGAGATAAGGAGAGAGAGGAGAGATAATTTTTTCACACATTTATTTATTTATTCATTCAAGAGAGATATTAGGGAAGCAAGAGAAACTATTAAAATTTTTCTTTTCTACTCACAATATTTTGACCATTTCTCAATTCATACCCATTTTCATTTTATGTCAAACTCATTTGCATTTTAATCCATTCACATTTCCAAGACCAACCACAATTTCATACTTATTTTGAGAGAGAGATATAGAGAAAAGAGATAACACTATAAATTGTAAAATCATTTCATACAAAGTACTTGATTAAATAATACTCTACACACACTATAACATTGTAAAAAGGGTTAACGAGAAATTTAAAGAACCAATGGGATCCTCATAAATATTTTCTAGCTTAACTTGTGAGTGTGAAAAAACTTACACAATGAACTAAAGTGTTTACATTATGGTTTGCAAAACTACTTGTTTTACGTTCAAACATAAACTCATCGATTCCTACCTGCTTCCCTAAAAACAAATAACTCACTGGATTCAATGGAATTCGATTATGAATAAAAAGGTTAAATTTATAAAGCTGAATTTGAGACTAATTAGTGTAACACATTGAACACTTCTATTGTACGACGACCGGTGGGCCCCAACATCACTTAAAACTCTAACTTACAAAATTATTTTTATGAAACAGAGAGTTGGTTTCCATTCTCAAATAGGAGTGCTAGAAGTAGGTGAATACATTTTCCAGTTACATTAAATCAGTAAATTTTTTTTGAGAAAAATACCAATCACAGTATCATAAAGTGGAAATGTCACGAAAGTTTAATGAAGTGTTAAAAAGGTAACGAATCTAACCTCGTTAAAATGCCTAATCGAGTTAGCATTCTTGGTTAAGAAAATTCAGGGTGTCTTGGGTGAGCATGGATCTTGTTTGAGGGTTTGGTTTGCATTAATCATTCAACATGGTACTGCATGCAAATGGTTCCAAGGGCCTAATTATTTTTTGAAGTTTAAAGAAAAATATTTTCGAGGAAGGTATAAGACATATAATTCATTCTAATTTGCATTATATATATAACATACTTAAATCCAACACTAAAAAAAGGATGAAATTTTTTATTTTTAAGTGAGAGCAAGATTTATCTATACCTTTTACACTAATCCTATGATCCCCACATTTGACGAGACAACACAAAATTTAGGCATTCCGGCAACAATTTGTTGTATTTTTTATTTCTCATCAAAACTCCACTTTGTGAGAATTTTTCTACCAACACAATCCATGAGAGCACATATCTACGATAAATATTTTCAAATGTTTTTTGTTTCTTTTCTATGATTCCCAACAACCACTAGGGTCACCAAACCTTCTATCAGTTTATCAAATTGATAACATGTTTCTTAAAGATTCCCTTTTCTAAAGTTCTAAGATGCTCATTTTGCGAGTTATAGTATACAACATTAAAGTATCACTCATGTCCTCATGTGGTGATTATTTTTTCATTTCTTGTAAATATTTATCTAACAATAAACTATTGGTCACTCATGTTGAATGAGAACTAGTCCTTGCACTTTTATCTTGAAAATTTTTGAAGATTCGACAAACCCAAAGTTATCATTGAAAAAAAATTCTCCTTTAGCATATAGAAAATTTTATTTTATATCGAAGCTATTAAACTTTAAAACTTTCCCACTATTGGTATCCAAATTGATTCTCCCTTGGAAACTGAGAAAAATAAAATATTTAACATGACACTGAGAGATAGAGAGATCTTGTTTTGAGTTGTTTTGTAGCAGGTGAGAGGATTTTTTCTGACTCTTTTTCACTCGGGCATACGAGAAATGGATAAAACCTTCATTAAGGACTTGATCTATCCTTAATGATTAAGGTCGTGCCTTTCGACTAAGATGAGAGGACCCATTTTGTAACCTCTATTGGTGAAGGAGAATGGATATATCGTTATTTCCACAAATTTGAAAGGAGACCCTGATAAAATATGATCAATGCATCACAATTTAACTCTCATGAGTTGTCACTTCTAAAGAATGGGGATATTTCCTAGAGAGGTCTTAGGTTACTAAAGAAATTATGGAATCTAGATTGCTTCTACATATTTTAGTAGTAAAATTTATACATTTGTGGACACACAGAAAAAACAGTGGTAATTCAGGGTGGATTCATGGTTTTTGAGTATATTTGGTGGCAGATTAAGCACGATAAAATTGATTATACCAGATATTTGAGGGACTTCACAACAATTGAAAAGCTAAATGAAAAAAGCTTCAAAATAGCTAAAATATTCCTTCAACAAGAAGGTGTGCATCAATGGAGACCCATAATTGCTTTGTTTCACACAATCTCTAATAATTCAACATGAAGCCTCAAGCTAAAGACCCAATAAAACATCAAATACCCCTAAATCCTCATGCCTAAGATACACTTGAATGCTTCCAGACAATCTTTATCAATAAATGATAGTGAAGTGATTTTAAATTGTTTATCTCATCACAGGATGAAGGCTCTTATTGAAATGAAATTTCAAATGCCACTAAACTATCATAGGGAAAAGATCCTATGTGATTCGGAAGAACTTTAACACAAGATTATAATAGGAATAAGAAAAACTACTTGCAAACATTCTAAAACAAAGCAGACACAAACTTCTCCAAGATTGATACAGATTACCCCAAAATTGATTAGATTCATCAGCAGGGAAATCCTCTAAAGAAATATCAGAGCTTGTAAATGCATATACATCTACAACCAACTTGACATGATAGAAAATATAACATAGAAGAAATTAACCATGTATCCTAGATTGGTCTCTCAGGAAGACAGGCTCTCTCAAATTTTCTCTTAAGAATTCAACCCTCGAATCTTTACAAGAGTATTCTCGTTACATTTATACATTTTTATCACTCACTCATCAAAATTATCTCCTCAAAAAAGAAGAATATTCGAGGGACCTTTGCTAGTTACAAATTTTCCTTAGAAATCGACATTTAACAAATTCACATATGAAATCTTGTAGGTGGACCAATTATGAACTGATCATGTTTCTCAGGTCATTGAATTATGACTAGGATGCCATGCCACTACCTTTTTTACAATCCTTTTAATCATTTTGATTATGTCATGCGATAAATCCCCATTTTAATCATTCTCTGGAGGATCTATATAGCTATATCTGACAGGTAATCCTTTTCACTCTAGAGGAAACACCTTTTTCATATTTTGCACCTACAACCTCCATCATTCCATCCTTTTCCCTCTCTTTCCTCTGCAAATTTTCCCTGCATCCATCTTCTCTAGTAATTCATGTTTTTGCAAGTGCCCAAGCAATTCCAATTAAAAAATATCAATCTTAACAATCCTTACACTCAAAAATTAAGTTCTAAATCTATTCAATGGCACTTTGCAGACAAAAATAACAAGTAATTTCATCAAAAATGATGAAAAATAGTGTGTATTCACATCTCTAGAAGTCTTGGAGCAAAAATGGCAGAAAAACAAGTGAAATGCATAGAAACCGTTGATTCTACCCCTTCTCAACTCTAGATTAGAGTCATGCACGTGTTTTCTTAGTGTAACTTAAAGGTGAGGTATAGTGGAAAGTTTCTAAACAAGCGCAAGCCTTCCATGTGCCCTCGGCCCAAGAAAAACACCTTTTATCCTTTGAACAAGTCTCAGTAAATATGGAGCCAGTGGAAGCCTCCATGTCTCACCTTGGCGCACCTTTGGTATGGTCCTCAATAGTGGAGATCCCAGACAAGAATGGACTCACCACATGTCTCATTCTAGTTGAATTGTGAATGAATTTAAAGGATCAGTGGAAAGCACCATGTGTCTAGGGTCTGAGACAGTTTTCCTTGGCCGTTTAAAAGTCCAAACAAGGGTAGAGTGAGAGGAATCCTCCAAGTGTTCTCCTGGAACTTCATCAAACTAAAATTTAGGGGCCAGTCCCTAAAAAATTGTGGTCCCTCCATTTTTTCCAGACCTTAGAAAATTTCTTTGAAAAGTTTAAGTATAGAGCGGAGCTGACGGAAGCCTCCACGTGTCTCCGCAATGAAACTTTTAGATTGTCCCCAAAAGTGGAGACCCTGAAGAAGTGCAAGCTCACCACGACTCCCCTTGGCACAAATGCTAAGGTGGGACCCTGAGGCAGATCCTCAAATGAGCATCGGACCTCCACATGTCCATGGTCTACCAATCATGCACTGGCCACATGAAAAAATTGTCTAAGTCTAGGTAATGTAGCAGAAACCTCCACGTGTCTCCCAGGTGCAACTCCAAGGTCAAAACAAAAGGTGCATTTTTTAGATAAGTGTAGAACCTCCACATTGACAAGCTTTGAATTTAATTAGGCCTTAGAGTTTCAAAGTGCCCCGCCAAGCTGCATCCAACTAGAAATGGCTATGTTTCCACATATGCTTAGATGTAAACATGACGGGGAAAAACACACCCGTCAAACCGTAAAATGCAGTAAAATGACAGTTTGTGCCCAAAAATGAATCTTTCTTTAAAGAGAGAATTTGGAGATGATATAAGGCAAAAATATGATTCTTCAAGTCGCATCCAATCACGTTTCCATAGATACTAGGACAAAAATTGATAGGGAAAACAAAACATGACTATGGAAGAACAAAAGGAAAGGAAAGAACTTGATTTTATGCCCAAGTTATAAACATTTTCATGTGGAAAGAGGAACAAGAAACAAATTATGGACTTTAAGTGATTCTCAACTAAAGGAATGGGCCTATTATGGCAACCAAACGAAGGACAAAGCTTTCAGGCATTGATATGGGGAGATAGAAAACATGAAAAATCCTGTAAACTCAATAATTTCAAGGATAAATGGGGAGAGATAAAATTTAGCACCAACATCCACTCTGAATCAGGGATGGGCACTCCCTATGAGTGCCACAAGAACAAATATTAGACCAAGTACCGAAAAAAAACCATTTGGAAATGGAGAGAAAGAATAAGCTTGCAGAGTAGAAAAATAATAACAAACTCCCCCAAGGATGAACCAAGAAACCAAAAAAATGGCCACCAAGGACAAGAACAAAAAAAAATATAAAAACATGAAATCAGAAAGAAACCAAAATACTATAAACTATACAATGGAGTATACCTTGATTCTAAGAAATCAATCAAGGAAATGTTTCAAATGCCTGCCATTAATAGGAAATTCAAGAAATTCCCCATATAAGTATTTTAGGAAGAATGTATTTTCACCAATTCGAATGTCAGTTTAATATGGGCCCATCCATAATGCATCAAATTTACCATGATTTCCTTTATCATCATTCCCGCTATCCCATAATAACAGAAGACCCTTAATGCTGAAAGCTCTTGGAGTCACTTTTTTTATCAAATAAATTCTTCAACTTTTGTTCTAACTTCACATGCCACTGATGGGATAGCCTTCTTTCTTTTTCTAACTCAATAATCTTATTGATTCGAGCATCATATGGACTAACTTATTGATCTTCAATTTGTTGAACAAACTGAAATGAAGACAATTGCAAATGACGAAGAAATAAAAATTGACTTCCATATACCAACTCAAATGGGATTTTACTAGTAGCTCTTTTGATAGTGATTCTGTCATCTCAAACAACAAACTTCAGTTTCTCACCCCACTTTTTTTTGTTCAACTCCAATATTCTTCTAATGATCTTTAACAAGTTTTTATTACTAAACTCAGCTTGTCCATTTCCTTGGGAATTGTGGTTAAAAGCATATGTAAAATTGATTTCATAGTCTTTGAACATTACCACCAAAGGTTTGGATCTTAAACTCATTGGATTATTAGCAACAATCTTAGTTGGTACTCCAAATTTGCATATGATTTGATTCATCATGAAGTCCATGATAACTTGGTTTGTTGCTTTCTTGGTGGGGATTGTTTCCACCCACTTAGTGAAATAATCAGTGGCTACAAAAATCCATTTATGGCTAGCACTGAATGGATATAAAATTTCACCAACGAAATCCATTCCTCATTGCTTAGATGGGGCTTCAAATGACACAGGCTACAAAGGAAGGGAGCCTCAAGCTTTCATTCTTCTAGAAAAACATTGGCAACTTTCACATTTCCTAACCAGTAGAGTTGTATCTTGGAAGAGAGTTGGCCACCAATAACCAACCCTCAAGATTTTATCTGTTATAACTCTTCCAGCAAAATATTCCCCATAAAATCCTCCATTGTGATCATCAATTACCTCTGGGGCTTCATTGTCAGCAATGCATCTTAAGAGCACTCCCTCTGGATTCTTCCAAGCTAACCCAAAATAAGTAATGAGATATTTTTGAGAGGCTAAATTAAGAGCTCTTTTCTAATTTTTACTCAAATGTTCAGGGTAGCATAGATGTCTAAGATAAAATATTGTATCTTTGTACCATTCATAGCTTACAAAATTTTCAAGGACATCCACCCTTTCTCCTTCTACTTCATTCACCTCAATAGTTTGCAAGTTACTCTTAGCCATAAGCTTAGCTAGGCCCAAACCTCTTATTAATTTCCTAGTTTAGATATCCATGTCATATTCCTGCAACTTGTCTACCCATCTACATCTTTTGCTTGAGACCTCCATCTCTGATAAGATATCTTTCACCATGGTGTGGGTAACATAAGCAACAACTTTAGATATCAATATGTAAGGTTTAAAAAACTTTGTTTCGTTCACCAAGGCAAATGTTTGCTTCTCCATAATGTTGTACTTCAACTCAGCTCCTTGCAATGCCTTATTGAAATAGTCAATTGGTCTCTCAGCCCCTTTATCATCCTTCTGCAACAAGACAGATGCAATGGTTTTTTATGAAGCAAAAGAAAGCATTTGAAAAGGCTTCTTGTAATTTGGAGCTTCCAAAATAGAGGCATGCTTTAATGCTTCTTTTATCCCATTTGATAACTTCGTCCTTCTTCAACATGCTAGTAATGGGGACGGTCAGCTCAACAAAGTTAGACACAAATCTTCTGAAAAAGTTTATTTGTCCAAAGAAGGATTGAACTACCTTCTTAGTTCTCATAATTGGAACTTTGTTCATCACTTCCAGTCTCTCGGGATCAATCATGACCCCTTCCTTTGATACAACGTGACCAAATAGATTTTTCTTTTGCACTCCAAAATGGTACTTCTTTGGTTTCAATGATATGCCATACTCTCTACACCTTAACAACATTCTCTCTAAGTGTTGCAAGTGATCATTTATTTTTCTGGAAAACACAATTACATCATCTTGATAAATAGCAATGAAATCATTAATATAACCAGCAAATGCTATATCCATTGCTCTTTGGATAGTTTCTCCAACATTAATTAATCCAAAAGGCATCTTGACATAGACATAACTTCCCCAAGGAGTGGTAAAGGTAGTGTTGACATTTTTTTTCACTCCCGTGTAGAAAAAGGTCAACTTGAAACTTTTAAAAGTTTCTCAGTTTGGTCAGTTACGATTTTGATTATGTTTGGGATAGCCACTTCAGATTACGGTACAATTTTTTAATTTTTCAATTTTAGGTAGTCTTAGAATTCATTTAGAATCAAAACTACAACTTGAGTATAGTTTAAGAATGCCATGCCTCATAGATGCAGCCATTTAATTTGAAACCTTCGTCAGAACTATGCAATAGCTGTAAACAACCATTGCAGGGCCCTAAGGAAGATAGGAAGGGAAACATGTGTTAGACATGATGTTCTAAAGAAGCAAATAGGTGGTAGTTTTGAAGGACAATTTACAATCTTGCAAGTAGTTTGCATTTTCAGTGATCAACAATAAGGTACACTTGATTGTTTAATTACTTATATGATTAAGTGAATTATTTAAGCGTTTTGAGTTGTATAAGTTCATTCATTATCCATACAAATGAAATAAATTACAAAAAGGAAGGACATACATCTCATACCATGAAAATATTTTCATTTATTCTTGAGGAATAATAGTACATATTTTTCTCACACAAGCCGTGAGAAATAACTAAAAGGAAAAACAATGCATATATTTATGAAGCAGAAAATGTAAAGAGGTTAAAGAAACCCATCATTATCTCGAGGGTGTTCTTCTCCTTTTGTAATATTTTTCTATTTGTCCACTGCAACTACATCATGGTACCTAAAAAGGGAGAAACATATGATCATCAATACTGAGCTTAGGGTTTAGTTTAACTCTTTATACTTTCAGCTTCATAAACTCATGCATTGAAAAGTATAGCAAAGGTGAAGTAGAAGAATAAGAATTTAAAGGTTGAAGTTGGCTAAAATGAGATAAAATTGTACCTAAAACAGAATGAAAAGAGAATTCTAGAAAAAATTGGCCAGGGCATCGCCATGAAAAATCAACATTTCAAATTTTCTAGCATGCATGTAAAGCTGTAATGAAGCTCAAATACAGTATTTAAGAAGAAAAGGAAAAGAAACTACAACATTCCAAAAAAACTTCAAAGTTCAGCATACAGGGAATTTTGGAAATAGAAATTCCAAAAATAAGGTGTTCCTTCTAGGTTCTCAAACAAAATAAATGATTAACTTCTACAGTTTTCATTTCTCAGAATCAAATGTTTCAAAGTTATTCACAATAGAAATAAGAATGATGTCCACTACAGAGTTGCAAAAAATGGAGAAATTAATATCAAGCACATAATTTTACAAAATGACAACCGTCATGTGGTACTATTTTCAGAGTAAAACATACATCATTTTCAAGCACTCAAGGTGAAAAATACTACTTCACACAAGAGTCCAAGCTATAATACTTTGTAAAAACCTTTGTTGCTTTGAAAGAACGTGATTGAGACTTTTCAACTCAGAAAATGCCACTACAGGTTACAAGAGACCAAAGCATAATCCATTTTTACAAATGAGGATCATAGTACAGTTGTGTCATTTGAGACTCAAACATAAATCTATTAATGTAAAGAAGAAGATGCAAATTCAGTCCAATAGAAAGAAGTAGAAATTCCTAGTGAAGGCCCATAATAAGATGAAAGGGAAAAATTCTGAGGCAAAGATCATAGTAAGTTACAAGTTTGAATTTTTGAGAAACAAAACTAAAATACTCAATTACAGAGCAATGGGAGCAGATAATATTCAACGTGCTTTTATATAGACAAGAATACTTAAACTTGGGTTATCAAAAAAAAAATTGAGTTATAGTTAATTATATGTCATCACAGATTATGATCGTTCCAAGATCCATCAATATTTTGGAAAATATTGTAGTTCAAAACTAGAGAACTCACCAATTTGAGCCGAGTTAAGGGAAACCCTAAAAAGATCAACGAAGTTTAGAGGAAAAATAAACATCTAGGATGATTTCATGTTCGAAATTTCCACATATCACAAATAAATGCAAAAGAAAACAAGTATCATTTTCAGAGGTCGAAATGTCAAGACCAAGTAACAGTGAAAAATCAGGGTCAAAACTTACCGACTTCATCAAAAAATGATGCAAAGAGAGGGATAACCGAGCTCAATTGGTCAATAGAAACCATGTTACAAAATCCTCACAGACCTTGGATTCAGAGTAGAAAATCAAACAACCAAAGAAGTTACAGACTTATCAAGTTAAAATGAATGGTTAACAAATCTTTAGAAAGGCTGAGCTCCAAGAGAACAACCATGGCGGCCAATGCAAAACTGAGCTCGATAACTCTAACAATGGCATTGAGTAAAAACTTTTCCATGGCTTTGCACATGAACCAGAAAACCAAATGAAATGATCATAATGTTGGAGTTACCTTTACCATACGGACTCGAGAGGAGAGTCAACGAAACCCTAACCAAGGGTCAAAAAATAACGATGAAACTTAAACTGAGTGTGAATATCAAAGGCCAAGGATCGAGATCCAAGCTTGAAGAAATTATCCACAGTCATGCCCACTGACCATGTTAAATACAATGCTGAAACCATAAACCGCAGGTTCAAGATTGATGGCCGAAGATGAAAAAGGACACAGATCAATGGCCCAGAACAATAAAAAAATATCAAAGAAAACTCAACTTGTGTTAAATATTCCACCAAAAAATTTACCAAGGTGTGTGTCACCATGGAGAAGGGGGCCAGCCCCACATTTGAGTAAAATTATCATTGCATTGACTTTCCAAAGTCTAGACCATAGGCCATATCCCAAATAATCCAAAAGCTGAAAAGGAAATAATAATCAAAGTGGTGGAGTATTATAATGCGCCATGTGTGTATTCAAACGGGGTTAGATTCATTGAAATATGTTAGTACTATAGTCTAAGGTAAGATAATCAAGAGTGGCCAAACTAATAAAGACTAATAGTCAAGTTCAAAGGTGGTCCCCACTAGTGGGAAGGTTAGAGATAATTTACACAGTGCTATCTATGTGATCACTAGAAGATAGAACAAGTGTCAACATCAGAGACAAAGGTGGTCCCAATCAGGATAGATATTTGGATGAATTATTTTGTAAAGTATTGTAATTAATGTAATTTTTTTTTCTCAATACACGGGATTATTTTTGCATGCCTTCACAACAAGATAGATTAGAGAGGAGGACTAAGTTTCATGTTCATGGAGAGAGACTTGCCTAGTAATCAATCTTATTTTAAGCAAATTATTCACCCTTCTTTCTTAAAAATAAAATAGTCAACTTCAGTTTGACTGTAATGTAATCAAGGCTATTAATGCCTATTTGCAATGGCATGTTCTATTTTTATTCCTTTATCTATTATTAAATAAAGGATAAAAATAAGATGCATGGGTGAGTACAAGCCTTAGGACATTTTTAGGAAGAGGGTAAAATTTTATTTTGCTATATATTGTGTGCCTTAGCAAAGCACAAGAAGAACTTCTGGAGGACTTTTTGGATATAGGAGAACAAAAAAAGAGGACTTTTTTGATATAGAGTACTGAAGCAATTTTTGTCAGTTTTTCCTTCTGAGTGTGAAGTATCTCTACCTTCCCAATTATTTTCAGTCTTGTGTATGTTTCCATTAGTCTTGTGAATGCAAATTACCTGATTAATCATTTTAGGTTGTTGCAAAATTTAGTAGTTTCTACATTATATTAATGTGCATGTTTAGCTTAGAAGTATTCTTGTGATAATCTCACTCAATACCTCCAAGTGTTTTTCCCTTGATATTCTATAGAATAAATGTTGGTTCGTGCATCAAAAAATACTTTCACATATCAATTGTTCATATACTCAGTAAAATCCCTCATGCAAATTTGGTGTATCACCTTAGTTTTAATTACTTTACAGTCATCTTTGACCCTTAAAACTAAGAATAATTTTAGGATACATAAACAAGGAACTGGCCTTGATACCAGAGAATCACCTCAAAATAGGTATCCCCATAGACCTGTGGTGTTTCCATTGTATCTACGAAAGAGAGAGATCAAATTTTGAAAGCTTAGAAAACCTGCAGCCATCTCTGTATAGGGTGCACTTTCAAGAGATAATAGGTAGTCTTTATTCTTTCTGAATCCTTCACAACAACTTGATTATAGCCAGAGAAACCATCCAAATTGGATACCAATTCATAACTAGTTACCAAATGTAGCATATTCTCCATGTTTGACAAAGGGTAATCATCTTTCAATGATGTTTTATTCAAGTTGCTAAAGTCTACACACAACCTTATATCACCATTCTTTTTTTTCATAGGTACTAAAGTTTTAGCCTAAGATGAGTACCTTGTGGACTGAATGATCCCTCCGTCTCTCAACTTCTTCAATTCTTCTTACATCTTCAAAGAAAGGAGTGGATTGATCAGCCTCTGTTTTTTCTTGAAGGGCTTGGCATTAGATTCAAGAGGAATTTCATGTTAGAACAAATCTTCCCTGTATGTCTTTAACTTAGAATAAGACAAGGCTAGGCAGTCTTGATATTTCTTCAACTATTGACCATAAGACTACTCTTCCTTGCTCAGATTGCTTCCTAACCATATTTTACGTGGTTTTTCCTTTGTGCCTAGGTCATGCTCTTCCACATATCTTGAAATTGACATACTTTTATTAATAATGTAATCAAAATTATCAAATTTTGATTCAAGTGCCACCAAACCTCTAGGAATCGTGTTTGTCTTTAGATGGATGATTTCTTTGCCAAATAAAGTTTCCTTTCTTTTAGCATCAGACACCATTTCTTCCCAATCTATATTTTGGTTAGAAAACTTTCCTTGATTCTGTAGAAACCATTTCACCTGGGCATCATCATAAAACACTTTCCAATTTTTAACGTTGTCAGGGATAGATGGCCCTATTAGTAACTCAACATCATACTCACAAAATGGAGATAGTGTGCAATTATCAAATCTAGATCCTAGCACAAATAACTTGTCTCCAACAACATTAAACTTTCTATGATAGTGTAAAATATTAAATTACTCAAACATTTCAATCATATCCCATACTGCATGTTTGTATTGTTTCATTCTCTGATTTTTAGTAGCATACAGTGTTCTAATTTGTTTGACAATCAGTTCTTAATCTCCTTTTACAATGATATCGTTTACACCATATTTCCATGCAATTCTCAAACCCAATAACAATGCTTCATATTGACCAATGTTGTTAGTGGATTCAATGTTGAGTTTGAAAGAGAAAACAAAGTCTTCCTGGAGAAATCATAACAATACCAGCACCATTTCCAAACTTGGAACAAGCTCCATCAAATAACAAGGTCCAAGGAAAACCTACTTTTTCAAGACATTTACATTGATCAATCTTGTGCTCTTTTCCATTAGCAAATCCAATAAATTTATCAACATCTACATCAGCATACAACACTTCATAAGAAGCATTATTGGGATATTCAATGAGGTGCAACATCTTCTTCTCTCCATATAACTTTACAAGGATGCCTTCAATTGGAATGATGGAAAAAGACATATCCATCTAAACAATTACACCAACACTTACAGCCCACATTCTTGATAATAGCATGCCCCATTGGTGGGGCAATCAATAATAACAACATCAAGTTTCAATTTCTTACCTGGATAAGATGAAAGTTGTACTACCAAACCTTTTACACATCCTACAAGTGGCACCTCTCTAGAATCCATTAAAGTATACTTGTGATAAGTTTTTTTCACTTTAATGTTTAATTCATTCATGACCTCTAGAGGCATAACATTGCATGATGTTCCAAAATCAAACATACAATTGTGCAACAGTCAGTCTTTAATAATTAGCATTGTAAAAAATGATCAACCATTAATTGAGACTCAACCAAAGATGTTCCCAAATAAACTTCAGGTGGTTCACCTATCTCCTTCAATGTTGGTGTTTTTTCTAGGTCTATAATGGTTGGAAGTGGAGTGTTTACATTATTTATATTTCTACCTAGGGTACTCCTATATTATTTCAATCCCAAATACTCAAAGGCCCTCTTCTTGTGCTTAGCAATCCTAAGCAGTTCAACAATTGGAATAGAAATCTTGATCTGACTCAAGACTTGGGAAATGTCATATGGAATGTATTTAGGCATAGTAACATTGTGAGAGAGATTTACAAACTCATCGGATGACACAAGATTTTTTGCATTTTCAGCATGGGTGGGAACACCAGTTCTACTTGAGACAAAAAGGCCTTTTCTAGATGCATCTTTCTTTGGAGTTTCTTCTGGGATATTGGTGAGAACTGGGGTTTTTGGTTTGGATTTACGCCCTACCCCTTTCACAACTTTAGTTCTTGTGTTATAATCTTTTTCTTTAGAAAGAAAAACATACATTAACAGTTGTATATCCTCTTCTGATGGGATTCCTCCATCATACTTCTTAATCATTAGAGCTCTTAGGTACTCAAAATCATTATTATGAAGTTCAAAATCTTGTACCATATGTATTTATAAATTATGAGAGTGAGAAAGAAGAGGTACCCGGTGAATGTAATCACAAAAAATTACAGTAGTTATTTCACTTATTACTTTACTTGAAGTTGTTCCTTGTTGTGACCGTGTAGAGAAAGCTACCATGCATGCATCATCATCAGTGTCTTCAACTTTCTGATCTAATTAACATGGTGGGTGGGATAAGAAACATTTTTCACACCAATCAATTTCATTTGTCTCTTTAACAATAACAACTTTGGAATTTAGAGGATCAGGCACTACACTATTTTCTCTAGCTTGGGGTGTTTTAGCTCCTATGGGTCCTTTACCTCTGCCATCAGATCTCTAATGATTTTGAGGATGATTCAAAAACATTTCTTTTCCTTGTTGCATATGTTGACCTTGAGAAGCTTCTCCAATTCCTTTCTCTCCCTTGTCTATCTTGTAAGAGATTTATTTGATAGCTCCAGCCAAAGTCTTTACAACTTCCTCAAGATCGACATCCTTACTTGATTGAGGCTTCTCAGGGTTGATCAGTCTAACACCCTCCCTTTTAAGAGGTTTTCCAATTTCTTTAATGTTTTTCTGAATTTGCAGAGCCATGGTAAAGGATTTTCTCAAAGTTCCAGTCTTCTTATCCCTCTAATAGTAAGCAACTTTCTTATCAAATGCATCTGAATACTTTATCAGACATGATCCATCACATGACCTAAAACTAACAGGAAGTCTTCTCAATGTTTTGTTAAATCTTGTATTGAAATCATGCACTGATTCATTAGGATTATTTTTTATATTTTCAAATTCTGATAAAAGCAACCTAGGGTCTATTTTATCTCAATACTGCAATCTAAAATCATTATTTATCTTATTCAAAGAATCATTGGAATTATCTAGAAAAGATTTATACCAATCCCTTGCATCTTCTTCTATAGTATGGATAAACAGTTTAATGTACACATGCTCAAATTATATTTCAAATTCCTCCATCATATTGATAAAGAGCTTCAAGTGTTGATCACTAGTGATTGCTTTATTTCCTTGAAACTTAGGTAATCTGTTTCTTACATCTTTTGGCACAACATTTGAATAGCCAGCCATACCTCTAAAATTGATAGGACCAAACGTATTAAAAACAAATGGAGGTCTGGGTGGAGGTTGAGCCATATTATTTTTAGGAGGTGATCTTACAGGAGAAACAAAATGATGAGGAGTGAGAGGTATGTGTGGTACATGGATGAAATTGTCAGAATGACTTCCCTAAAAGGCTCTGTTTCCTGGAAAACTCTCTCAGATTTGGAAAATACAGGGGTAGTTTGAGAATAATTTTTTCAAATAAAAATGAAGTTCCCTCTCCAGATTGAGAATTCAATTCAACAAAGAGACTACCTAATTTAGATTCAGTTGAGGAAGTATTGCAATCTTCAATCACAGGATGATCAGTTTTACCAATGGAGATCTCTTTTCTTAATGCTTGATCTCCAATAACATTCCAAATTCTTCTTCCTTCTGCATTAGAATTTCCCAATTATGAAAACACCCTTCTAATAAGGTCCTTGTCAAAGAAATGTCTTCTTCCTTCCATATTTACAGAGATTAATGACAAATATTACTTGATATATGTTAAGACACTGGTATTTATTAAGAATTTAAACAGCATGGAGTCATGACTAAGGATTTTCACCTTAGTTTATGAAAATGGAATATGAAAGACTATCAAATGTCTATCAATACCAGATTCATGAAAATATTACAAGATCTTCTCTTATTTTGCCTAAATTTTTCAATGATGATATAAAATTTAGTATGATAACTATATAAGATTGAAATATTGCACTTAGAACTTACAACTTTGAACAATTCTTATAGATCTGAACAGATAATGATGTTTCAGCAATGTATTTTCACTTTAAAATTTGTAAGAAGAATTACTAGGGTCTATATGTGTTGCTGATGGTGTTCAAACTTTACACACGACTTCATTTCCCTAGCAATGACACCATTCTGGTGTTTGTATCCAAACTAATTCTCCCTTTGAAACTGAGAAACATCATAGATTTAGCAAGACACTGAGAGATAGAAAGAGGTTATTTTGAGTCATTTTGTAGCTGAGGAGAGGATTTTTCTTACTCTTTGTCACTCATGCATCGAAGAAATGGATAGTACCTTTATTAAATATTTGATATATCCTCACTGCTTTAGGTCGTGCCTTTTGACCAGGGTGAGAGGACCCATTTTGTAACCTCTATGATGAAGGAGAATGAATATATCCTTCTTCACACAAATCTAAAAGGAGATCTTGAGAAAATATGATCAATGCACCACAATTTAACTCTCACAAGTTATCACTTCTAAATAATGGTGATATTTCCTAGATAGGGCTAAGGTTACTAAAGAGATTATGGAATCCTAATTGCTTCTACATATTTTAGCACTAGAATTTATACATTTGTGGAGACATAGGGAAAACAGGGGTAGTTCAAGGTGGATTCATGGTTTTTGAATAATTTTGGTAGGATATTAAGAAGATAAAATTGATTATACTAGATCTTTGAGTGACTTCACAAAAATTGGAAAGCTAAATGACAGAAAGCTTCGAAATAGCTAAAATATTCCTTTAACAAGAAGGTGTGCATCAATGGAGGACCTGATTTTCATAGTTTTACACAATCTCAAAGAATTTAACATGATGGCTCAAGCTAAAGACTCAATAAAAAATCAAATACCCCTAGTACCTCATGCCTAAGATACACTCAAAGGATTACAAATAATCTTTATCAACAAATGACACCGATGTGGTTTTAAATTGTTTATCTCATCATAGGATGAAGCCTATTCTTGAAATGAAATTGCAAATGCCACTAAAATATCACAGGGACAAGATCCTATGTGATTCGTAGGGACATTCAACACAATATTTTAATAGGAATAAGAAAAACAATTTACAAACATTCTAAAAAAAAGTAGACACAAATTTCTCGAAGATTGTCAAAAATTAAATAAAAATTGATTAGATTCATCAGCAGGGGAAAGCTTCTAGAGAAATCTCAGAGCTTGTCAATGGCTATACATCTGCAACCAACTTGACATGATAGAAAATATAACACAAAATAAATTAACCAGGTATCTCAAATTGGTCTCTCAGGAAGATAGGCTCTCTCAAATTTCCTCTTAAGACTTCAACCCCCGACCCTTTGCAAGAGTATTCTCATTTTCATTTATACATTTCTCTTGCTCACTCATCAAAAAATTACCCCCTGAAAAAGAATAATATTCGAGGGACCTTTTCTTGTTACCAATTTTCCTCAAAAAGTGACATTTAACAAATTCACATCTAAAAGCTTTCAGGTGGACCAATTATGAACTGTTCACATTTATCAGGCCCTCAACTAATGACTAGGATGCCATGTCACAACCTTTTTGACAGTCCTTTTAATCATTCTAATTCTGTCATGTGAGAAATCCCCATTTTAATAATTCTCCAGAGGCTCCGTAGAGTTGGATCTGATAGGTAATCATTTTCTCTCTCGACACAACACCATTTTCATCTTTTACACCTGCACCCTCCATCATTTCATCATTTTCCATCTCTTTCCTCTGCAACTCTTCCCTGCATCCATCTTCTCTGGTAGTTCAAGTTTTTTGCATGTACCCTAGAAATTCCAATTTTAAAATATCAACCTTAAAAATCCTCTGACTCATAAATTAAGTTTGAAATCCATTCAATGGTACTTTGTAGACAAAAACGACAAGGAATTTCATCAAAAATGATAAAAAAATAGTGCTTATTGGCATCTTCAGGAGTCTTGGAGTAAAAATGGAAAAAAGAGATGAAATTCACAGAAACTGTTGATTCCGCCCCTTCTAGACTCTAGATTAGAGTTGTGCACACAATTTCTTGGTGCAACTACAAATTTGGGGTACAGTGGTAAGTTTCCAAACAAGTGCGTGCCTTCCACATGTCCTGGGCCCAAGAAAAACACTTTTTGGCCTTTGAAAAAGTCTTAGTACAAAAGGAGCTAGCGGAAGCCTCCACTTGTCACCTTGGCACACCTTTGGTATGGTCCTCAAAACCGAAGACCCCAAACAAGCACAGGTTCACCATGTGTCTCAGTCTAAATTTTTTTTTAAAAAAATTAAAGGATCAGCAGATGGTGTTATGTGTCTAAGGTCCCAGACAACTTGCCTTGGCTGTTGAAAAGCCCAAGTAAGGGCAGAGTGAGTAGAAGCCTCCAAGTGTCCCCCACGTGTCATAGGCCTTAGAAAATTCCTTTGAAAATTTTAAGTATAGAGCGGAGCTGGCAGAAGCCTCCACATGTCCCCATGACACAACTTTGAGATGGTCCCCAAAAGCGGAGACCCTTAACAAGCACGGGTTCACCACATGTCCCCTTAGTGTAACTGATAAGCTGGTACCCTGATGCAGATCCTCAAATGAGCACCATCCCTCCACATGTCCATGGTCTGCCAAAGCTACACCGTCCACATGAAAAAAATATCTAATTCTGGGAAATGTAGCTGAAACCTCCAAGTGTCTCCCCAGCGTAACTCCAAGGTCAAACCAAAAGGAAAATTTTCAGACAAGCACCATCCCTCCAATTGGACAATATTTGAGTTTAATCGAGCCTTAGAGTTTCAAAGTTCCTTTTTGAGCCACATCCAACTAGAAAGGTTCATGTTTCCATAGATGCTGAGATGTAAATTTGATGGGAAAAAAAACACCCATCAAACTGTAAAATGTACGAAAATCACCATTTACGCCTGGAAATGAATCTTTCTGGCAAGACAAATAATTTGGAGATGATATAAGGTCAAAATATGATCCTCTAAGCTGCATCCAATAATTTTTCTATAGATAATGGGAAAAAAATTGTCAGGGAAAACAAAATGTGATAGTGGAATAACGAAAGGAAAGGAAAGAACCCAATTTTATGCCCAAGTTACAAATCTTTTCACATGGATAGAGGAACAAAAAAAAATTTCTTAAGTTTAAGTGATCCTCGACCAAAGGAAGGGACTGATCATGGAAACCAAATGAAGGACAAAGCTTTCATGCATCAATACAGGGAGATAAAAAACATGAAAGAGAACACAAACTAAATAATTTCAAGGACAAATGGGGTGAGATCAAATTGAGCACCAATACCCACTACAACAAACAAGTCTATTTTCCCAAAAAAATTCTACATTATTTTTTTGGTTATTCGGAGTTTTAAATACTAAAAATGTGGCTTTCAAGTTGTAGCCAATCCACAATTTTATATATTATTGTTATTAATCAAAAATTTATTATTGTCGCTAATCAACAATTTATTAGAATATTGATACTCCATAGTTTATAAATTTTTTTGATAGCCTACAATCTTTATTAGTGTACATTATCCACAATTTTTACAATTTGTAAATTGTCCACAATTTTTGTGATTGTAAAAATTCCACAATTTCGTCAAATTGTAGTTTTTCCATATATTTCAACATCATAGATTTTTTACATTTTAGGCATTTTGGTTTTACATCAGTTAAATATATGTGGCAATATCTACAATTTTTTCTGCATGAATGATTGCCACATAAAACTTATAGGTGGAAGATACAATTTGATTTCCATAATTATAATCTGTGGAGCCTCTTAAAAAATAAAGTAGAATATCATTTTCCTTTAAATAATTATATATATATATATATATATATATATATATATATATATATATATATATATATATATATATATATATATATATATAAAACTTATTTATATTTTCAACAAATATTAAATAATTATTATTATCTACATCAAATTTAAATAATTTTAAAATAATATTTACTTTATATGTTTTACGTAAGGAAAAATAATTAACTTTACGTTATTATATAAATCCAATAAACACAAGTAGAATACTAATATAAAAAAGTGAAAACAATATAATTATAATTAACACATTAGATATTGAAAAAGATAATAAAAATCAATGGAATAAATATATAATGATTTTGAAACCCATTTTACTTGAAAAGAATAAATTCATGGCAGGTCGCATTGTTGCATTAAAACTCCCAAAATTGATGATAATTTTTAATAGCTTGCAAGCAAAAATGAATGCTACAAAAGCATAAAGATCACGCTAGAAATTTCTCAAAAATGAAGAAAAAGACAAATTCAAGTCTCCAAAGCAATCATCTCCATGGGATTTCAAGTCTGGAGTAGAACCTGTGTTTGACTTCTAGATGTCATGCCATGACCAGAATTCCAATTCAAAATTACAAGACAGCTTGTACGCTTACTTTTCCGCAGTGGTATGTCCTCCATCACATACAATGCTACTGTTATTATCACCATTATCATTTTTTAGTAGACTCTACAGAAGATCCAACAAGACATCCTTATGTTCAAAATGTACATCGATGGTAAGGGAGGCCAAAAAATCCATCTTCTTGGAGGAGTAAATAGTCAATGAAGAATCTGAATCGCAAGTAAATAAAGTCCCTTTCCATGACCATGACTTAGTTTTAATTCCTTGGCTTTCATATAAAACTGAGCATTCCATTGTGTAGGGTCTGGACAAGTCAACCATATTTCCATGGCCATTTCTTGTTCAAAAATCCTCCTGATAAAACATTTTCCTCTTCCTTCTGGAGTCTTGCAATCTGAATATACAGAGATGATAATGCAAATGAAGAAAAATTTAATGCTAAAATGACATACAATGGAAGCGAAAATAAGAGTTTGAGGGGGGACAATAGAGGACTGATTGTAGCCATTGACATAGCCCCATTCGAAATCTTCTAGTAAAATTGAAATGGAGCAGTAAAAAGAGATTATTTGTTGCACAACCACCCATCTGAGACTGAATGATATATCCTCTAGAAGTGTCTATCTCTACAACAATTGTGAACAACAAATTAATACACAAAGTAACAAAATTATTTCCAAAATTTAGCAGAATATGTCTCTGTCTCTGTTCTAAATTTAAATTAGATATATCCTGATGTCATACCGACGATTCCTAGGGGTGAAGATTTGAGAGATAAATGAATACAATAAAAATGAGTTGTTAACGTTCAAATTTGTTACAAATTTTTAAAAATAATTTGTAGTTCTGTAATTGCAATTGTAGAGCAGTGTAAACTCAAGAAAAATTTTAAGGATCCCAAAAAAAATATATGATTTTATACCAATGTAAACTCAAGAAAAATGTAAGGGAGCCCAAAAAAAGAAATTCTTCTTTGCAAATAATTAAATTTGGCCATGGCAAACAATAGAAGGGACACATGTTCAAGGGGAAAAATTAAACAAAGTAGAGTTGAAGTTGCCATGTGTAATGCCTGCTAAAAAAATCTGCACGTGACCCAATAACAACCTAGGTTTAGATAGGAAAATT
This sequence comes from Taxus chinensis, assembly GCA_019776745.2. NCBI lineage: Eukaryota > Viridiplantae > Streptophyta > Pinopsida > Cupressales > Taxaceae > Taxus > Taxus chinensis. The sequence continues at coordinate 425,768,414 of CM034155.1, read as the reverse complement.
ATGGAATAAGTTTTTTGAAAAGCGTTCCCACATACAGGCTTCAAAACTACAGTTGACAAAAGAATGTTTCGACATAAATTATATTTCATAAAAAAAATTCCCCGTTATAATAAATATTAAACCCACAATAAAATTTAATGACTGTAATTAGTCCAAGCGTGGTTAAATTTCCTTTGAGTGTTAATTTAATAAATAATTAAAGTAAAACTATAGTTAAATATTCCCTAAATTAATTTAGAGGGTTAAAGGCCAAAATAATAAACAAATACCCACGGTATTTTAATTCCAAAAGGTTCAAATAATTAACAAATTCCCCATTTACATGGGTTAGAAATAAACATTACCTTACCCCATAAAGTGACCCCTTAAAAATTCAACCCATGTTTTTGAGAATAAAACATTTAACCTGAAAAGGTAATTTCCCACTCACCCACTCTCCACCTACTTTTTTTAGGGATGATTCTCATCCCTTGGATGGATTTAATTTGGTCCCTTATGTGGAAAAAGGGTAACTAACCCTAAAGCTTCCTTATGAAGTCTTCTTTCACATTTCATTTGGTTCATTATTTTTTTGTTATTTTGCAGGTTGAAGGAGGGGGAAGGGAAGCCATTAAAGGCACTTCAGGCTTTTGTAAGGGTTTACAAGCTCCAATATTTGTCTATTTTTTTGATACCCTCATTATGGTCTAGAAATGTATTTAATAAATCTATTTAGCTCCCTTTTTAATTGGTTTGCCCAAATGGGTTGTGGGAATTTTTCCTATGTTGTAGAAATAGCTAGGTTTGAAATATATTTCCATTTGGGTATAAAAAAATTTATATACATATATATATATACATATATGTATATACATATACATATATACATATACATATATATATATATATACATATACATATATATTTATGTATTTCACAAATGACAAAAACCCGAAATAGATTTAGTTTGGAAAACATGATTTAATATATATACTTTTCAATATATATATACATATACTTGAGTGTATATATATATATACACAAAAAGGGTTCGGACATCAGTTTGAACTTACACGCAGGCCACATCAAAAGATAATTGTGCAGGTTAGTTTGTGATTGGCTACAAATAATATTAATTAAAGTCTTTGGCGGTGGGAGGGGTTGGCGACCCTAAACCCCACCCCATTTATTAAATTGGGTGGGGCTTTAGGTCACCGACTCCTCGCCATCCCACCCCAATATCCATTAACTCTTTTTAATGCAAGTCGTAGCCTTTAATGTGGGACAACAATTTTGTTTTGAAGTCTTTTTTTTAGTATTTTTAAACTTTGATTGTTTTATAACTTATTATATATATGTAATATATAATATATAATAAGTAATAAAACTACCATTATTTTAATATTACTTATTTAAAAAATATTTTAATATAGATAACATTTTAGTATTATAATATTTAACATCAATAATATTTTGATTTTAATACGACATCAATTTCCTATTTTTTTTTAGAATGGCAAATCTTATTGTCATCCTTACAATTTCTAGTATTGTTTGATAGTATTCTTTAGAATGCAATTAACTTTTCTTTCCCTTCTACTATTACTACCTAATTGACAAAAAGGTACTTATGTAGGTATATAGGATTTTTTTAGATATACTAAGGATTTCAAAGTCAAATTGATTATAAGGCTTGTAGTAATCATACAATTTTCATTATTGCACTATATTTAAGAATTATCCTGTTGTTGAACAAGTAAATAATAGGGTAAGTGCAACAAGTTGGGGGACAAAAAAGGGGTCATACGTGGACATCATATTGTAAATAACAACATAATATCAACTTGTAGGGATTATTAGCAATACATATACTCAAAATTAGAAATAATTATAGTAATATGAATCATAGCATCCAGAATGTAGTTTCTAAAATACTAATTTTTTAAAAAAATAGACAAGTTTAGCTATATTAAACACTCAAAATTCAATGACTTGGTATTTTTTTTAAAAAATGCCTATAAGATTATAGTCTGTTTGCCCACGATTTGGATGACCAAAAATTGATATATATTTTTCTCCTTTGGTGAGAAGTTATATGCCGCTATCTATCTTGGGATAGATTTTATTTTGTATTTTTTGAGCAATATTTTATTTTTTATGATTTTTTTCATGAAAGTGGTATGAAAACATAAAGAAAACATAGCACTTTCCGTTTTCCTACCATAACTTCATCAAAAATATTTAAATCGAATAATTTATTTTTTTGAAGATATATATAATTTCACCATGGTTGGGATGGTATAATTTTTTATCACATTCTGATAAGTGAAACAAAATTTGTAGTCTTAAATGTAGACATAAGCATTCTTGGGAAAAGTGTCTTAAAGACCTACTATTAGTAAAAAAATTAAAAAATGACATTTATCCTATTATATTCACTTTAAAATCAATATTTCTACAAAGCTAACAGTCTCCCCTATGTGATGGTACCATTTTTATGACATATTTTTGACTTTTTGGCATGGTTCAAGTCTGCAGAAGACTAAATTTGATGTTTTGTTGTTTTTAATGTAAAATTCAGGATTTGATGTACACTTAATTGTCCCCCAACTTAGTGCACTTACCCGACAATTAAAACTTTAAGTTCTTTTCATATAAGTATGCAAGTCTAAATTTATAATGCATGCTTTTAAAATAATACAATGAAGTGTAACATCACTTAATATAATTTTTCCAACATTCCAAAAGGAGATTTACAACACTATTTCCAACAATTTATTTAGAAAAATAACAACATATTTTTGTGTAATAAATCAACTTCTATAAAATGATATTTTTCCTCGTTATAAGCTTATTTTCTATTTCATCAAACTAACTTTCCACACACAATTCATCCCTTCCCTTTTTTTTATATACAATACAACTTTGAAATTCAATAATCAATACAAATTTTGTTTTCCTTCACAAATAGTAATACAATGTCTTCCACTTGAAGTGGGAAATAAATACAATAATGAAGGCTAAAATAAAATGCAAGTTGTATTCAAAAATAGCTCCAAATCAAGTTTCCAACTAAGCTCCATCTTGTCAACACCAACAAGAGAGATCCACCATGCTTCATTAAATTAAAAAAAAGGGGGCGGGGGGGGCGGGAGCCAACACTCTCCACCCAACCAAGAATTCCAGTGAGGAGGATAAGCCATCCTTCTTACTAGCCCTCGAGCCCCAACCACATTGCAATGAAAAATATATTTAATTCTTGACAAAAAAACAACCTTCCACTTCACAATACAAGATTTTTACAATCATACCAAAGTCCAAATAATGCAACTACAATCACAAGAAGGAAAACAACAAAATACACAAGTCTTCAACAAGAAAAAGCTAAAGGTGTAAGATCAATGGGGAAGCCACCTATACCCCAATGGGAAATGGGTGTCCACCTAAAAACCCTCTAATAAAATATCTCAAAACCCGTACACACTCTTATGCCTTCCTCAAGTACCTCTTATACCTCCCACATTCTCTTATGCCTCCCTACAAATCTCTTATGGCTCCCTCATAAAATAGACCAAGTAAGAAATGCAAGCTATTTCTTGTCTAATTTCAGACACCTACCCCAACTCCCTCCAAAACATAAAAAATAAATCTTATGCCTTCCTACATGAAATATCCCCATAGTCTCCTCCTACACCACACTTATCAAATCTACCCAAGCAACCAAAAAACATATTAAAACATTCAAAGACATGCACAAATATACAATATAAAAAGGAAACATTTTACAAGAGTATAACTCCTACCTTTACATGGTAGAGCTTGATCCAAGAGTTCCATGACAAGCTTCTTTAATTCCAAACAATCACAAAAATCTCCAACATTCCAAAATCATTCCAAAAATCCTCTAACTCTCCAAAATTACAAAAGCACAAAGAAATGAAGTAACCCCCAACCAAGAAAAAGATCTTGAATAAATAAAAAAGGGAGAGAGGAGGGTTAGGTGGCTCATGTAGGATGCCACATCACTCATCCTTAACTCCACCTTACGAGTAAAACTTTATACTCCAAATCATAATTAATAAGTGGGTGAATAAATGAAATTTTACCTATACACACAATCCAAGCCCACACCCCTTATGGACTAAAAGTAATTACATGTAAGAAGGTGCACTAAATACTTACAATTTTTCTTCCCAAAATGCATAATGAGGCCTAATTTTGAAACCCCAACCCATAGGTAGGGTTGGTATGGCAATTTAAGAGGTGAGGGACAAGTGTAACTTGTTCTACAAGCCTCCATAATTTTCCCCTAAGCAAAAATCCTAATTTCTAAGGGAAGGTGCAGTGTTTTACACTGAAAGTTACTTACACATCACTTACAACACATACCCCAAGAGCTATCAATTATAATAAATGCTTTATTTTGACTCTTTTATAATTTATTTTATTAAAAATAATTAAATAACTAATCTAGACATGAATCAAGTAAATTAATAGAAGGAGAATACATCATTAAAAATCAGATACTAAAATGAAATAAAGGAAACTAAATAAAAGAAAACACATAACCCCTTGGTCACAATTGAAGGTGATTCCCCTCACGGGAACCCCTAATAACAATTCAAACATACACACATAACAAAATACATGTTGCCATGGTGACCCTTATTTAAGTAATATAAGATTTCAATGTGATTGGTCTCGAATCCCCTCAATGTTTATTGTGACATATTTACCTACAAACCACATAACACCTCCTTCGGCCTCGTGGCCGCATAAAAACATCCAAAATAAATATATAATATAATTCCCCAATTATCTATCTATGAATCAAAACATTATATAGGTAAGTAACGACATAATTTACAATTTCATCAATAATCAAAAGATCATAGGATTAGTTTAATCAGCTAGTTCTACTCAATATGAAAAAATATAATATGTTTGAAACCTATATATATACATAACCATGTTATCAGCATATCAACTTCAATATAAATGTCTCCAATAATCTACATGCATCATATATGAATCAAAATCAACAACAGTCCCTTATCTCTAACATCTAACATCATGCCAAATTAAAAATTACAATAATATCCATAAGTATAGTCGATAGTATCATAATCAATAACAAAAAGGTGTCGAAGGGAAATGGCACTAGACCACGATAAGAGGTAGGGAAAAATTTATCAGTAAGTTGTTCACCAAAAAACACAAAAAATGGCATATCCATAGAGATGCCTTCTGATGTAATTAATACTTGTTCATAGTACATTTTTTTACTACTATAATATTTTTCATCTCTGATGGCTATCTTTAATTGTGCAATAGATATTGATGAAAATATTAGTGATGCATAGATATTTATCAATATTAGAGATGCATCAATCTCCAATTAGAATTTCTCTAAGAATTCGAAACCATCACCACCAGTATTGGTTCTCTGCAATGTCCATGCAATGGCAAGATTATTAAGGAATGAAAAATTAAATACATTCACACCTTCATGAAAAAAAATCAACAAAAAATAATAATTTAAGGGTAAATTTAAACTACGTGAAATAAAAGTAGCCAATGGAAAATCCTATGTTTAAATGAAATCCATAGTGTATAAAATTCCTTTTTTTAGATATGTAGTTAGTTTAAAAAAAAACAGAATACCATAAATAAAGAAAATATTTACGGGTGTTAAATACCATAAATCAAGGTAAAATGTTTACTCTAGAGTATAGAGCAGAACTTCTACTTATAGTTTAGTAAAGCATTATTAATGACATAAATCATAACAAAACTCTAGATTTGATGATAAAATTTAGCAGGAAAAATTTAAGATTAGCACATGAAAATAAGAAAAATCCATAGACAAATAAATTTTTAAAATAATTGATAGATTAAAACTTGAGCAATTACATCATGAGAGAGCTTACAATATATAGGTGAATGAACTCCTTAACACAAGGATTCAAATCCAATCTTTAATCCCATAATATCTCACATATCTCTCCTATAATAACTCACAAACCAAACAATCTCTTACAAAAATCCCAAATTGCTACATGAGTTGTTTATTCAACAAACTCACAACTAATACACATTATCTTATATTATTAATAATGAATTGATTAATAACTCATATTAATAATATTGCAAACTTTTATTTTTCTCACACAAATATGATATTAATATATCAATATTAATATCATACTAACACAATAACTTACTAATGTAATATATGAATATTACATTTAACTATTACAAACAATAATGTGAGCGCTAATTTCTTAACATTCACCCCCTTAGTGTGAACATGGGTGAGTTATTTCTAGTACTTACTCATGTTCTACAGTAGGATGGTTTTCAAAGAGTACCATCAACTCCAAGAAGTTTTCTAGTGGAACCATTAACCACTTTGTATGTAATTTTCTAAGAGATTCACAAACTCTCAAATTAGTTTTCTAGTGGACCACCAACCACTTTCATAGCAACATACATGTTTTCCCACTCCCATTTTTACATTCAAGGGAAAATATAAGAAATATCGCTACACAGGAGCTCCCTTATTACAAAAGCGAACATGAATAAATCATATGTTCTTATTACAATACAAAATCAAAATTAAACACACACAAAAAAAAATGTCGCAAATTCATTGTGTGGCCCCTTCTCCTACGGCTGGCGAGAGGTCACTGATTAACCTCCTTCCTTCGATAACTCCTTCCTCTATAGTGATGCTACTTAGTTAGAAAATGTAGCTTTTAGGCTCATTACACAATTTTTGTAAGTGTTGGATTCAACTAATAATGCACCCCCTGTCTATGGACGTTGCGTGCAAGTGAAAATGCATCTAATTAAAAAATTACATAAATGTATTATGCACCAATTTTTCTTTTTTTAAGATCCCTATTTTTATTTCCACTTTTCTCTTAAAATAGAAACTGAGTTTTTTAAAAAATTTAACATAAGTTTTTCATATATTAACTAAATAAACCCAATAAATTTCTTAATATTTTGAATCTGGGTTTTTTAGATACATTCAATCTATCAAACATTTGTTTTAAAAACAAAAAATGAATTCACTCAACTTAAACAAAAATTTATGCATAGAGACAAGATGAATCTGAAGCGGATGTAAACTGTAATATTTTGCGTCTTGTTCTTATCTTTCCAGAAAAAAAATGAGACATCAATCAGATCTCATATGAGTAAACTACATTCTTTTTACTGTGACATGTCTGCTAGAAATTTTATTACGAGATTCCTTCAACCATCTTCTTCTTCTTCTTCAAATTCTTTTTCTTCTATAGTTGCAAGAGGAAACCTACTCTGATACCAGATGATAACAAAACTCCATATTTCATGATACAATTTATCAGCAACAATTTGAGATTAGCACATGAAAATAGGAAAAATCCATAGACAAATAAAATTTCAAAAATAATTGATAGATTAAAACTTGAGAAATTACATGATGAGAGAGCTTACAATATATAGGAGAATGAACTCCTTAAAACAAGGATTCAACTCCAATCTTTCATCCCATAATATCCTCACATATCTCTCCTATAATCACTCCCAAACCTAACAATCTCTTACACATCTCCTAAATAACTACATGAGTTGTTTATTTAACAAACTCACAACTAATACACATTATCCTATACTATTAATAATGAATTGATTAATAATTCATATTAATAATATTGCAAACTTTTATTTTTCTCACATAAATATGATATTAATATATCAATATTAATATCATACTAACACACTAACTTACTAATGTAATATATGAATATTGCATTTAACTATTACAAAAAATAATGTGAGCACTAATTTCCTAACAATAATAAATATTTACTGGATAACTACATATTTTTCTTAAAAGAATAAAATGAATTTTAAAAAAAAATTAATTAATCATTTTGAATGGGAAGAAAGAATTACTTTCATTTATTATTGATGTATTATATTACGTAATTAGTAAGAAAATATTATATGTGTGTGAATAAGTGTAAATTTCATAGTTATATTTTTAAATTATTTTTGTCTATATAGTAGGTTATTTTATTTATATTTTTATATTTTATTATTCTATATTATTCTATTGTTATATTTTTTTATTTTAAATTTTATTGAGAATGTGTTATATATTACATAATATTTATATCTCTTTAAAAAATTTAGATTTTTCATTAAAAAAACATTTGAAGATGTTGGTTTTCTACAAAATTAATATTTATATAACTAATTATGGAACATCTACACAATCTAAAATTGAACAATGAAGCCATTGTAGATAAGCTACAAATATTCCACAATTCTCTTAAATTATAGATTTTGTGTAAAATAAATATAGTTAAAAAAATTTATTTCTTAGAATGAATCTTATCACCTCCAAATAGAAATCCTTAAAATAAGGCTTAATGATTCAGGATTTAAGAGTCTTCCAATACTTTAGTGACCAAATCACAACTAACCATGACAATCTATCCCTGTAGTGTTCAACATAAATATACATGAATCTAATAAGTTCTATAATGTGGATCATCTATAATATAATTAACATTTATTCTATAAAGTTACTATTTTATCAATATTTTCTTTTTCCCATACCTTAGTTTTTATTACATGTTCTCCTTTTTTATCATTTGTTAATTTGTATAAAATTGTGGAAAACATTTTGAAGGGATGGATGTTATTTAACACTATGAAATCGTATTGATGTGTTTATTATAAGTAAGGAATTTGAAAATTTGAAAATTTATAAAAAAATCAAGTTAAGATTGTGGCATATAGTTTTCTCACAATTTTTAGAAATAAAATGGTTAATAAATAGGATTTAAATATTATTTGTTGGGTATAGATTTTAAACATTTGATATATAGTAAACTTGAATCTTAATAAGGGGATATATATATATTAAATAATTCTACATTTGAAATATGAATATAATATTAAATAATAAATATAATTAAAAGTTTTATATGGTAGTTGCATATTAAATCATATACATATTTAAAATTATATAATAAAGTAAAGTTTTTTTTAAAAATATATAATATGACTAGGTGTGTGTCATTATCTATATATAGATATATTTGGAAGTCATTAATATACAATATTATTAAATAAAGTAATAAGTTTACAATCAAAAGCAATAAAATGTAACCATTATTAAATTTAGTTATTTTTCAAAACAAATAGTTTCTTTTTAAATATTTACAAATATAAGTTTCCTACAATTTTTCTGATCAAAATTAAGTTTTGGAACATCCAAATAATTTTATTAATTTTATAAATTTCCTACATTTTTTTATGTCTAAAAGTCTAAATATCTAGTTTTGTGGTATTTGCCATCAATGGTGGACCCTCGCTCTAAGAGAAGATGATGCTACATCTAGACAAATGGAGACCTGGGTTGGACATGAAAAATTTTAAACCCAATGCTTACCCTGTCCAGGTGAGGCTTCCTGACTTGGCCCTTGAGTTTTGGGAAGTTGAAGTGTTGTAAGGGATTGCTAGATCCATTGGAGATTTTTTGGTCATTCATCCAATGACTTTGGCCAAGAGGAGGATGATATTCGCTAGATTCTGTGTCAATGTTCCTCCACGGAAAAGCTTCCTTATTTCATTCTCCTCTTTTCATCCCATGGAGCCTTGGAACAGGAGATACAATATGATCAATCCCATGTGTTTTGTGTAACGACCCGAAAATCACACACATGAACAACACATTAAAAGACAGGATAATTTTATTTTTATTTTTGAATTGCTTGACACATAACATGACGCAACATGTCGTCACCAAGGATACAACTAACTCTGTGAACAACTCGATACAAGGATGGCCATAAAAGCAGCACGGAAACGTTCACACCTATCAAGAACAATATACCTTTTTTTTTTACAGAACAACATAGAAGCCCAACCACATGACACTCTCACAGCTAGGGCAAGCCACAGTAAGTAATGATTGGAGGTTATTTATTTTGATAAGACACCCTTTAACTCAAGACTTAAGTTTTTCAGAAGGATTCAATATATGATTCGCACAAATTCATCTTACCCACTGAGTTAATTTCTTATACACGGTAGGGAAGATCACTTAAAGTCTTCACTTAACGACAATTAGTTATTTAGTTCTATTATTTAATAAGGGATTAATTTAATTCCACAAGGCTATCTGTCCATACTTACGTTACTAAAATTTTCTCATTACATTGCTACAACAAGAATTCGTGTTCAACAAAATCAAGATGAACTTACAAAGTATCCTGGAAAAGGGTTAAGGACAAAACTACTACTTCACGTAATTCTCCGAACAATTTCAGGCAAGAGGTCATATAAAATCTCTTTACAAGCAGTGTTACACAATTTACAACACATTGGACATTTTTACAAGGAACTTCATAAATTGTACAGATGAACCTTTAACACTCTTTTCCTCTAGTTTACTTGCATAATCCATCTGCACAAATATTAACTAGAGTCAGTTCGCTAGAACTGAGCATGTTAAGACTACCCATAGCAACAATAAGCTAACATTGTATAATATCATGAAAGTAAAATTCTAAACTCAAGAATGGATCAAATATCAAACCACTAATCAATATGTTTCACAAGATGATGAGATTTATACCAGCCAACAAGGAGGAATCCCAATATTCAAGTGAGAGAGATATTCCAAAGACAAACAAGGCGAGACCTTATTGGTGAAGACAACCATGCTGAGAGTATTGAGATTTCAGTCATGTTATCCTATGGATTACGTGATTGAAATCTAACACCCAAACATCATTCTAATATTATTAACCAAAAAGATAAAGATCAGTCAAAAGACTTCACATATTCAAAATTGCTTGGTAACAAGACTGCATTAACACACATCCTTGTTTTAGGAAGAATATAGGCCCCAACCATAGATGAACACAAATCAGTCAAAGATTAAAGTTAACTTCACTCGGCTGAATAAACCAACATACATATAATACTCACAACATTATAACTAAATCTGAAGGTTCAATGTACCAAGCAATTTTTACCAAACCTAATTATTTTTCATCAAGAAGTTAAATAAATTAGATTCTATCCAACTAAAACTACATACAACAACTATAGTTGGATTTCACAGGCAAGGATCAAGAAGAAGTCTTTTCACCAAAGGTCGTTATTATCTTACATCACATAATCAGTAATAAACCCATAATCCACCCCTCATGTAATCATTGTAAGAGTTAAGGACTTAGCTCACTAAAATATGTAACTGAGTCGATTCCTACCTTTTCCATTTTCATACAAATCTAACCCAATTCAAAGAAAGGTAACCATTCTATTTTCATACATGCCTCAATCAACACTTACTCAGAAAGTCCCTACCTGAATTATTGAAGGTTTGCTAAGCCACATAATGGATTTAATAGAAACCCATTTCATTCGATACTTGAATTTAAACAAACAAGGGATAGTCTGTTGAAAATATAAGTGAATCGACACAAGATCTTCTACCGTGACCCAACTCGAGTCATCAATCACAAGGTTAACAGTCAGCGAAGGAGGAATACAAAGAAAAATACTCTTCCTATGAACTATGCCTTCTCTTCCGTCTTTAAAACAACATATGAATAACTTGGGCATACCAATCTATTTCACGACAGTCTACTCGACCTATCCTCATAGTCGCTCCAAAGAAAACATCTGCTACTTCAGAGTTCGATTAAACTCTTTTATCTTATGATACAGTGACTCACATCACAGGATATGTATTGAGCGGTCAATATTTCACTCACGTAGGCCTTTAAGGAAACATCATGCTCACTATGCGAGGTCTACACACAGATTCAGCCCAAGAAAGCTTTTACCAAGACACAAACAAACATTAGCCTAAAACTGGCCATGAGTCGACAAACCTACAAATATCCACTAACGTTATTCATGGCTCAAGTTTACATCTGCTACTATTGGTTTAGAAATCGAACTCAACGGCCATTGTTCACTATTGTCTCTAAACGTCACCCGAATTGAAGAATTAAGCAGGAAACACCCAGGTTAAAGATCTAACACCCACAGTATAAAACATCAACCATTATTTTGATATCACATGGCAGTTACTCTTTTATTTCGAAAAGAAAAAAAACGAGGCAGAAAGGAGTGTATACATGCTATCACAGTTGCTACCAGGGTATGAAAAACAAACCAACTCCCAACAGTCCTTCCTTTCCTTCAATTTGGGTCGATTCACAAGGAAAAAATAGAAGCCCATTCTAAATGCCATAACAGATAAAAAAAACAAATAGAAGGACATTCAATTCATGACATAATAAAAGGGTAGCTTAACATGCCTAGTTTAAAACGCCATCTCCATATGCATATGATTGTTTCAATGCCGCTGCCTGCCCTTAACCCAAAGTGCTCTGCGAGCTCGTGCTAGCGCCATATTCACGCAGTGAAAAACATCTACAACCCAACCCCATGATTTGAAGCTCAGACACAAGACATAATGATTACATCACGCTCCTGGCTCTGGGTAGGCATCTACCATAATGATAAATAAACCTTTTCCTTCATCAGATTGGGGACAACATCAAACTCTCGGTGCAAACATTTCAGCTGTAGCTTGTAAGGTGTGATAATTCCAATAGGAAACTTTATGCCTACCAACCTGGTGACTCGTTGAAAAAGTTCATATAATGGCAAAGCAAATTGTGTTTCATGAATATTCTGATATGAAACTGATCGACCTCTATGAGGTTCTCTTCCATGAGTTACATTGTACAACAAGTAGGATTTTTTTGTAAATAAATTTCATCAGGTCTACTGGTAACACCCTCACTGTCACATAACCTATTTTAAAGAAACAAACTCCGTACATGATCTGGATCTGAAAAAATATCCTATTACCTTCATCTCCCAAGACATTTTCTCCAACATTGCATAGCTCTCCTGTGCCCGTGGGTGATCTGCCACCTCCTTTCCATGGGGTGTTATGAGAAAATCTCTTGTATCTGTTGTCAAGAGAGATTTCAAGAACTGGTTGGAAGCCCTGTGTAGGGATTGATGAACAAGTTGTTGAATCCTTTCTTGTGTGAAAGGATAAGCATCAACACCCAACTCGTCCAGTATTTTAAAACCATCCTTAGTATGTAGTTTTCCATCGGAGCAGACAAAATCCGGAGTGAAAATACCAGATCTGTAGTTGCTAATGAGCTGTGCTCACACCTCGGAGGTGGAGGAGGGCTTGAATAGAACTGCAATCCAGTCGGTTGGCAGAAACTTTAGCACGCTTTCAAAGCCTTCCATATCACAACATCCATCAATCTGGTTTTCTTGGCCACATCTTTTGAGGGTGTGAATGACCTCCTCGTGTGACTAGAAAACCACACCAAGTGCATGCTGCAGAGGAATGTACAGCCAGTGAGGCCCAATCAGAATACCTATTAGTTTCCCATCTAAAACACTAGATTTTACAGGGTTTTCAAAGAATTTATAACGAAGAAATCCATGTTAAATTTACCACCTGGACGGAAGCGACTTTCCAAAATGAAAAGACAAGACAGCTCAACTAAAACTTTATCTCGTTCTTCTACTACAGCTGCAAGATTTTGCAACAACTGACCACAACTGTGGTCGCGTGCAGCTAGAACATCAGGATCAACACCAATGGTTCCTTGGGATCGCCCTGAGGTAGCTGTCGCACTTAACTCTCTCTAGAGGCCACTGTTTTTCTGAGATAAGTTTACTTCTCTACCCTATAGCTACTGCAGAAAGCCAAATACTTCCTCACGGCACTTTCCTAGGAGAATTTCAGTTCTATGCTCCACTGATACTACCTGTGCAGCATGATTTTGGGAACCCACACCCACCCCACTAGCACTAAACCAAGCAGTAAAAAACAATGGCAGTGATGTAGGCGATAATGAAACCGATATATCACTTTCTTTAAGAAGTCAAAATACATAAATATATTGGACTACGGAATATATGAAGCAACCTGAGACCACCAGTTCGGCTGTTGAACTCAACACTGATCTGGTGTTTACATATCACGGTAGGGAAGCACGGGCAATGATCCATGATTTGAATAACTCATTTTGAAAACCATCCCATGACTGATGAGATTCCTTGGTCAATGCTCCAAAATATTCCACTGCAAAAATCACAGAAATCCTTTGGGTCATGATGCAGTGAACAGTTTTACCAGCTAAAGCTGTGCAACCTAATAAAAGATAAGAAATATAATGCATAGTAATGGAATTTGCTCAGAAAATAAAGCAGGGTCCATCTCAACGCTATGTTTCTTGGAGAAGAAACCGACATATTTTTTGTCTTTGTTAAAGAGATTCTATTCCTTCACCACACAATCACGCGTCCAGGACAGAGCAAGGCATGCAGACCACAGAAGTCAGCAAAATATTTGCAAATCAAAATTTTAATAAATGAAGGAGGAAGTCAGAAAAACAGTAGATCAGGTCATGAAAGATGACAGGTCTGAAGTGGTTGAAAGGTTGCTAGAAGAGACAGGCAGCCAACTGCCCCCCCCCCCCCCCCCCCCACTTGGCACTCAAACCAAAGGAGAGACCAACATGCCTTGCCATGCCCTCCACTCCATTTCCATTTTTTTAAATTTATTTATGTCAAAAAAAATTTACTTTCATTATTATTATTATTCTATTTTTCTATTTATTTTATTCTAAAACTCATTCTATTTATATTGTTATTCTATTTTATTTTTATTTTTCTAGATCTCAGGTATGCCCCAGTGGTAAAAGGAAAGGGGCACCACAATAAGTGAACGGTTACACGAGCCTTAATATTGCTTGTGTAGTCTTGAAGCCTAAAACGCTCAGTCAAGATAACTAGCCATGCGTCGGCTCGTGACCATGTTGTATCTCCTGAACAAGTGGGTGGGTTGAGTGATTAAATGAAATATTTACACGAACGCCACTCCCAAACCGTGGCGCCACCACAAAACCTACTCTTCCTCATTTGCGCAATGAGGCTCGATCAGTGGGAGCGACAAACAATTCAAAAGGATATTTTAACGATAAGAGAGGATGATATCGATAACAATCGATATAAAGAAAGTAATAATAAAATACACTCATTGATCTATAATACAATCATAATGTCATTATTATTATTATTATCATTATTATCATTTTATAGCTTGTAAAATAATTATCAATTATAGTCATAATGGTCAGCAATCGAGGTTGACGACGGCATAACGACACTCCATGCTTAGCACTCGATCGCCACAGGATGAATAGGTGTAATGTAGAACAGGGCATTACATTTTGTGTTAAGTGTAGATCTGCAAGACACGACTCTTTTTCTTGCAAGGATACGACTTGGGATTGGTGTTTGAAATCATATGCTTGTGCCAAGATGTGACTTCTATCCTTGTTACCATGTCCCCTAAGGGCTCTGATTAAAAAACTAGTGAGTTGGACTTTGTTATTGATGTGATCGCGACTGGGTGGAGTTGGTGTACTTGGCTATCCTGTTTCCCTAGGTCATTCGCAGGAGCAGTCAATAGATAATTTGGAAGGAAGTAGTGAGGACGATGATTCTCCTAAAATAATGGATGATAAGGATGAGGCTAGCTATGTATCAAAGGATTCTTCAGAGTCTACTATCGCGTTGGACCCTGATTCGATAGAGATAATCCTTGAAAGAGAGGTCTGGTATGAGGAGGAGCGATGGGTGTACTACAAAAGGCATAATAGAGCGCTGAAGTCTCTTAACAAATATGATAACACCAAACCTGTTATTTCAAATTTGGATATGCCAGATACCTCATTGGGTAAGTTGGAGGTGGTTATGGAGTTCAAAAAGGAGGATAATTTAAAGCCCCAAAAGCCTAAGGCTCTTTTAAATTTGGATTGCCTCAAGGTTCTGGATTTTTGGGAGGGAGATAATTATAAATCTTACATTAACGAGACTTTAGGGTGCGTTTACAATCAAGAAGAGAGGTGGCACACAGTGCTACCCAGAACGGTTAAGTGGTGACTGTTCATGGAATATTTTCCATCTTGGAGAAGATTTTGTTTGTTCCTCATTCATCTTTTATAGGCCTAGTCCTTTTGTCGAGTTAAGTATATTTAACTCTCTTTCCAGTGTTATTCCTCCTTTATGTCTATTTTTTGGGTTTTTCTCATTGTATCTTTCATTGTTTGGCCCCTGGGAGCCTTAATTCCATTTTTTGTCATATCTAATAAAAAACAATTGTTTTATATAACACTCTAGCACTATTTAATGTGGCATCCCTACATATTATTAATATAATATATGAATTTTTAAAATTTATTCTTAAAATATATAAATGTTGTACATATTATTTAATTTATATTTTTAAAAATTAAAAAAATGGTGATTTTCCACAACGGATGTTTAGAAATGAGGGTTTTCTACAATTTTGTACAAGTATGTCAAAATTGTGGAACATTTACATAACCTAAAATATAAATTATTGGATCATTGTAGAGATGCCACAAGTATTCTACAATTCTCTTAAATTTTTGAAATTTTGTAGAATAATTGTGGTAAAAAGAGCTTGTTTGTTGTAGTGTCCAACTCATTTAATCAATACATTGGTTAGGATTGATTAATGGTAAACTTGTTAAGATACTTTGTGCCTTCACTTAAACTATTCTCCTCCATGATAGTTGTGTTGGAATGTGTAATCTAACAAAGTTAAATGGAGCACCCAATAGAGGAGACTGAAAAAGGTTAAATATAGGGTTCCATGAGGTGGAATGGAGAGGAAAAATCTTTCACAAAAACACGTGGAATAGTAGGAAAAGGGAACTTTCATTGTCTTAATAAATATAACGGCTTCAAATAAAATATAAAGAGTAGGAAATATGAAGTGGTAGCCTTGAAAGTTATAGCGCACGAAGCATAGTTGCTCAGTAACGACAGTTATAACGCAAGTAGCACAGTTGCTCAGAATAGGTGAAATTGATGCAGCTAGGTGATATGCCTAGATCGAGCACCTCCTTAGCCTCAATATTGTTCTTCTTGTTCTTCAGCATACAACCAAAAAATATTGGCATCAATAGTATCTTTCCTCTAAGAGACTTTGAAATAACTTCAAATGCAGATTTAGATTTAGACCAATCAATTTGTGTATAGTAAAATGAGGAGAGAATTTGGTTTATATTTCTCTTAGCATGGAGGATAAATTTAACTCATAAATATTGATTCAAGGATGGATATTACATGTATCTTACTTTAGAACAGTTCGACATAACATTCTATTTATTTATTTTAATTTTGAGATTCTCAAATTCTACTCTTGCTGAAACTATCCAATCACTGCTAAATTTACCACGTTAAATTGGGTTTCTTCATGGATAGGGCCTTCGGATTTTGAAAAAAAGTACATGTATTATTCTACAAGGAAATTACATGTCTAAAAAGGCTGGTAGGATGTGTCGGTCTCCCCCTTGCAATGGTGTGTTGTGAGGTAGGGGTACTACACCACACGCCCATATCCACAATTTCACACACACCCATATACACAATTTAAAATACCTATTTTAAATTTCCATTTAAATCTTTTCCCCCGATTTTATTCATGCTCTTCTTTTTGCTTACCACATCCATGAATTAAAATCCCTATTTCTCTTTTAATATGGTTGTGTACATGGCTTATAAATAATTTAATAATCATCCCAAACAATTACAAACTTCTTTAACCTCAAAATTCCACTTATGGTGGTGGAGTGGATAGGTCAAATTTAACCAAGATGCACTTTCTATTTAAATCCATGTCCCCACTTCACCCATGATCTTATTTTTGAGTGCCATATCCACAAATTTTAATCCCTATTTTCACTTTCCATTTAAATCATTTTCACCCACACTCTTCTTTATGATGGCCACATCCACAACTTAAAATATGTGTTTGTTTCATTCCATGTGCATAAGCTTATAAGAATTGTAAATAATTTGAACAACACTTTGAACAATCATAAACGTATTTCCCCTCAACATTGTAGTAGCAGTGCACTAGACATGGCATAAACATTAAATGTTAATTTTATGTATCAAAATATTTCTTACTTATGATAAACATCCAACCTCGTGAACAATTCTATGACAAATTTTCACCCAACTTGTGGGAACTCGATTGGCTACACGGTTCAAGGGTCTTCACAAAACGTGATCCAGGTTCTGGACATCTCGTCCATTGAGTAGGATGGACTGGAAGATTGATCTAGTACAGAGGAGTTAGTAATGGGCTCAGATGTTTAATTTTACAAGAATTAGTTCTCTCAAATAGCTCCATATGAGCTATAATAACCCTTCAACTCTTTTAGAAACCAACCAGCTCGGTGGTCGAAGGTCTCACTCATAATCAATTCATGGTTTAACTCACCTACCAATGTAATAACTTGGTGTAGAGCTTAGAAGATAGAGGTGGCTCACCCAAAACCATAGCTAGAAAAAAATATCAAGTCTCCAATGTGGTCTTAGCTGTGTGATGTGTCATTTACCTCTCTCTCAGCACAGTTGATGAGGTGTGGATTCCATGGCCGTTATGGTCACATGGTGAGAGGAAGTCTGGCGTGTAAATCACATTCAATGGACCGTAATATTTATCCTAGCCCTTTAGATAGTACTTTGCACCAATCATATTCTTATATACATAAAGTAATCCACATACAACAAGTAGACAACTTAATCGGTCGAAGTTAAATAAACTAGCAATCGCACGTGAGGTGTGCGATGTTAATGCCAAAAGATAAATAATGCTGATTGGAAAAGGAAATCGAGGCATACAATAAAGAACCATGTAATGTTGAAAAGTTTTGATGAGTAAAGACAAAGAAGGTGGATGACACAAAATTTTGTAAATAATATTGACGATAGAGCTAGCATCACCATTAACAAAACATGTTTCAACCCATAAATTTGCATAAAACATGAATTTTTGGTTAATACAAAGAAAAATATTGTGTTTCAAAAGATCCATAATCAATCTATTATGATTCAGTCTGTGCGGTGTTTTGAGCAAATGATCTGGGAATAATAGAGTAAAGGGGTTTTAACAATTAAAGCTTGTGGTTGTCCAACTCGTCATCAATTTCTATCATTACTTGTAGTTGCTAGTAAAATGCACGATTTCTTTATTTCTTGGTTTATTTTTCTTCTTTACATCACTTGGATGCTTCTTCTCCTCCTTTTTCTCGCCCTCTTTTCTGCATCGCAAACTACATTTTAAGCCTCCATGGATGGAAAAATTGTTTTTTGTGGTCACCAAGGATCTCAAAAGTATGAGTACATTCTAAAAACCATGTCCGACAACTACCCAAAAGGAATTTATGAAAAATACATCTTCAAATTTATTTAGGGTAACGACATCATGAGCATAGATAGGCTAGAGGGGAAGCGTGTCGTAAAGAGTTTGAGATCCAATTTACACTCCCTCACCTTTAAAAATCACATCACTTTTTCCCATCATCGGTCCATTAACGACACATTGCTTCTGCATCTTGTGAATGCTTCTCAATCTATTTCACCACTCCACCTCGAACATCTTCTTCTTCTTTACTCTTTCCACAATTGCATGTGCTTAGGTTTGAGGCAGCTTTGGGATGTTTAGAAATTAGATGCCTAGAGCTTGCCATTAAACATGCCTTGGATGTGACAGTGCTCAGGTAATTTTCTATAGTGCTCACTCTTCATTCTCTTTCCTTAATTTAACCTTTTTGCAGGTTCATCGCCCCTTTCGTCGTTTGGAAAGGCATGAAATTTCTGGGCATGGGCTCAGAGGGGAAGCTTGAGTTCACTCCCAAAGTGCAATCGCCAAGACCTGTTAAAATGAATACACCTGCTCAAAGGACCAATAACAAGACATGTTTAAACCCACAAATTTACCTAAACCATGAGTTTTTTGTTAACGCAAAGAAAAATTTTGTGTTGCAAAAGATTCATAATTAACCTATTATTAGTCAGTTTTGTCGATGTTTTACAATTTTTATTATGTGTTATATAGATATTTTAGATTTATCCTCATGTTGTATGTCATTATCAATATTTTTTTAATAGCAAAAGTTTAATGTAGAGAAAATACAGGTTTGCAGATTTAGTACACATTTTAGATTTGTTTTTTAGGGCATTTGATATAGATATTCCTTACATTGATAACATTGTGTTTGAAAAAATATGATATGAATCATATGGCTTAAAAAGTATCATATTTTTTGTTTGTTTCTCCATATATTTAACAACAAAATAAAATTTGAATGTGAAAAATACACCCACATGTCCAAACCCACCACCCTAGCTAGGCACTCTTTAAAACCAAAAGCAAAACATGGACAACAAAGCATCCTAAACGGCCTTCCAAACCTGTCACTTTCCTTGCATAAGAATACAAGCACTTTATTTAAAATCCAAAGGAGTTAACTACCATACATATAAATAAAGGCATTGACCACACTGAAATATGTGTTAACCAAGCTGAAACAAACGTTATCAGTACGTGAAGGGAACTGCGCTAAATGAAGCCATCATAAACAATCACTTGTTATGCCTTCCATTTTACCACCCAGTATAAGGTTCACGCTTGCCTGTACGTCGTCAATAAAATCATCTCAACCTTCTGTGTCTCTTTCAATGTTAGATGGGAGGAGGCGTTCCCCCAGCAAATACGTCTTTCGACGTAATTAAAAATATTAAAACATGCACAAATAATATCTCTATCAGTATCCAACATTAAAAAATTAGCAATTACAATATGATCTTTTGAACAAATTTGAAATCATAATGCTAATTTAACTGCAATTAATCTTTAAAAAATGGCAAGTCATATTTCGAATAAAAAGTTGTAAATTTGAATTGATTTTTCCCAAATTTTCTATTGTGTTTTTGTGTGCAGTTTGACATTCACATAAACCTGGTCGGGCTGCTAGCGGCATGCCCGATGGTGCCACTTCATGAATCACACCAAGATGGATACATAAAATATTCTACAATAGATCATTTTCTATGATAAGTGGCTCAATTAGACGATGTCCATTTCACGGGGCTACTATGTGTAAATATTCAAAAGAATCGAGGTCCCTGACATTTTGGAGTTCACTTTGCAAACCTTCCTAACATGGGCCAACTCTACCTAGAAATTGTCCTTCCTCTTCAACACCCGCATTATGCCCAGAAACACCTGTGAAAGGCCCACCATTCTTTTATTCAACGATATTGATACAAATGATGTATCCTAGGTTGTTGAAACCACTTACATTAAACGAGATATGGACTAGGTGAAAATAAATTGTAGATGGAGTGAGGGGACCTCTGAAACATTATGTAAGAAAATTGTTGAAACCCCTTTACTCTCATATTTCTAGAGCATTTTCTTAAAACACCGGGAAGATTGATTCATAATAGGTTGATCATGGATCTTTTGTAACACAAACTTTTTCTCTGCATCAACCAAAAATTCATGCTTTGCACAAATTTGTGGGTTGAAATATGTCTTGTTAATGGTGCTACTAGCTCTATCATTGACATTGTTTACAAAAATTTGTTTCATCCACCTGCTTTGTCTTTACTTATCATCAACAAATTTGATCGATACACAAAATGGAGATTAAAATAATAATTTGCAAAAATCAGGAAGTGTTTACGTGAACATAGTTTTAAATGCCATATAATTTTCTATAATTTTATACATTTTATGGAATTTTTGTGTTTTATCTGCACTTGTAATTCCACGTGGGAAAGAAATAGATGTGACACATGTTTTATATCTTCAACAATGATGACGTGCAAACAAGATTTTTATACGGAAATGTATCCTACATGTACGATGGAGGAGTCTCCATACTTTATTCACCAACTGATCATGATCATTGATGGTTTGTCACTTGTCAGAGGGAGGGGGGATTTCCCCAGTAAACATATCTTTCGACGTAACTAGTTGAGTGTGAGTCAAAATCTAATCATGATTGATTCAATGAGTGAGTAAATTCAGTTGTTACTTCTGTTTCAGAAGGTGATCTTATAAGTAACTGGTTTCTCATGAATAAAGAAAGACTCCCAAAATTCTGAAAGGGATATAGAAAACCATTGTATAGTATAAACATAGAAAACCATTGTACATTATAAACAAATAAGAATTCCAAATTTCTCATATAACTCTCTCCGATAAGAAAGTGCAGTTGAACCAAAGATTCACTCTGAGATCTGATTGAGATTAACCTTATGGTAATACCAATCTTTAGAGTGGAATTTGTTGTAGATTAGGTTATACTAACATGGAAATGATACATAAAGGCCACAATTTCTATATATGATCATTTCACACCTATTGGAGTAGTAGAATATAACAAAGATCAATTACAGTTCACTAAGGGCTTGCAAGTTTATAAAATGACCTCATCCTATACTATATAGTCTACAACACAGAAAATATGAATAAATACGTGTGAGAGGCTCTAAACAAACCAAGAATCAAATGAATTTAACTTATTCCAATGGTACTCAGTTATCAGTCCCTCATAACCAGCAGGGTAAATTCAGTATTCACCGTAGCTAAAAGTGATATAAACAGATGGGAAGAAATTCACATCGTCACCAAGATTTTTTTGCAAAACTACTTTGTTGGGTAGAACACCAGCGAAGACCGAAATTCATATACCTGAAGAAGGCTTATAATTCTAGCATGTACCCAGGTTGAAATGACTGTAGTGATTGTTCATTATCAAATGACAGAAGACTACATTTCCAAATTGACAAAGGGGAAAGCACAATAATAGTTCTTGAGGCGGATGATACTGAATAATTTCAAAATAAACAAAATAATGTACTTAAAGAAACTATTATGTTAAACTACCAGATAAAAAAAATATAATGGTATTTCTTCATGCGGTTGTCATTGATAATATTGAATTATTTCAAAAACAAAAAAGACACGGGATCATCAAATTATTGGATGACATCATCCTTAACTGTCCAAGGGACACATCTAAGGGTTGTTCTTGATGTTGGTGTGATTGAAAATACAAAATTATTTCAAAGCGCGACCTTTTATGCTTAATACCACAGAGACAAATATATGGTAGTTCTTGATGTGGTGAGATTGATAATACTGAATTAATTCAAAATCGAAAATAACTAGATAATATATTATGCAATTACAATAAGCTCAAATGAAAAATTATGACATTAAAAATATATCACAGTTCTTGATGGGGTGAGGGAATGTGAAGTAAAGGACTGAATTATTCTTTAAAAAAAATGAATCATCAAATTACTACAGGTTGTCATGCTAGACTATGGGAAGGATAGATATAATGGGAGATCTTGATGTGGGTGTAATTGAAAAGTGTGAATTATTTCCTTAAACCAATAAATTAAACTAATAAAAAATCTTTCCTGGATAATATGCTAGACTATCACACGGTCATATAATGCCAGTTTTTGAAGTGGGTGTGATTGAAAACACTAAATTAATCTCAGGGACACATATAATGGCACTTCTTGAAGTGGTCATGATTGACAATGCTCTACTTCTTACACAAGTCCAACACCACAACACAACACACTTGAATGGAATGAAATGGCCTTTTTAAAAATATTTTTTTGTAAATATATTATTATACAAAGGCATCATCATCATTAGCATCCCACTTGGGAGCTCTCAACCCCATCCAAAACATAGTAAAGCAAATAGGGGGTTTTGGTTTTGGTTTTTTGTATTTTTTTTTTCTGCGCCAAGGCAACAAAAATCCTATGCAAAAATTGGCAATGTGTTGGGGGCACAAGATCTCCTCTCTTCTGATTCTACAAAAACATGTTGTCGCTTATATAGTATTGACTCCTCTTTTTAGTGGGCTTCCAAAATTAGCAGGCTTTGGATTTGGCTTAGACGTGGCTTTTATCTATTTTCATGTCAAAAGCATTGTAAAAATATATGATGATTCTTTCTGTGTTTCAACCCACTTTGTTGCTCATCTTGTTGCGTAGTATACATGGAATCCATCCACCTGCTTCTGAAATCACAAAATAAGCCTGTAAGAGACTTTTTTCTTTCACTTGAGTAGAGCAGGGCCTTCAAATTTCTTTTCTTCTACTTTCCAGCACCTACCAATGTCCTCTGTGATCCTTGTGTCATCCATTGATGTGCTCAACAAACCTTTTCTTCCATCCATTGGGAAAGGGAACCCGTCTTCTGAGAAAAAGTCACATTCCAAACTAATATAAAAAAAATAGAGAGGTCAAATTTAGAAGTAAATGAGCAACACCATTTCGAATCCTGCCAACAAGGATTTTTCTTTACCTTAAGCCAAGAGGGAACATTGCTTTTTTATCTAGTTGTAAGAATCATAGAATCGAAATCTTTCACTTTCCTGTCCACAATTTTTTTTCTGCTAGACGTAAACCTTTCTATGGGGAGGAACCCGTGTTGATAATTTATAGCACAAATTAAATTCCATTTTACTACTTTTTATAGCTCTGTAAAAAACAAAAAATCAAAGCAATACCTACAACCGGCCATTATTTATTTATACCTTGATCTCCCCTTCTGTTATTCATGCTGGAGTTTGAACGTCGAGCACAAGATTTTTTACGGCACTTGTTCCTAAGCTAGAGTTTGAAAGCAACAAAAAATCCACCACCCATAGAGGCAACCATTTTAGCATCCATGTCGCCAATCCAAACTTCAATCTTCCAAGCATTTCTCTTGGAAACAAATGGACCTGAAATACCATCCAAAACCACATTAACAATATGCTAATATTAAAACTCTGCAGTTCTAGCCTGGCTCCTGAAACTTTAATCAAAGCCACGCAAAAGAAATATTTTTTTTGAAATCATTTCAAGTGGCAGAGCATGCCAACCATACCAACATAATAAATACAATATGGGGAGGACATGGCTCTGAAAAAGTCTGTCAAAAGTACTAGGTGCCCTTCATTTTTGCTGTGGCTTGGAGGAAGTATAGGCTCTAGTGCAGATCGACGGCTCTGCATGATTCGTGCTTCATTGACATGTGTTCTTCCTCCATCAATATTCTGACCATGTCAGACCCCCTGGGCTTTGATTATAGTCTAGTGACCAAAAATTGGTGAGGTAAATCATGAAAAAGACCTTAAGGCTTTTCAAGATGAACATTAAATTCACAACCAGCAACTATTCCGTGAAATGATAGATCATTATGACATTTTGTCTAATGATTCAACTTGTTTCCTGTACATTTCTGCAATTGACAATTATGTGTATCAGTGGAGTCATCTCAATCTTAAAATATTCAACTTGCAGGACGTCTTACCTACTACCTTGGAGTGATACAAGGCACCACATACAGTAATGATACTGATTTAGCTAGGGCAATCGGGATCTGGTTTCTTTTCAGCTTCATTTGTTATACAGTTAACTAGGAGAGGGAAACTTGCACTCATAATGAAAGGGGTAATGTACAGCTGATCAGAACATGTTTCATAGCTCTGTGGAAAACTCTTTAATTGTGGATCCAATCTAGTATTACAGCAATGAATACCTGGATAGACATATTTACTAAATATGAAAAATATTCAGGAGTGAAGCCAAACTCAACAACCTCTATTAGCATCCTTCAAGTATGTGACAAAATGAACATAGAAATCAATCAAACAAATTGGTGGAAACAATTTTGTCAGGTGTACTAGGGATGACTACACCTACTACAATGGTCATCTTGAAGAAACTTCATTTTTTGTTTACGAATTGTGGTCTCTGGACTGCAATCAATTCTAAGTGTGCTGTAATTTGGCTTGCTATTTGAGCCATAGAGACTTCAAAAAAATCATATGATAAGTGTGAAAGGCTTATGGTGGTGCAAATCTTGGAGACTACAAATTAGATTGCAACATGTATGCAAATTGTTTGACAAAATGTCTAAGCGACCTGTGATTTCATTGATTGCAATCATTGTGGATTGGGCTTTAAATTGCTTGTTGATAATGCACTCGAATTTTTTTTTAAATGTTAACGGTGGGTTCAAATTCAAGATCATTATCCATTGTCAGCGACTCAGCATCCTCTGTCGCGGGATAATCTATGCTCAAGGGAAATGATGTGGAAGTCAATTTTGAGGCAAATTTTGAGAGGGTTTTTGAAAAATTTGTTTTTCCCCATTTTCTTTTGAGAATGAAAAAACAAAAAAAATAAAATATTCTTCATTTTACACCATGTTTGAGATGCCAAAATGTTGTTGTCCTTGGAGGATCGCGGGGATCTCCTTTTCTTTTTCTAGAGGATAGGGATTATTTATCAACCCCATTGATTTTTGGAAAAATAAAATTCAAAACCAAAACAAGAAGAAAAAGATGGAATGAAATTTGGTAGGTTACCTGGTGGTGGAGGAAAGGTGGAGGCTACCTGGAGCATGCTATGCATTTCTTCTTCCATTCTCATCCCCTGCTCTGATCCAACACATGTTCCATTTTCGTGTTAGCTGTATATAAATATTTTTATGTTTTTTGAAATCATTTCAACTTGCAGAGCATGCTGACCATACCAACATAATAAATACAATATGGGGAGGACACTGCTCTGATAAAGTCTGTCAAAAATACCAGGTGCCCTTCATTTTTGCTGTGGCTTGGGAGGAAGTACGGTCTTCAGTGTAGATCGATGGCTCTTCAAGAGTCGTGCTTCGTCGACATGTGTTTTTCCTCTGTTGATAGTCTGACCGTGTCAGACCCCCCTAGGCTTTCTTTATTGTGGACACGCCTTTTGGCGTAAATATATAATATAATATGATGTTGAGGAAAAATATTTCAATAGTGTATAAACTAACATTTTTTATAGAATATAATCAAGAAATATTTGATAGTTGTCTAAATTTTTTTTGATATTTTTTTAAAGAAGGAAATGACATTACATTAATAACAAATATTATAACATATTTATCAGTATTTCATTAATCTCTTTTAATATGTTTTTTTGGTTTCCTTGTTTTTTAGTCTAAAAAAAATTAAATAGAAGCCAATACTAGTAAAGATTAAAATAATTTATCTCGAAATTTACTTCAATTTTTTAAACAATTAATTAAAATTCTAATATATATTAAGTTCTTTTGTTGCTAAGGTTTAAAGATGGAAACTTGGTAATAAAAAATATAGATTATTTTTGTAAAATAAAAAATATAGATATAGTATTAAATTCACTTATTTTCCTATCATTTCTCCCCACTTTTTGTGAGTTTCTAAGGAGGAGATTGCGAGCCAAATTTTGTATTTAGAGACTTTTGTTTTAGAGGTGGAGTCTAAGGAATTAGTTCTTTCTCTCAGACAATAATTGGATGATTGATATCCTCCTCCCTTCTTAGCCCAGGTACGATTTTTTTTATAGAGATGAGTTTACCGACTAAACATAAGGATTGAAATTCATAGGTGGAGTGACTACAATTGAGCAGAAATATGATGGTCCAGGACAACACTCCATGGACCTTCGAGGACCTTCTCACCCATAGTGGGAGAATATTAGGCATTTTTTGCAATTATATTTATTCAAATCCTGGTTTTTTTTCTTCTCCTTTGTGGAACCCCATGTATTTAGACCCTTAATTTTTCTTACACGACTCTTTACTAAGTATTTTTTCACTGATGATAATTTCAGTTTTTAAGACTTTACTATAGAGTATTCTACTATCTATTCATATTATTTTGTTTCTTAGTAGTTTTTATTTTGTGGGGAATTTACACCTAAAACATGATTCATAACTTTGATAAATCACTTAAAACAAAACCCTTTTCCAATTACAAATACAAACATATGAGTCAATTAACAATGAAAACCTATCTCATGCACAAGGTAATGAATATGGACATAAAAAGGAAATTTGGACCACAATTTCCATATATTAATATAATATATGTTAGATAATACATTTATAATAATTTATGATTAAAAAATTGTTTTCTTGTTTGGAACATATTGATAAAATTGTTTATATGGTTGTGGTGGTAAAGATTAATAGTGACATTTTTCGTACAAAAAAATAGTGAAGTATAACAGATGGTTTATCAAAAATAATTAATTTAAAAATCTATCAAACATCTCACTTTTCAATAATTGTATAATTCCTCATTGAGCTACTAATATATTGGGGATCATAAGTTCCATTTTGAATGTCTCATGTATTTGAAGTCAAATTTATTTGTTTCTCATGTTTTTTCTTCCTCCATCATCCTTTTCTAAAAGATTCTCCTTCTCAAATTCAAATTTTCCTCCTTTTCACATTCAAAGTTTCGTCCTTTATTGTTTTCTGATTTTGATTTTTCATCTAGAGAACTATTGAATATTTAGTATCTTTCTTTTAACTAAGTGTATCACTCTTGGAACATATATACCTTTGTTAGAACTTGAATTGTTTACTGATAAACTATTTTATTTGTTAGTTGTAGAGAATAGAAGGTTGTAAAATGTTTGTTTTGGGAAAATATAGTGACGACTAGATTGAATGTTCAATTGAGATAAAATATTGACTATTTCTATTTTCTTATCATCTTACGCATCCTAATTTTTCAAAAGATTCAAATATGGTGCTTATATAAATAGTTTACCCATTAGCTAAACCTCAAATATCTGCCATATTTTTTTTATGATAAATTACTCATTGATCTTATCAGTTCAATTTTTTCATCTATTCATTGTTCAAATGTTCCTCTTTTGATTCTCACCTTTTTATTCGAACTTTCCATTTGCATATTTATCTCTTATAAAAAAATAAACTTTATCCAATCGAAAGCCTTGATGCCATAAAAAATATTATTTTAAAGTAAATATCAATTGGAAGATAAAATCTACCTTCTTCTCATATGACCAACCACTAGATGGGCTCATTTATTGATAAATTTTGTCCTTTGTCACTTGTTTCCCTTCACAAAACCTATTGGATTTTCCCCATTTATTATTTGACCCCCTTAAGATCGATTTGCTCATATGTATAGTATTACCAAGATTAAGATGATAAAGTGTATAAGTTGGGTTTCAATTCCCTCCTTATTTACAACTTTCTCACTCATATGACCAACTGCTAGAGGGGCTCAATTATCATTGATCAATTCCCTATAACTCATTTTCATATAATTAATCAAGATTGAAACTGGAAAGTAGGGATAAAAAGTGCTACAAGAAGCAAACAATGAGTTTGATTTTTGAGCACGAAACATATTGTATATTTCCCACTTTCATTTTCCCCTTTAAGATCGAATGGAAATCACATCAATGATGCGAATGAGATTAAAATGATAAACCAGAGCCCATATATAATGTATTATTTGGGTCTTCCAGTTTGAGCCATCAAAATGGTATGAGACATGCAATTATTTCATTCCCACTTTCACATTTCCACTTCACCTTCACCCCACTTCCTTTTCTATTCATTCTCTCCTTCAAATTTTACTCCTTCAAAATACCCCCTTTGCCATTTCCATCGGATATTTCATGTACGATTGCTAGTATATAGAAAATTTTAATATTAGCATAGGAGTTATGTAAGTGATTCAATATGTCACATGTTTTCCATTAAGTATATTTTCAAGTGAGTGGAGTAGAAGGTTGAGCCATTGAGGGAGATTAGGTTGGATTATCTAACAAAAATACCTTTCTTCTATTGTATTGAATGCATGGGCTAATGATCCCAATATGAGAGGTGGGTTGTGGCTAGTAGAATATTGAGATGGAGGGGACTGAAGGAACAAAAGGTTACATGTGATATTATTAGTGTTGATTGATAATGGGACTTACCTAATATTGAATATTTTATAAGAAGAGTGAAATGTAGTAATGATCAAACTGATTATCACATGTTTTGAATCATTTAGAGATTTGCATTAAATGATATTGTTGGGTGAACTAATTTTGTTACAAGCTAAAGAGATAGTTAATATTTTATAATGTTAAAAATATGTTGAAGTTGAAAATCCTAATGGCTAAGAGTGTTCTGGATATAATGATCATTATGACCAAATAATTAATTATAGGTGAAATAAGGGTTAAAAGGGTATTTTTGAATTAAAATTAAGTTCGCAAAGTTTTTATGCCCTAAATTTCAATTTTGATGAGATGTAAACCCCTAAAAAGTATTACAATATAGAAAGGATTTAAAACTAATATTTTAAAGTATAATAAATAATTTAGATAAGTAGAATTGATTAGAGTTAACTTATCCTTCTGATTATTTTTGGATTCATGTTCGTGTAAATATTGGGAAAAAAGATTGAAGTGTTCTTTATTTGCCTCATATTAAAAGCCATCACTGAAAATTTCCTTCTACTAATAGCACCTAAGAGGACAAGAAAACTTCATCTACTATATCGTAAGATAATTTTATTGTTTGTAATTAGGTTACGCACTTCTTGTTTTAATTTTACGACTTTCAATTATGTTTTATTTTCTCTTATTTTTCATGCTAATAATGGATGTGCATGCATTTGATTTTAAATAATGATCCCCTATTGAAAACATGGTTCTAATGGAAATACCTATAAAAATGAGTCACTAGTTTGATATGTGGTATGTTTATGACACTTCCATAGAACTAATATAAAGAGGAATCAAGCCTCTCAACCTATTTGAAGTGAAAGTGTGATGAAGAAATTGTAGGGGTGCAATTCAAATATGGAACTTCATACTTGATAAAGTATGCTTTGAATTTTCATAGAATTCTAGAGACTTGGCTTTATATTCTCTCGATTGAATTTAGAGTTGATTAGACATTTTTAGGTCCTTCTCCTAATATTTAATCTTGATATAGGGAATATCAGGGAACTTTTTTTTTGAAATTTTGAAATGAACATTGTGAATAGAAAATAATTTTGAAATATTATCATTTTCATGAAATATCTATTTAATTCAATGATTATGTTGAATCCTAGATAATCTCTATGGGCCCCAAAACATACTAGATTCATCACTATATAAGAATAATTTCCCATTTGTATTAATCGGGATCTTACAAATATTAAAAGAATCATATCCGATCTCTTGTTTTTATATTTAGGGTTATATTTCACATTCTTCTACTAGTGGTTTTCCATCTCATACTTATACTAGGCATTTTATTACATATCCTTTTGCTAGTTGTTCTCTATCTAGTAGAATTTTGATGTTTAACAATTAACCATTTATCAAATTCTTTGGGGCATATAAGTATCTCCCTTTATTATTTATTAATAATAGGTTTCCTTGCACTATACATGTTTCAGAGCAATTTGGTAACTATTATATGTCATATTTTCTTTCTAGGCCTCCTTGTGCATATATTACTCATTATGATTCTTTATTCCATAATTATCCTATGGTGTATAGTAACCTTTATACTAAGATAATACCAAAAAAATAAATTCATATTTTAAGAAACATGTGAGGTCCAAGCCTCCTCTACCTTATACTTCTATCTAAAATCCTAATCACGATTCTATATTTATATTTTTTCCACCCCATTTTTTTATATATAGTTATTTTCTAAATTATAAAAATAAAAATAAAATAATCACATATTAACAACTTTAGGAGACACTTTGTTATTTTTTTTCCGGCATTACCTCTTGAATAATTTAGAACGTTCCATTCTCAAATTCTAGAAGCATACTAGGGCCATCTCCCTCTACCAGGAGCTCATCTTCCTCCTGCATAAGCTCTGTCTCTCCAAATTCCTGACCATTCCTATCTCCCCCAATGATGCACTCATTCCCATCCTCAATGATCCATCAAAAAACCCAACCACATCTTCCAAGGCTAGAGATAGCAAAACTAAGAACCCTAAACTCACCAAAGAGGCCTCCCTCTATCTGTGTTCTAAGGAGCAACAAAGAAATGAAAGTTGTTCAAAATTTTTTACACATTAACAATGTTGATCAGGATAATGCCTTACATCATGAGAAGGATAACACTCTTCTCATAATGGAATTATTAGAAAATGAGGTTTAGAATATCAAGAAAGAGTTTAATCAATTAACCAAGTAGAGGGGAAAAGAAAGCTAACTGATGATGCGGGTATTGAAATTGATCAGAATGACGATATCTACAAAAATTTGAACTCGTTGGACAATATAATGGTGACGGCTAAGGATAGACATGATCATGGTATTGCCAGTTTCAATGCCATTAGTGAGTTTTTGGAACAACAGGGTAGAAGTATCTCTATGTTGAGAGGGGTCCCTAAAGCCATTTTAGGGACTGAAAAGGAAAGAAATCAGGCTATATCAAAGTTCAACGTGAATGATACAACACACACTACCACTCTACCACTGTTCACTTCTCTACAAATAATAAAATCAAGGATATAAAGGGCCTCCAAGAATTAACAACCCTTGGACTGGTTGTTTTCATTTTATTTGTTGTTCTGTTTTAGATAGTATGCTTTTTTTTGTTGCTTAATTTCAGTTATTTCTGTTTTTGCTTTCTCCTAGTAGCTACTATTTTGGTTACTGTTGGAATTTCTATATTATCTAGATTCCAATCCTTTTTTATGTTTTTATCATGTTTGATCTAGTTGTTGAGCCTTCCTTGTAACAGGATATAGTCCCTTCAAAACTATTTGCCATTAATAAAAAAAATATAATTCACATATGATATGTTTGGTATTTCTTAATTTGAGGTTGATGTTAGGCTTAAATTGGTACACCATATATTTTTCAAATGAGTATATTATTGAAACCCTTAATTTGGATGAATCAATGAGTTTATATATTGTTTTAGAGAGGATGATATTGATGTTAGAGAACAATGGTTAAAGTGTTAGAAGATATTTCTAACATAAAACATTTGGTAGCCATGATTTTCAGTCTAGCTTCATGTTTTAACATGGAATTGACTATCTTAGATGGAAAAAGAGATGCGTAATTGGTCTTCTAGGGAAATAGTACAAGCTTTATTAGTGAAATACAAAATAAGAATAACAAGAATATGATGATGTTGTAGATGAAGCTTAAAATGAATAAGATGAGGAAGAACAAGAACCAAAGGATAATTAAGAATATTAAGAATGAAAATAAGGTATTTTGATGATGAAGATAATATGGATGATGGAGAAGGAGAGATAGAGGATAAAAAATTAATAAGTATAGGATAAGGTTTTAGAAAATGTATCTCAAAAAAGAATCTTTGATTTTTTTATTTTTTTATATTATAGTCAAATGAAAAAGTTAATTATTCCCATAAATCCTATAAGAAATTTTATAACATCATCAACATAGATGTTTTCCAAAATCTATCTGTTTAAGCACAAAATATAAAGAAAACTCAAATAGATAGTAATAATATTCAAGTTTTGGAATATTTAAAACTATCTATGAATAAATATGTATTACATTCACATTTCTATTATTTAGAAATAGATTGTTTTTATATGGTTCTTATATTTACTTGATTGGATACCTTGGAAAAGATTAATATTAATGTCCAAAAAATATTCATTATGATTTGGTACAAGAGAAATAAGGTCACTTTGCAAGATTTCAAACTTAGAAAATAACAAAGAAAAGTCAAAGTTAATCATGAAGATTAATACGAAGATGATAAAAAGAACTTAGAATAAGGAACAATTAGCATTTCAAGATAAAACTGACAAGAAAAATTCATCTATTATAGATGGTAAGTCATTAGAATTCAAAAAGGTGGAATAGGAACGGAAAGTAGAAACACAAGACATATACTAAGGTTATATGTAAGGATATTACTTGTATAAATCAGAACATATATAGTAGAATAATATGAGAGAACACCAAAATATAGATAAATGATGACAATATGCTCATATAAGAGCTTTACCACTTCGAGGGAGCAACCTCCAATACCACTTCGAGGGTGTAACCTCCAAACCATACAATAACACTCCAATACTCAATATGATGATTAACTATAACCTTCTAACCCCTATATATACCATTCTAACCTATGGCCAATACTGAGGCCAACCTCCTAAGCATAATAAATTATAAATGAATGATATAATAAGATAAGGGGATGTTTGCCACATGTCGGCATCTCCATCAATACATGTACATAATAACATCCTTTCCCTAGGTGCATAGCATTCCTTCCCTCCTTGACATGTTTCGTCCTTGAAACATAAGAAGAAACCATGTAATGAGTGTGTTGTAAATTTTTACACACATTGCGCCATGATCAATCATCCATCCATATGTGATCTTGGTAGATGATACATATCTGAACTAATATCCATATTTCGTTGTGCTACTCTGATTCCATTTGTGACCATAGTTTATCATCCTTGGATTCCATGCATAACCAACATAAGGATTCAATGCATAACTATAATAAGGATTCCATGTATAACCATAATAAGGATTCCATGCTTCATAATTGTTGCTCCATTGATCCCTTGTATAAATAAAGTGATTATTCCTCCAATTACCTGTATATCTAGATTGGTTGGAAATATGATGTGCCCTGGGATATCTCCATGATTTTTTTCTCTCATGTTGACGTGGACTTCCATATGCTACAGTTGTAGTATCCTCAACCTTATCAACATGTTTCTAAACTTTCTTTTCTTCTTCCACCTTTGCATTTGATATTTTCTTTTTCTCTTGTAGATGAATCATCATTTCCTTATTTTTCTTCATGTTCCTCTTTTGAATCATCCTTATTCCCTTCTTCTCCATATTCTAAATCATCCTCATGGTCTTGTTATCACTGAATCACAGCACCCCTGTGCATGTATTTGAACTCACAGTGTGATTGGATAACATGGGTACTATTTCCAAGTTGTGGGACTTGCTACTTGAGACAGACCTCCAGAGAAAGCTGGTTCTTTCTCCTAAACTACATGCCACAATCTACTCTAATGCAGGATAAGCTAAATATTCTAATCTAAATTTTCAAGGGACCAGGGAGAGATAATACATAAAATGAAAGCCTACACTAAAGCGGTGATACACCAGAAAAGGAGGGTGTGAGAGTAATCTCCAAATGTGTGAAATACAGAGGCAAAGTGCACACTAGAAGAGGTGATGACAGTTCACCATAATCTAGCAAAATGCATTCACAACAATATTCCAGGCATACACAATGTTAGTGAATTCCTGCAAGAACATAATAATAGACACAATATTCTTATAGAAAGATAATAGGGGCAAGAAGAATGCAAGAAAACACAGCAGGGGAAGATACATCCACAAACTTTGTATTTTATTGCTTCCTGGTATACACATTTAAGTCTATTACAAGATAAGGGCCTGGATCACCATGCAAGGAGTCCACTACAAGGGCCTACAACACACTGGCTTCACAAAGCAATTTTGGCAGAGCTTTGCTACCCAAAAACTCTCCCTTTTACAATGAGCCCAACACTCCAATTTATAGAAAAATGAGAAGAGAAAGAGAAGGGAAAATGGAAATCCCGAAATCTGTCCTTCAACCATTTGTAAGAGGAATTAAATGGAGTAAAATGATTATATATTACTTGCAAAAGGATCCCCATACTATCCCATGTGCTGCAGCAGAGAAAGAATGATGACCATGCCTCTTAGTTGCACTCCCAGCTACCAAATAAAACATTGTTCTGAACCCGGCCACGTTTTGTTAAAAAACTCAATCAATCCCTCATCAAATCGTGAATTTCTTGATTTCTGTCATCGGGCTCAGAGCCACAATTCCAACGGTACCAATTTTGTGTGATTTCGTTGAGAAATGCAGAAGTTATGGCCTTTTGAGTACGGGCAGCTATTTTGGGTCTGGCAGGGATTTTCTGTCATTTGACGGGAATGAACATTAACTGACTGGAGCCGAATATGTTTCTCTTAATTAAGTATATCTACCCTCATTAAAAATAATAAATCCACATAGAGGACGTCATGCTCGTTCCAGAAAGTCCAATTTTGTGAAAATCGGAGCTCGGAGTCAAAAGTTATGACCGTTTGAAGTTTCGCAGGTCAAACGTTGACTTTTCCTCTTCTGTCTTCACCCATTTCATGCTTTCACGTCCCACGCGTACTTTTGTCCTGGCTGTCCTAGATGAACCTTCGCCCATTTCACGCTTTCGCGTCCCTCGCGTACTTTTGTCCCGGCTGTCCCGGACGAAAAACTCTTCCTTCGGCCGATTCGCGCTTTCGCGTCCCTCACGTACTTTTGTCCCGGCTGTCCCGGACGAAAAACTCTTCCTTCGGCTGATTCGCGCTTTCGCGTCCCACGCGTCCCTCGTGTACTTTTGTCGTGGCTGTCCCGGACGAGAAACTCTTCCTTTGGCCGATTCGCGCTTTCACGTCCCACGCGTCCCTCGCGTACTTTTGTCCCAGTTGTCCCGGAGACTAAGAATTAGCCATTTTTCATGATTTTTCCTGGCCCGAGCCTGTCTTCTGCAACCTTTCCACATTTTTTCAAAGCTTGCTCTTTCTTTCTTGGCCAGGGGAGTTAGAAAAAATCTGAGGGGACCCCAGTAACATGATGCTTTGCCTTGAATCAATATAATTGCTTGGGACTAAAGAATTTGATGCATGTTATCAAAATTTACCTTGGGGGTGAATTTTGGATAACAGGTCTATATTGACTTTTCTTTGATTTCCATTAAGCATGATATCCTATAAAGTGACCTTCTTCTTTTTGTACCAAATCTTCATAAAATTATTTTTCATATTAATATTAATTGTCCCCAATGTCTCTAACCAAGGATACCCAAGAAAAATATCCAAACCATCCATATATAAGGAAAAAAAAATCTGAATGTAAAGTATATTTGTCCATAGTAAGTTTTTAATTCTTCAAAAACTTGAATTTTCTTACCATCCACTTGCGCTTCTTTGATATTACTTTCTTGAATATGTAGATGTTGAGCCATATCCTTGTTGATGAAGTTAAACTTGTTGTTAAGGTTTATGGAAACAATTATTTTATTCCTTTGAATGCATCCATGAAACTGAAATATGGTATCTTCCTTCTTGGGAGCTATAATATCTTCTTCTGCATCAATATCTTGTTTCTCTTCCTCTTCTTCAACTTCTTTTGCGTTTCATTCTTCAATATATGTTGCACCATCATCTTCCCTTGAATATTCTTCACCTTCCTCTTCATCTTCTTTCTCTCTTTATTTTTCAATATATTCTTCCCCATCATCTTCCTTTGACTCTTCTTCCTCTTTGTGGTCCCATCTATCCATAAAAAGTTGTTCCATTTCCTCCCAAGATCAATCCTTCCTATCATTTTTAATCTCAGAAAACACAATCCATGCAGGACCACCAAGATAATGTGAAAATCTATTCCCTTTCATGAAATATGAGAAATATATATTCTTAAATTTTATCCACCATTCATTAGCATCCATCTCGCCATTTCCATAAATATTTGCTATCCCCATGATCATGATTAGGGTTTTGGAATTCTGAAAATATTTCGGAAGATGGATAAAAACACAACAAACAAACCCTAGCTGAAATTTCAAGAGCTTTCCGAAAATATAAATTTTGCTAAAAATACAATAATTTGCTTCCTGAAAAAGGAATTTATGAAAAAATATAAAACACAAATAACATCTGCAAAACAGATCCAATGGAGCTGAAATTTTCATCTATTTTGACTTTGAGTGTTTCCAAATTATGATGCAAAACTTGGAAAAAAAATTGATACCCTTTTAAAGATATATTTAAAGCACAAAATTAGGGTTTTTACCCTAATTTTGGCTGAAATCTCTGCTCTAATACCACTTATAAGGATATTACTTGTATAAATCAGAACATATACAACAAAATAACGTGAGAGAACACCAAAATATAGATAAATGATGAAAATATGCTCATATAATAGCTTTTCCACTTCGAGGGGGCAACCTCCAATACCACTTCGAGAAGCTAACCTCCAAACCATAAAATAACACTCTAATACTCAATATCATCCTTAACTATAACCATTTAACCCCTATATATACCATTCTAACCTATGGCCAATACTGAGGCCGACCTCCTAAGCATAATAAATCATAAATGAATGATATAATAAGATAAGGGGATGTATGCCACATGTCGCCATCTCCATCAATACATATACATCATAACATCCTTTCCCTAGGTGCATAACATTCCTTCCCTCCTTACCGTTACAATATTATTACACCAAATGCTATGCGCCATAACCTCAAGGTGTTAGTGAAATCCACACATGAGTATTGGAGTGTTATTGTATGGTTTGGAGGTTACCCCCTCGAAGTGGTATTGGAGGTTGCCACCTCGAAGTGGCAAGGCTATTATATGAGCATATTGTCATCATTTATCTATATTTTGGTGTTCTTTCATGATATTCTACTATATATGTTCTGTTTATACAAGTAATATCCTTACAAGTGGTATCGGAGTAGTGATTTTGGCCAAAATTAGGGCAAAAACCCTAATTTTTTGTTTCACGTATATCTTGAAGAGGGTATCGAATTTTTTCCCAATTTATGTATAATAATTTCTAAACACACTAAGTCCAAATATCTGAAAAATTCAGCTCCATTGGATTTGTTTTGCAGATGTTATTGGTGTTTTATGTTTTTTCTTAAATTTGCTTTTTAGTAAGTAAATTGTTGTAATTTTTAGCAACATTTATATTTTTGGAAAGCTCTTTAAATTTCAGTTAGGGTTTTTTCTTTGTGTTTCTATTCATCTGCCGAAATATTGTTAGAATACTGAAAACCCTAGTTTTGTGGAACATGGGGATTGTAGCTTTTTTTAGAGATGGTAGGATTAATGCTAGAGAATGGTGGAACAAATTCAGGGATAAATTCTCTAAACCATAAGATATTTGGTTATTAAAGTTTTGGATTATTGGCCCTACACAGATTTTCTTTTCTAAGTTAGAAAAGGAAAATTCTAATTGGTCTTTGCAGGAAATGGAACAAGTTTTCATGGACAGATGGGCAACAAAAGAAGAAGAAGATCAAGTAGAAGAAGAAGAAGAAAAATAAAAAGAATAAGAATTTGAAGAAGAAAAATCATAAGTAGAAGCAACATCATAAGAAGAAGAAGAAGAAGAAGAAGAAGAAGAAGAAGAAGATGTTGATGATGAAGCTGCTGCACATGATAGGATTTCATATGGTGGTTGGATGATCGAGCTTGACGAAAAAGGTGCAATAATTTAAAGAACACTCATTATATGGATTCTTCTTATGTTTCGGGGAAGAAACATGTCAAAGAGGGAGGCAATGCTATGTACCTTGGGATATAATATTATAATGTATATGGGTTGATGGAGATGCTGACATGTGGCACACATCCCCTTAGTTATATGTATGGGTTCACATGGGATATAATGTTATGATGTATAAGTATTGATGGAGATGCCAACATGTGGCACACATCCCCTTATCTTATTATATCATTCATTTATGATTTTATGCTTAGGAGGTCGGCCTCATTATTGGCCATAGGTTAGAATGGTATATATAGGGGTTAGAAGGTTATAGTTAAAGATCATATTGAGTATTGGAGTGTTGTATGGTTTGGAGGTTACCCCCTCGAAGTGGTATTGGAGGTTGCCCCATTGAAGTGGCAAGGCTATTATATGATAATATTGTCATCATTTATCTATATTTTGGTGTTCTCTCATATTATTCTGTTGTATATTTTCTGATTTATACAAGTAATATCCTTACAAGTGGTTATGATAGCTTACAGATGATTCCATCAATATCATATAACATCCTAATTATCATCCTCCCATGTAGGCTAAGCACAAGTAATATGTTTTTCTTCTACTTCGTCTTCTTCTTCTTTCGTTGCCCATCTGTCCATGAAAACTTGTTCCAGTTCCTGCAAAGACCAATTAGACTTTTCCTTTTCTAACTTAGAAAAGAAAATCTATGTAGGGAAACTAATCCACAACTTGAATAACCAAATATCTGGTGGTTTAGAGAATTTATCCCTGAATTTTTTCCACCATTCTCTAGTATCAATCCTGCCATCTCTAAAAAAAGCTACCATCCGCATGATCCACAAAACTAGGGTTTTCAGAATTCTTACAATATTTCAGTAGATGGATAAAAACACAAAGAACAAACCCTAACTTAAATTTCAAGAGATTTCCGAAAATATAATTTTTTCTAAAAATTACCACAATTTTCTTCCTAAAAAGCAAATTTATGAAAAACCTAAAACACTAATAACATCCGCAAACCAGATCCAACGGAGCTGAATTTTTCAGATATTCTGACCTAGTGTGTTTCAAAACTATGATACAAAAATTGGGAAAAAATTCGATAACCTCTTCAAGATATACGCGAAACAAAAAATTAGGGTTTTTGCCCTAATTTTGGCCGAAATCGCTGCTCTGATACCACTTGTAAGGATATTACTTGTATAAATTAGAACATATACAGCAGAATAACATGAGACAACACCAAAATATAAATAAATGATGACAATATGCTCAAATAATAGCATCGCCACTTCGAGGGGGCAACCTCCAATACCACTTCGAGGGGGTAACCTCTAAACCATACAATAACACTCCAATGCTCAATACATAATGTAACGATGGTAAGTCGTTAGAATTCAAAAAGGTGGAATAGGAATGGAAAGTAGAAACACAAGACAGATACTAAGGTTATAACATATTTACAATGACATAATCATTTGAGAAAACAATAATTGAGCTATAGCAAGTTTCATCAACATAACACCCAATATGGATATGTAGGTCATTAGAGGAAAATCACTATGGTTATACAAAGGTATACAGGGAGAAATAACTATGTGACATAGAGTCACAATAATAATAATGTTATGCCAATCTTAGCTCATCTTATTATCGTATCCACATGCATGATTAATTTCACTAACCCACAGTCATATATTAGATCATTCCAAACCTTTTCAATCACTCAAACCTTCATATGCTATACTCAAACATCCTTCCATCATTCTTACATTATTTTTTTTGAAATTAGATAGGTGTGCACTATGCCTCTATGCAGCTTAATTTACTGATTGCATGCTTATTACCTTCTATCTCATAAATATTGATCACTAACACAAGAGTATCCACAATGTGACATTTTTTATAAATATTACCTTGAACTTAAGCTTACCTTGAATATATTCTATATATTTGAAAACCTCCATTCTAATTAATTCTTCAATATCCTTCACTAATATAGAAAATTAAAGACTGGATACTCCATATTCATCATGTAAAACGTTTTTTCAAGAGAAAGAAGTCTACAAATAAATTATTTCATATATATATATATTTGTTTTTTTTCAATGCCAATTGTTATAAACATTTGAGAGATTTTAGCAATCTCTACAAGGATCATAGTTTCCAAATTTAATCTATTTTAATTAATCCATTTGAAATTTATGATAGTTTTCCTAGACATACATTATATCAAATAGCTTTCATGCATTCTCAAACCAAATACGAAAATTCTCCTGAAATTAAAAAATAAATCGCATTATTATAAAATATTAAAAAATCATATTGATAATGAAATAATTGACCTACACACAAAATTTAAAATCATTTGGAGTTGGGAATAAAAAATTATCTTTATTGATTTGAACCCCTATATTAAGGAAGAAACTAACAAACAACATAGTACAAGTTGTTTGGAAGTAGATCATGAAAATCTGAAAAATATTATTAAAACATGAACTCATACAATTGAAAGTGATTATATATACACTTGAGAAGCCAATTGAAATAGAAAATTCATGCATTAATAATATTTGATCTTCTTCCACATGACTTTATGAAGTTTGCACGCTTACATATGTCATCTTTTAAACAGATTATTCTTCTCTTATATTTGCTTCACTCCATGAAGGATAATTATTTCCCTCTCCTCTTCCTATGGAGATATTGAAAATATTTCTTCAAATAAAAATTCTTTTAATTTTCATAATCTTTTATTCTAAGATAAGATTTATCCTATCCTCTTGTTGATATATTTTCTCAACTTACAAGCTAGAATAGGTTTGAGTTATTTTTCCAAATAATATGGTTATGATAGCTTACACATGATTCCATCAATATCATATAACATCCTAATTATCATCCTCCCATGCAGGCTAATCAAAATAACAACTCATATCTTCCTTTACTCTCATATAATGATATTTTACATGTAAATTCAAATACAAATAATAGACATGGTTTTGGAGGGAAACTTATTCAAACACCTAGTGCGTAGTGTACATGCCTTGAGAAGACTTATTCAAACTTGGTTATTCATCTTCACCAAGCATCATGAAGGATGATCCTGCATCATTATGGTTATGCATATAAGTGGAGGAGGAAAAAATATGGACATGGAAGTAATAAGAGTAGAACAATTGACTATAAAGCTAGTTAAAAATATTTATAACACACTAAAATTAAAAAAATGAGACGTTAGATGATTGAACATGGACTAAAGTGTGAACTTATTGGAAGCACATTCATTATATGGTTTCTTCTAATTTTATGCGGATAAAACATGTTGATGAGGAAAATATTTTTATGTACCTAAGTTAATAATATGACAATGTATATGAGTTGATGGTGATGCTGACATGTGGTTTACATCCCCTTAGGAGTTATATGTTTATAGGTTACTTGTAAAATTATTGTATTGGGTAAGGAATCATCCTACATTAGTATTGGGTTTTAACATTCCAACAATAATAATATCTGGCTTATAAACAAGATGGTTATCACTATGAATTATGTGAGGTATAAGTTGATTCTTATACATGGTATGGATATTCCTAGTGTCCCTATCAAAGTGGAATTACTATTGGGAGATGATGGTGTTATCTAAAATTCACCCCTCAAGTTAATTTTGATAATATGTACGAAATTATTCAGTCCCGAGTAAGTAGAATTGATTCAAGGCCCAAAATCATGTTTTGGGGTTCCTTTGGTATCTCTCTAACTACCCCATCCAAGAAAAAAGACAAGTTTGCAAAAAAATTAAAAAAATCTGAAAAATGAAGTCGCGGGCTTGTAGTAATGCATTGCAGATCTAGAGGTTACGGGTCATACCAAGGTTCATCGTACCAATTTTGGGGCCAAAATATAAATCAATCAGCTAAATCAGACATTTTTGTCCCAGGCAGTCCGTAGGATAGTTGAGACGTAGGGACACGTGGGACACGTAAAGCGGAAATGGCCATAGGTAGCGAAAATCAGCAAAACTGGAAGTTTTTGTTCCGCGCAGTCTGGGACAGTAAGGAAAAAAGTACGTGTGGGATGCAAATAGGCCGATTTGCCACATGTCATTCTATTTTGGGTGGTGTGGAGATTTTCATCCGGGACAGTCGGGACAAAAGTATGCGCGGGATGCACAAAGGTGAAATCGCCGCATAAGGAGCCAAGCTAAGTGGATGCGGCTGATGTGGAAGTCAATGACCCTCATGGCCCGGTCGATGGCAGATGCATAAGGAAAAGGAGGCCTGAATCCACTGATGTGGATGAATGTGTTTAGGATAGATAGGACACACTGACGTGATTTTTCCAAAATAGCTACAGCAAAGAGAAAAGTCAAAGTTTGACCTCCCAAACTTCAAACGGCCATAACTTTTGACTCCGAGCTCTTATTTTCTTAAAATTGGAATTTTTTGAACAGGCACGATGTCCTCTGCATCACAAAAACTAGATTTCTTAATCTTTATGAGGGAATATATATTTCAATATAAGAATCATATTCAGATTCATTCATTTAATGCTCATTCCCGTCAAATGACAGAAAATGCCTGACAGACCAAAAAGGGCTTCTCGCACTCAGAAAGCCATAAATTTTGCATTTCTCAATGAAATTACATGATATTGGTACCGTTGGAATCTTTTCTTTGAGCCCAATGAAAAATAGTCAATAAATTTTTTATTTGATGATAAAGCAATGGATATTTTCCACAAAACGTGGCCGGGTTAATGACAGTGTTTTATTTGGTAG
The DNA here is from genome assembly GCA_019776745.2 of Taxus chinensis. Classification (NCBI taxonomy): domain Eukaryota; kingdom Viridiplantae; phylum Streptophyta; class Pinopsida; order Cupressales; family Taxaceae; genus Taxus; species Taxus chinensis. The sequence goes on along the minus strand of CM034155.1, from coordinate 425,724,565 downwards.
TTGGTAGTGCAATTAAGAGGCATAGTCATCATTCTTTCTTTGATGCAGCACCTAGGACAATATGGGGATCTCTTTTCAAGTAACATACAATAATTTCAATCCATTTAGTGCATCTTACAAGTGGTTGAAGGACATATTTTGGGATTTCCATTTCCCCTTCTCTCTCTTCTCATTTTTCTATAAATTGGAGTGTTGGTCTCATTTTAATGAGAGGTAGTTTTTGTTATAGAAAACCTATGTAATAATTTATTTGTGAAGCTAATGTGCTATAGGCCCTTGCATTGGACTCCTTACACGGTGATCTAGGCCCTTATCTTGTAATAGATTGAATTGTGCATATCATGAAGCAATAAAATACAAGTTTGTGGATGCATCTTCCCCTACTATGTTTGTTTGCACTCTTCTTGCCCTTTCAACATTAATTAAAAGAATTTTGTGTCTATTTTTATTCTCTTATAGGGATCCATTATCATTGTGTATGTTTGAGACGTTGTTGTAAATGCATTTTGCTAGATTGTGGAGAACTGTCATCACCCCTTCTAGTGTGCACTTTTCTTCTGTATATCACACATTGGAAGACTAATCTCACACCCCTCCTTTTCTAGTGTATCACCGCTTTAGTGTAGGATTTCATTCTCATTCATTCTCTCTCCTTGGACCCTTGGAAAGTTAGATTAGGAAATATAGTCTTACCTGCATTAAAGTAGATTGTGGCAGGTAGTTTAGGAGTAAGAACCAACTTTCTCTAGAGGTCTATCTCAAGTAGCAAGTCCCACAACTTGGAGATATTACCCATGTTATCCAATCACACCTTGAGCTCAAGTATATGCACTTGTGTAAACTTACTTAGGTGTTGTGATTCTGCGATAACAAATGGAGTTATCCGTTCCCTCCAAAGTATTTTATTTTTTTTCACTAATATAAGAGTATTAGTTTATTTCTAAGTATTTTTAATATTAGGGAATCTTGGCCTATTACTATCTCTTCTATGTGTTGATATTAAATATTTTCACATATTTTTTTGATTTTTGATTTACTACAACATTGAAGATATTATAATCCAACTTCTAGGCCTAACCCACATCCTCATGAGGCTCTTATTTTTTATTTCTTAGCCTACCCACATTTTCAGTACATTTTTTTTTTGAAATAATACCAAAAAACTCAAATAATCACAAAATTAAATAAAAAATTATATTTTTAAAAATACAAATTCATGACCTATTAATAATTTGATTGGCTAGTTAGTTCCTTTATGTATCTTATTTTTCATATTCATTTAGTAAATAGCATATTTCCCTTATTAGCGTTACACATGCATTAAAAATCTATTTTGACCTTGATGTAGGAAATAAAAATTAATAGATGATGAAAGGTGTTAGCATAGTCCCTTTTTAATGACACCAATATGTTATGGCATATAATACACTATTCAGGTGTTTTTGTTCTAGTAAAATTATCCTCTACTTCCTCATTATAATTATTTAAATATATTATTTATATGTTATTCTTTGAGATAAAAACACTAACATGTTCCTTTTTTATTAAATACTTATCTTGTTCTATGTGATAATTTACTATTGTTTGTGCCCGTTATTCCATTGCATATTTACTTGTTATCTTGTCTACTTGATTTTTTATTATATGTGTCCTGTGTTCCTTAAATTTATTACGACATGAAGGGTGTCCCATGTTTTTGTCTCTATACCTCTCTTCTTTTTACACACTATATTACTTTTTTTTGGCTTATGAGCCTCCAATGTGACTGACATGTGACACTATGAGTGTCACATATTTGTAAATATGTGTATTTATATGAATATTTTACACACCATTGCTTCGAATCAATTTACTAGTAATTTTCTTATGTTATAATTTTACACTCTACCAAATGTTTACTATTATAACTCTTTCTTACACTAACTAGAATGACTATTATTTTATTTCTGCACTTGTCTTACTTTGTAACACAATATTACACTTTCTAGAATTAATTTTATTGTATTGCATGTTATTTTGTGTACTTTGATATCCCGAATGTGCAACCTGTTATCAAGAATAATATCTCAATAGTGGAAAAAATTATAGCCTTCTACATGATCTAACACAAATTATTACATTTATTAACATGGGTAAAAATATTTTCATTTTGAACACATGGTCAAACTATTAATCATGCATACCTAAAAATATCTTGTAGAATTCACTGTAATATATCTAGCATCTAGAACTAGTACATGAAGTTTGGAAGACTCACAAACAAGTATTTACATAACAAAAATTCTTAGAAAAAGGTATAAATGAAGAAGAGTGGTTGTGATACCTTGTGATTACGTTCGCATTAACACTATAAGTGTCACACATTTTCAAAATACTATTGTTGTTGTCAAATATTTTCAAACCATATCCGCACATAGGAAACCCCTCCAAAAATGTTAGTGTGTGGGTTGAAGCATTACTCCACCAGCCACATTAATACTACTCTAAAGAGGAACTAACCATGTGTATTTCTCTACCTTGTATGTGAATATATATATATATATATATCTATATATATATATATCTGTGTGTGTGTGTACATATATATAGATATGCATATATATGTGTGTGTGTGTGTGTGTGTGTGTGTGTGTGTGTGTAAGACTAATTTGTAAGATTTCTCATTTTGCAATGAGATACACAGTCCTTAAATGATTACACTTTGTTTGGCTTTAATTTTTAGGTTTATAGAATGAGAAGCATGAATATTGGACACGTTTTGGATGGTATTAGACCTTTGTATGGGATGGTACTAGGTTGTGCTACAACATTGAAGATGTTTAGGGGATCTTAGTGTGATTTAGGATTACATTTTATAAAGATATCTCTAGGGATTGTTGGATAAGTTCTAAGTGAGGTAAATAAGTGATTTACATTTATTTTTTAGGTTTTCATAAGTTTTATCTGTTATTAAGGTAGACCTATTGGATATGATCCCACCGATATTAACTATATATAAATGGTCAATTGTATTATTCCTATATCAATGGATAGTTTTTTCCAAATAGATGGTTTAAGATAAGCAATTGGTGCTCAACTATGTAAAATTATTGATGATATGCCTGCAAATATTAAACCAATTTCAGTTATTAAAAATATTTTTCTAGTTTAATATGAATTATAATTATATATTCAAGTCATATAAGGTGGATAAGGATAGGTAAATTTTTCTTGTAATCCATTCACAATTCATGCTTAAGTGGTACAAATCAATCATTTTCATTTCCAAATAACATACTAATTTTTTTTTGTGTCTGCACTATATATGTATTTTTTATTTCGTTTTTTATATTTATGTGTGACAAAGGGCTAGTATTTATTTATATATATCTTGAGTTATCCAAGTAGTCTTATGTATTTTTATCATTTTTAATTTTTCCCCCATATTTTATTTATATTTTTCTTATGTTTTGTCTTTTCTTTAAGTCTAAAATTTCTCAAAAATCCCACGATACTCTTATCATACAAGACATATGATCATCACATGCATATAAAAATAATCTATTCTAGGGATAATTTTCAAATGTTGGAAGATTATTTCATTTTCCATTAAAATAATAATGAAAAATATTTCTAGCCACATAAAATCTTGAGAAAATATTTTTGTTAGTATTCTAGGAATTGTACTATCTTCCAAATTCATTTTTTTAAAAAAGGAACCTTCCCTAACATTGAGGTTAGTGATTCTACTAGAAAAATGTATATGGCATGCCTTTATTGGAATTAGTTTAACTCAAAACATTTTTTATCCATGTCTCATGTGGAAATGTTTTCAGGCCTGTGGATTTTTACAAATACACTTCCTAACCTTCAAGATCAAGAAAATGAAAAAAAAAAATTCATAGATACTGATTTAGTAAAATATGATTATTTTAAATATGAATCTAAATGTTCAGCTATGATATAAATGATATGCATAATGAAAGATGAATTCTAGATAATTTATTTGATTTTACCAACGAGAAGTATTAGGCACTAATGTTGATCTTTCTTAGCTCGCAATAAACTAGGACTGAGAAATATGATTGAATAGAAGAACCGACCATCACAATGAACCACATAAAAATGTAACAGAGGTAGAATTGGCTATACTTGGGCGCTAGGAGATGAACGGGTCCACCCGTGGGTGCCCTAGTCTAAAAAAAAAGGTCAAAACCTAGTTATGATATGATCGCGAGGGTTTCACACTTGATCACCTTTTATCACGGATATGTCGCACTTCATTCATCTAAGAACCCAAAAACCTTCAATAAAGGAAAAACCTACAAAACTCTCAAATAGACATCAAATCCTAAAAAAAAAAATGCAATGAGGTGTCAAATTTTCCTCAGCTGCCACAATAGACTTACAACTAAGCACCACACTACATCTCAGATCCAATGTAGTTTTGTGTGCTTATGTGTGTAATAGTGCTTCTAGATCTCCCTCATGCCAATGATGCCAAGATAGTAGGAAATAGTAAGATAAAAGTCAAAATGTGTTGATGTAATAGAATGGAATCCCCTTCCTATGCACTGTCTATGCAGAGTAATGGAACAAATGAAATCCCTTGCTCTATGTAGATATCTAGCCCTTGATAATAGTAGTTCCCCCATATAATTGTATATATGTTATGTTTATATAGGCATCTCTTGTTTGAATTTCAACATGAATGACCTGACATTCGGTCTAGCACCTCGAGAGATGAGAGGGAAAAATGAAAATACTAACCTCAAATGTTAAAAATAAGATCAAACATAAAGAGGACAAGGGAACCTAGGATGGACATGAGCATCTTGCATTACTATCCAGCTCTAGGGACTAGTGTCCAAAGACAAGTGACAACAAATGAGTGATTACTGACAAAAAGGGATCCCTTGCACCTGACTAGAACTATGTGTATGAGTGATAAGAGTGCAAGACAACCAACAATAAAAAAACAACAAGACAAATGGATGGACTATGGAATGGGTCATTAGTGTATAAATTTATTACGCAAAATCCATAGAAAATAACCTAGTTAATGGTATAATAATAGTATTAAGTGTTTGATTTTTTTTCTACATTTTTCCCCACATTATGTTGGTAAGGGAAATGTCGATAATATATAGTAGATATATATTCATACCTGATAAGTACGTAGAATCCCATGTTGCTAAAGTATGTGAAGAGCGTAGTAGAAGTACATGTAGAGTGAGAATGTATAGCATGTTGAACCATGGATAAGTGTGTTTATCCACATGGTGTGATGAGAGACATGCGACCCTTATGAGAAACACTAAGAGAAATAGATGATGTCAATAGTGAATTATTATAGATTGGTTGATTGTTACGCTAATGGAGATGTGATGGGATAGGGGTGATTAATTCCCAACCTGATTGTGCATGTGTATGTGTTAAAATATGATGATTTTGGAGTCATGTCACCAAGGGAAGTGTGTAGGTATAAAATTATAGTATATCTCCAACTTTATCCACATCTTTGATCATTTTTTTATTTATTTTGGATCCAATTTTCGATTAAACGTGATAACCCATATAGGAGTCATATAGGAAAGGAAATGACGTATCATTTCTCCAACTCCATTTGTGTCACTGCAATGTTTTTGTGGTGGCTTTCGTGTTAGGTCATCTAAAATTAATTACAAAATGTAAAATAACTTCCCATGTTATGTCATCTTGGAAATTGGTGATTTAACTCCCAAGTTAGTTTTATGGTTCTGAAGTGCACCATTATGTTTGATGGCTATCTGAATTTGACTGTGGCTAGTAAAATGGGATCCTCTTTGATCTGTGGGTGCCTCGAACTGAGGAGAACCTCCAGTATAGGAATTTTCCCTTGATGGATCAGATAAAAACTACTAAAATTTATTGGATTGATGGTTAGGAAATAATTGGAAATATATGAAAGCGTAAAAGGGGCGATACACAAAATATTGTGGGACTTAAGCTTGTAAAAAATGCTTGATGAATGATAAAATAAATGATAATTTCACTGCAACCAATTTCTAACAAATATTCCACTCAAAAAGGTGATGAAAACACACTTACGTGACTCACAAAAAAATCAACAAAAATTGATGTATGTGCTGTGAGATTATTAGCATGCAAAGGAATTTAAAAATTTAATGTAACACACTTCTAACCTATTGTAATATATTGCAAAATATGAAATTGGAGGAATAAATTTGTATTTAATACTTAAAAGGTCTAACATTACAATTATTTTTGCATCACAAGTGTGCAAAAATTTAATCCTTCTTTTTCTCTTGCAAAAGCAATGTATAAATACAAAATCCAATCCCAAGGTGCCAAAAATAGGCATTGCCAGAAATAGCCATCCTGCATGCATAACTTGTATCCCCTTCATAGAGATAATATATCCAAAAATAATACACAAATTTCCATTGATTTTCAAGAAAGATAATAACCTTTGCATGGTTTTATTTTTCTTGAAGTCTGTATTGGCTATGGTTTCATGTTCTTTGTATCTATGACCCAGATCTACCATCAATTCACTCTATGGATTTATTGCTTTATCCTTATTATTATTTTCCATCATATTATGGGTCTGTTATATATTGGAATTGGCTCATTATTAACCATTTTACATATTGAGCCTTGCATTTATGAAACTTTCACTCTAGCTTTTCTAGGCCGGTCATTTTTTGGAGATATTTTTCTAAAATCAGCAACCTTCTCCTAAAAATGCATACCTTTCTTGAAACTTGTATGGTTGTGTCTTTTCTATCTAGATTACTGTGTATTTCAAAAATATCTCACCCTTGAATAACTATCATTTTATTTTAAATTTGTAAAGAAGAAAAACAATGTTAACACTAGTTGCATGATGATTCTTTATTCCGAAATTTGTATTCCTTTCAAGAATGTACACTAGCAATTGATTTTTCTTGATGATTTCGAATTTGTATCACAATCGGTCTCTCTTTATCAAAACTGTAATGATGTATTAGTGAGCATGATGTAACTTGTTCTTACATTATGACAATGAGTTGATCTTCAATCCTGATATTCATTTCTTGATGTTTTATGTACTTATCTCACTTATTTTGTAAAGATATTTATTCGTAGTTCTAGAAAATTGTCAACTATTCCCTTATATTTGTATTCTTTATTTAAAGTTGGGTTTTTTCCTTTACTAAATCTACACTCCTTTTCAAGAGTTTACTCTTGAACTATACATATTCTTTATATCCATTCCATGCAAAAGAGACACTATAGATGTGTACTAGAGATGAATGCATTTGCAAATTGATATCTTTGAGGAATTCTATAATTTTTATGTGATTTATGAAAGAATTATGTATTCTACCTTTTAAATTTTCTTCTTCTTACATAATCCTAACTGTACTAATTCCATTTTATATTAAAATGTGATTAAATCATAAATGAAGTATTATTTTCACTAAATTTATCTACATATTGAGAAATAGTTAGAAAATGGTGGAGGATATAAGCCTCTCTTCTCATTTGGATATTTTTATGATTTCCTTTCATTATATGGTTCTATATTTTTCCATGAGTGCTTCTTAATGATTTTAATCTATAACTTTCATCCCTGTTGTAACTTCATGTGATGCATCTCTTTCAATATCTGATTTTACTATACTTATGGACAAAAATTCATATTCTTGAAACCATGAGTGCATGAGATGGATTAAACTCAAAGCTCTAACAGACCTTTATTTCCTTTCTAAGGATTCTCTAACGCTTGAAGGGAAAGGAATGAGGATGATGCCACCACCAACTAAGAAAACGAAATGAAATCCACCTCATTCCAACAAATGATGGGTTTCCTCCCTTCTCATTCATTTATAGTTTTCTGCATATGTATTTCCTTTTGTATCTACTTGTACTTGATAAGTCAGTTCCCATGGATTGTGTGGGACCATACTCTTTCTTTATGAATAGATGAAATAACTTCTATTATGTTTTTTCTATTTCCTTTTACATTATCTTTCTGTAATTGTAATGTTGAATGAAATTTAAAAAAATCAACACAATGTAATTCCATTTAAGCATAAGGGAATAACCTCAATAAAATGTACCTGAATTTGACTTAATTTTTAGAACAAAAGTAACACCACTGATTGTAAAACTGTATTATACCTGTCCTTCAAATTTTCCAATTGATTGTTGTTCCATAATATGATTTTTGATACAATTTTCCCTTCCTACCTTCCTCGAGGTCCTCAAATGGTCTTTCATGGTTATTGCATAGTTCTGATGAACGTAAAAAACTATAATGGCAACATCTATGAGGCATGATATTCTGAAACAATACTTAAGTTGTTGATTTGATTATATGTCACTCCCAAAACCTTTCAAAATGAGAAACAAGAAAAAAAAAATTGTATCCCTATATGATGATTGACCAAGAATGGTCAACAGTTAGGTCATCTGGGAGGATAAACGTGTTTTTTTCATTTCGATGTGTTGATATGATTGAAATTTATATTTTTGAAATGTATTACTTCCATGTTAAGTTTTGGTATCCAAATTGATTCTCCCTTTGAAAGTCGAGCAACATCAAAGACTTCGTAAGATACTTAGAGTCATAAAAATCATGATGTATTTCATTTTGTAGCTGAGGAAGGGATTCAACTATCTCTTTTTCACTCGGGAATTCTAGAAATGGATAGCACCATATGAAAGGATTTGATCTATCCTGACTACTTTAGATTATGCATTTCAACCAGGGTTAGAGGACCAATTTTTGTAACCTCTGTTGGTGAAGGACATAAATAGATCCTTCTTTGCACATTATTTAAGGAAAAACCTTGAGAAAATATGATCAATTCACCAAAATTTACCTCTCATGAGTGTTCACTTCTAGTGGATGGATATATTTTCTACATAAGTCTCAGGTTACTAAAGACATTGAAACCTGATTGCTTCTACATATTTTGGCAATGGAATTTTTTCATTTATAGATACATGGGGAAAATAGGGGTGGTTCAGGTAGGATTTTTTATTTGAAGAAAATTTTGATAGGAGATTAAGCAAGATAAAATTTATTTTACCAGATCTTTGAGAACCTTTACAACAATTGGAAAACTCAACAACAAAAACTTCAAAATAGAAAAAATATTCTTTTAACCAAAATGTGTGCATCAATGGAGGCCCAAGTTTACATAGTTTCACACATTCTTCAAGAATTTAACATGAAGGCTCGAGTTAAAGACTCAATTATACATTAAAAATCCTTGGTTCAACATGCATAAGATACCCTCATAGGCTTACAAACAATCTCTATCAACAAGTGATAGTAAAGTGATTTTAAATTGTTTATTTCACTACATGATGAAGGATCTTCTTATAATGAAATTACAAATGCCACTATACCATAACAGGGGTAAGATCTTGTGTGATTCTATAGTTCCCACTTCCCATCGACACTTTTGATATTGATCATGATACTGTTGACTATATTATGGACAATATTATAGTTTTGATTTAGTATGGTGTTAGATGTCAGATCATGGATTATTGTTTACTCTGATTCATATATGATGCATGATGATTGTTAGAGACATTTTATATAGATTTTGACATGTTGTTGGACATGGTTATATATATATATATATATATATATATATATATATATATATATATATATATATTTGTGGATGTTGTTAGAAATGTGATATTTGGATATATTGAGTAGACCGAGAAAATTGAATTTAAAATTGATGATTATATAGTTGCTGATGAAATTGTAAGTGATATTGTTGATTGTCTGGATTTTGTTGTGATTCAGATATATATTTATGATTTTGAAATTATTTTATATTCATTTTAATGTTCTCAAATGGCCATGAGGTTGAAGGGGAATTTGTATTGTGCAGGTTAAAAATATCACAAAAAATATCATTGGATTGAAGACCAACCACATTGGAATTCTAGATGAATTGAACACGGTCACCATGAAAACTTGTATTGTTCGTGTGTGTGTGTTTGATTGTTAGGGATTCCCATGGGGGGGATCACCCTTAAATGTGACAAAGGGTTATGTGTATTTATATATTCAGTTAGTTTTTATTGATATTTTTATGTGTTTATTAAGTGATGTGTTTACCCCTTTCATTACTTATTAATTGTGGTAAATTAATGTAAGTAAACCTTATGTTAAAATTAATTAATCAAATTGGGACATAAGAAAGTAATTAATAGATTTTTTGGCCTTGAATTATAGTGTTGTAAGAAATGTGTAAGTGATGTGTAAAAGATGTGTAAATTAATTTCAGAGTATGAAACACTCCACCTCCTTTTGAAATTTGAATTTGTCCTTGGAGATTGTCTTTGGAGGCTTGTGGGACAAGTTAAACTTATCCCATACCTCTTAAATTTACATGCCAACCTTACCTATGGTTGGAGGGTTTAAATCTAGCCTTCATTATGTACTTTTATAAGTCAAGTTGTATAGAGGCCTGAAGAAAATTATTACAAGGGTCCTCTATTGAGATCTTCCTGTCATGTAATCCGTGGAAGAAAATATCATAGAGGTGGATCTGTTTCATATCAGAATATACCGAAGCACAGTTTTCTTTGCAATTACATGAGTATTTTGGTGTAGAAGTGGATCTGTTTCATATCAGCTGGATCTGTTTCATGGAACTGTTTATTTTTCATTTGCATGAACATCTCAGGCGTGGGTTTTATTACAGTCCTATTATAGCTATGACATAGGTTTTGTTGTATATATATAACTAATATTATCTACTTGGCAATAGATTATGCAAGTATACTTTTGTTAATATAAAATAAATATTGATAGTATACTGATATTAATATAACTTGATAATAATAAATTCAGTAATTTTAGTATTACTTTAATATGAGTAATATTAAAAATATTAGTTTCCTTCTTAAACATTAAGGAAATGTGGTTAATGGACTTGATAAGTTAGAGCTCTTGCATTAAAATTCCTTTCTACACAATCTAATAGGCATTTGAACGGGATTTCAAGTAGGTTTAATTTCATTTCCATTTATATTTTGCAAATGGTTTTACAATGGATTTTCAATAATTTCTTAAATGGGGAAGAACATAATAAAGCTAGAACTAAAATTACTTCATTGGCATATTGAAAGCTATCTAAAAACTTAAGTCTTTCCATCAGCAATGCAAGAAGAGAAAATACACTAACATTCCACTTTTTCAATACATCTCTTTTAAGCAACAAAATGGAATTATTTGTATATTTTTTTTTAAGGTAAATTTCCCAACATCCCTCAAGAGGGTTTCAACCATATTTCCATTAAGTTTTAGAGTAATAATTACTAACATTTCAACAAGATCAACATCCTCATATGAGGTTCCAAGCCAAGTTAAAGGAGAATAATTAAATTGTCTTTCCTTCAACTTTCAAATCCATCCACATTACAACCTTACTAATGAACATCAATACAACTTCCCTTCAACATCTTGTTACAACATTTTCCACTTAATGTGGGAACAAATTTACAATAATGGAAGCTACAATACAAAGCAATATTACATTTTTCCTCCACTCAAGGTTGGTAAACATACAAGGTGGTTTCACATTGTCATCAACAAGGCTCCAATGCTTCAAACATCAACAAGGTAGCTCCTCCAATAGTTTTCTTGATTCACAAAAAAATAAGGGGAGAGGCAACACTCTCCTCCCAACCAAGATACCCAATGGAGAAGAGAATCCATCCTCTCCATTGGCCCCCGAGCCCCAACCACATTACAATGGGAGAGAATCCAACTCATGGCAACTACTAGCTTCCAAATAACTCAACATAAAATTTCACATTCATTCCATAATCCTTCAAAACAAGATCAACAACAAAACAAGTCACAAGGCTTATTAATAAAGCCATAAGAGTAAGACCTATGGGGAGGCCACTTATGCCTCCCAATGGGAATGGGTGCCACCTAAAAGCCTCCAATGCAAAACACAATACCCCAAACAACTCTTATGCCTCCCTCAAGTACCCCTTATTCCTCCATCCACTCTTATGCCTCCCTCAACTCTTATGGCTCCCTCAAAGTAAAAACAAGAAGAAAATGCAAGCATTTCTCTTACAAGGTGGGCACCCAACCCAAACTCCCTCCTCAAGAAAATGATCTCTTATGCCTCCCTCAAATAAACTCCCCATTGTCTCCTCCCACTCCCAACTTAGGCATTTTACCCATTCCCAACAAGCATTTCAAACAACAACATTCAACACAACATAAATATACATTCACATAACAAAAAGGAAACATAATGCAAACAAAGGTGAAGCTCCTACCTTTCCATGGTAGAGCTTGCTCCAAGTATGAAGTCCCAATCCCTCCAAAGATCAAGCAAGCATCCACAAGCTCCAAAAAAATTCCCACAAGTATCAACAAGCTCCAAAAATCCAAAAACTCCTTCAAATTCCTCTCCTCTCCAAAATACAAAAGACTAAAAATGAAACTTCCAACCCCCAAAACAAACAAGAGGATCTAATAAATAGAGAAAAGAGAGGGAGGGATGATGTGGCTCCAAGTAGGATGCCACCTCCTTTTTCCTCCACTCCACATCATTTGGTCAACTTCATATTCCAATGCACCATTACTAAGTGGTTGAAAGAAAGGCAAGCACCTTACACACTCCAACTAAGCCCACTCCCTCAAAGGACACAATTAAATTTTGAAAGAAAGTGAAATTAATATTTTACCATTTTATCCCCCCCAAAACACCTAAAAGACCCTAAATTTGGCCTTCCAACCCATAGGTAGGGTTGGCATGGGGTTTTAGGAGGTGTGTGACAAGTTTGACTTGTCCCACAAGCTTTGAAATTTGGCCTCCAAGGCCAAATTCGAGTTTCCCATGTGGGGTAGAGTGTCCTACACTCAAAACACAAACACACATCAATCCACACAAAATCCCAAGTAAATCAAGCCTAATAAATGAACTCTGTTTTGGTCATATCCTTTAATTAGTTTAGGACAATTTCAAATTAGCTTAATTAAGCCACTACAACCCATGGCTAACAAAGGGGTAAACTCCAATCCAAAGAATATGAATAATAACACAAGTAAAATTTCACTTACTAAGAGCAACACATACTAACATAATAAAAAGAGAAAAATAAAACAAAACAACACATGACCCCTAGGTCACAATTTTCCCTTAACCAGATAATTCTAACACACACACAATTACTTGTTGCCATGGTGACCTTAGCTGGATTCTTCTCGAATTCTGATGTGGTTGGTCTCCACTGCCCAATATTGTTGTGAATATATATTACCTGCAGAAAATAAAATACCTCCTTCAGCCTGTTGGCCGCATTAAAACATTCATTCCATATACAATATAATCTAAAATAAACGACACATGATTTACTATCATCTATGCAAGTACGATAGCACTTACACTTTCTAGCACATTTCTATTCCACATTTCATTTAGGTCAAAACAATCATCACATTAGTCCAATTATCAAGTTCTACTCAATATGATTAAACATATCACATGTCATAATTAAAGATAAATAACCATGTCAAAAGTATACAAATATCATCATCAAATGTCCACCAGTAAACCATATGCATCATATAAAGATCAAATCAATAATAGTCCAATGTCTATGATATCTACTAGCATGCTAAATCAAGAAGACATAATAATCCATAAGTGAAGTAATCAGTCTTGAAAACAACAAAACAAATGGTGTCGAAGGGAAGTGGGCACTACATCCCCCTCCCCTTAGACTCGAATTCCTCCTGGAAGTCACTAGAAAAGGTGTGGAAACTGTCCTCATAGCAATGTAACATCCTCCCAAGTAGCTGCAGTCTCATCATACCTATCCCATTGGACCCGAACCTGATCAATCTCTCTACCGCGAAGGCCCTGGCTCCTGCGCTCTATAATGCATACGGGCTCTACCATCACATGCCCCTGATCCTGCACCTGCAATGTGGTCCAATCTAGCACATGAGAAGGATCAGAAATATATCTCGTAAGTACAGAAACGTGAAACACATCATGGACACGTGATAAGCTAGATGGCAATGCTAGACGATAGGCCAAGGGACCGAGGCACTCCAAGATCTCAAAGGGACCCACAAACCTAGGAGAAAGCTTAGAACCTTTTCTGTAACAGATAGGGCTCTTATGCGGTCTGACACGAAGAAACACCTTCGTGCCCACCTCAAAACTGCGATCTGTCCTATGCTGGTCTGCATACTTCTTCTGTCTATCCTGCGCCTCTTGCAATCTCTATCTAATCAAGGTAAACTACTGCTCCATGTCCTGTAATAATGCTGGCCCAAGGGAAGCCCTTTCCTCAATCCTGTCCCAACTAAGAGGTGTCCTGCACTCTCTACCATATAAAGCCTGAAAAGGAGCCATGCCTATAGAACTCTGGAAACTATTATATAGGAAAACTCCACCAAATATAGATACTCCTCCCATCTCGACTGATGGTCCATCACGTACATCTTGAGCATATCCTCCAAAATATGATTCACCCTCTCTGTCTGTCCATCTGTCTCAGGATGATAAGCTGTGCTGAAATTAATCCTCGTCCCGAGGGCATACTGCATGGTGGTCCAGAAATGGGAGGTGTACAAAGGGTCGCAGTCGCAAATGATCTTCCGCAGAATCCCATGTAATCTGACAATCTCATCAAGGTATACTCGTGCCACAAAACTTGCTGTATAGGTGGTCTTCACCAGAGAAAAATGAGCTACATTCATCAATTTATCAACCGTGACTATGATGGCGTCGTGATGGTATCTCGACGTAGGTAATCCAATGATGAAGTCCATGGAAATGGTGTCCCACTTCCACTCCGGTATGGCGTGAGGATAGAGAAGGCCAGATGGATGCTGATGCTCGGCCTTTACCCTCTGGTACTCTAAACAGCGTGACACAAACAAAGCCACGTCTCTCCAAAGTCCTCTCCAAAAATACAACTGCCTCAGGGTGGCGTGCATCTTCTTCACCCCAGGATGGGCTGAATAAGGTGCACGATGAGCCTCTGTCAAAATGTCATGTCTCAAGCCTCCATCTATAGGAACATATATCCGACCTCTGTGTCTGAGAAGACCATCTGCCTGTAATGAAAATCCATCAAATCTCCCCTCAAGGGGTCTCTGAGATTCAATCTCTACTCTGGCTGCAAGGTAGAAACTATCATGAGGAAGCTACTGCAAGATCCTACTCCGCAAATATATGCCCACTGAGGTGGCCATAGCCACATGTCTCCGCCTACTCAAGGCATCTACAACCACATTCTCCTTCCCTTTCACATGCTCTATCTCCATGTCATACTCACAGAGTAACTCCATCCAATGCCACTGACGAGCATTGAGATTGGGCTGCGTGAAGAGGTGGCGAAGACTCAAGTGATCAGTCCTGAGTGTAAATCTCTGGCCAAGAAGAAAATGTCTCCACCGCACTAAGGCATGTACCACTGCTACAAGCTCAAGGTCATGGGTCAGATAATTGAGCTCATAATCTTTGAGTTTGTGAGACTCAAAGGCAACTACTCTACCCTCCTACATTAACACACCTCCAAGTCCTACCAAGGAAGCATCTGTGCAAATGTAGAACTCACCCTGAGGATCCGGCACTACAAGAATAGGTGCTCTCGTGAGGCACTCCTTCAGTGTATTGAAAGCCTGCTCACATCTATCTGACCATAAAAACTTCTTCCCTTTCCGCTGAAGGGAAGTGATGGGGTGTGCAATCCGTGAAAAATCCTGAACAAACCTCCTGTAATACCCTGCTAGACCCATGAAGCTACGCACCTCGGTCACACTAGTGGGTGCTGGCCAGTCTATGATGGCTCGAATCTTGGAAGGATCGACTGCGATACCTTCCCCAGAAATGATGTGGCCCAAATACTGCACCTCAGGTTGAAAGAACGCACACTTCTCCAAGTTCTTGTAAAGGCGCTGTTCACGAAGACACTAAAGAACCTGGCAAAGGTGCTCCTCACATGTGCGTGAGTAAATCAGAATGTCATCAAGGAAGATGAGCAAGAAGCGATCAAGGAAGGTCCTAAATACCCCATTCATCAAACTCATAAACATTGCGGGGGCATTCGTTAAACCGAAAGGTACCACTGTGAACTCGTAGTGGCCATATCTCATACGGAATGCTATCTTGTGAATATCCGTCTCTGCAATCCTGAGCTGGTGGTACCCTGACTTAAGATCTATCTTAGAGAAAACTGTAGCCCCATTCATCTGATCAAATAAATCATCAATGCGTGGAAGGGGGTAACGATTTTTTATCGTTACTTTATTCAGCTGACGGTAGTCAATACACAACCGAGGGGATCCATCCTTCTTCTTCACGAAGATCACTGGTGCACCCCAAGGGGATACACTAGGACGGATTAGGCTTTTCTCCAGAAGGCCCTCAAGCTACAACTTGAGCTCACATAATTCAAGAGTAGTCATCCGATAGGGTGCTTGTGAGATAGGCTCTGCACCCGGAACTAGATCTATATGGAAGTCGATCTCACGTGGGGGAGGTAACCCTGGTAGCTCCCCTGGGAACACATCAGCAAACTTTGATAAGATGGGATGGTCATCGAGGGAAGGTCCTCTCGACTCATCCTCTGATCTGTCACTGACCGTAATAGCAAATAACTGACAACCCCGTCGCGCACACCGCTTAAGCTGCATAGCGGATATGGTGCAAATGGATACGGCCCTCCTAACTCCTGATATCACTGACTCTACTCCAAGATCATCTATGTAAGCAATAGTCTTATGGTAACAATCCACTCTAGCTCTGTGAGCGGACAACCAATCCATGCCTAAAATGATGCCATAAGATCCTAATGGAAGGATCCAAAGATCAAAAGTAGTGGTGAAGAGTCCCAAATCCACTACACACTCCTTAACTAAGGAGTCTATAGAAATTTTGGCTCCAGAACCCATCTCAATGTCCCAACTACGGCCCTGCGTAACTACCACCAGCCTACAACGCTCTATTAAGGATGGTGCAATAAAAGAATCAGAAGAACCAAAATCAAATAATATAGAGGTGGAAATACCACCAATACTACCTGTCGTCTCAATCACAGTACTCTGGTGCTCATCCCGACGGTTCTCAACCGCTGCATAGATCCGATGACTCCATGCCATATCTCTAACAGTAGGCTCTGAGCTCTGCGTGTTACCCTTGTTAGGGTTCTGTGGGCAATCTTTCCAATGATGTCCAATAACAACACAACCATAACAACTGCCTGGTCCTCTCCAGTGGGAAGCAGCTCCAGCTGGTACTCTAGATGACTGAGCTACAGATCCTGACAATCCGGCTATGGACTACTGAGGTCTCTGCTGACGAGCTCCTACTGACTGAGCTCTCGATGCACCCCTGTGTCCTGATGGGACCCCTAGGAGGAGGCCCCATACTACGTCCTCTCTGTGCATCAAATCTCTGAGGTGGTTGGTAAGGTGGGCGGGTCTGCTACTGCTGTTACTGCTGCTATGGTGGCCTGAATGAAGCTTTCCCTAAACTCTGCCCACCCCGTGGAGGAGGAACTGACCCCTTCGACCTACCATCCTGCATCTGCTAGATACGGCTCCGAACTCTGTCTCTAGCCTGCTGCGTCTTCCCCCGTGTCTCCTCTGTAATATAGGCCTTCTCCACAGCCTCTGCTAATGTCTGTGGGTAGTGAATGTCACATTGTGCCACCTAAATCCAAGTTTAGGCCCCCGGATGAACCTGTGAATCTGTACCTGCTCATCCTGCATATAGTCGACGTACTGGAGTAGGTCTAGAAATTGACTCTCATACTCAGCTACTATCATCGATGCCTTACGGAGGTCATGAAACTCGTCTATCTGCTAGCTGTATAAATCTCCTGGGTAAATACCTGCTCTTGAAACACTCCTCAAACAGCTCCCAAGTAATCGTCTCCGAGTCAACATGGAGCTTCTGCTCCTCAGTCCTCCACCAGACTCCTGCTCCATCCTTCAGAAGATGGATTGCAACACGAGCTTTCGTGTTGCTAGTACAAGGGCAGAGCTTGAAGCATCCGATCAAGCTCACCAACCAGGCCTCTACCTGAAAACCGCCTGTATCACCTGAATAGTGAGATGGTCATAGCTTCAAGATCTCCCTAATATGGTCTGCAACTGATGTATGATGAATCCTAGGTCTCTCTGTATGCTCCTCCCTCTATCTAGGGCTCCGAGACCTGTTCCTATGTCCTGAGATCCTGTCCCCATGTCCTCTATGTGGTGACTCTGCCCTAGCCGACTCCGCACGGAATTTCTCTACCCTGTGCTCCTCACTGTGTTGAGGTGATGCCTGGGCATCTACTGATGGCTCTAAACTATGTCTTACAAGTCGTCCTCCCAAGGGCTCTCCACGTATAGCTGCATTGACATCCTGGAGTGTTTGCAAGATCTGAGGTAGAATGACTGCTACGGCCTGCTCTGGCAGTGGTATATCTAGGTCTATATGAAGAGACCCCTCGCCCAATCCACGCCTCCTACACAGATCAAGGCGAGAGTTAGTTCATTGTTCTAGATCTTGTGTCAATTTTCTAATTTTGTTGTTTCCTATAATTATCAACATTATGGTTTTATATATTAAAAAAAATCAACTCTGCACTAGGTTAAATGTTCACATTTCATGTTTTCTGCGTGTGCCCAAGGGTCCAAGCTTCGAACCCCCGGCTCTGATACCAAAATGTAACGCCGCATGAACGACGACGACGACGACGATCAAGAACTTGCTTCCACGAACATATAACCCAAAACAATACGACTAATTTTTTTTTTTTGGGGTGAGATTCAAGATTTAAGAGAACAAGTTTACAATTGCTATATATTTAAATCGGGTCACTTTGTTATTGTGTCAAGGACTGGATGCTGGAAAGAGAATCTAGCTAGGTCACTAAGAGCCTCCCTAAAGTTCTTCTCGGCACTAGCATTGTCGTCAGAGCTCGACGTCATGAGCCAGTCATTATCCAAGAAGTCATTTAATCTTGCCTCTAAATAAACATTAAGAGCATGAGTCAGTGAAAAAATTATTCTCGTGTCATGATCGTAATTCTACAGTGAACATTAAAGGGGGGGTGATTAGGTACTCATCTTTACCTATTCATTTTAATTTAGTATAAAAGGAATGAATTTGAATTTCAAAATTTAAAATGATAGATATATTTTATCAAAAATTACATTAAGTAAATCTATATACTTAAACATAAATTCAAATTTTTGAACAAAAGGGACAAGAGTTTTTTTAAGGTGGGAAAGCATTCAAGCTTAATTTTGAAATCATGGTTGAGGTGGGTGGCTGTAATGGCCACCTGCCAAAGCATTAAACTCCCCCTCTCCTTGCATGCAAGCTACGCCAAACCGGCAGCATGTTTTCATTTATTTCACTCTGTATTAGCAAAACTCACACCTCCCGCTAGTCTACCCACCGTCTTAACTATACCCTGGCCGCGCAATAAGAAAAAAAACGTTATAGACGAAGCTACAGTAGGTGAGTGGAAGGGCGAGTTACCCAGCCATGGCCACGCGGGTTAGGATAGTGGCCAGAGGAGAAGATACAGACCGGTGCAGCATGCATGTTACCGCTTTCCGCTCAGCCCTGGCCACGCGAGTTGACATGAAGTTAAGGATGAAGTTACAAGAGAGTGGAAGGGCGTGCTACCTGCACTGTCATCGGGTGCTACGAGGTGTGTTCGTGACGGGATTCAGGGCCTCTGCCTGCAACAATAATCGGCCAGGCACAGTCAGGTTGAAGTGGCAAACAACATCCCTTTTGAGTGCTTCCAATAAGTAGGTTATCCCACCTTGTTGTTATCTGTTCAGTACCGAATACAACTTCAAACCTGGGATTCACCTTCAAGATATCTTTATCAAAATCGGTCAAGGGACAGTGAGAGTGTTGCGAGGATGCCTGAAGAAAATTATTACAAGGGTCCTCTATTGAGATCTTCCTTTCATGTAATCCGTGGAAGAAAATCTCATAGAGGTGGATCTGTTTCATATCAAAATATACCGAAGCACAGTTTGCTTTGCAATTACATGAGCATTTCGGCGTAGAGGTGGATCTGTTTCATATCAGCTAGATCTGTTTCATGGAGCCGTTTATTTTTCATTTGCATGAACATCTCAGGCGTGGGTTTTATTATAGTCCTATTACAGCTATGGCATAGGTTTTGTTGTATATATATAATTAATATTATCTACTTGGCAATAGATTATGCAAGCATAATTTTGTTAATATAAAATAAATATTGATAGTATATTGATATTAATATAACTTGATAATAATAAATTCAGTAATTTTAGTATTACTTTAATATGAGTAATATTAAAAATATTAGTTTCCTTCTTAAACATTAAGGACATGTGGTTAATGGACTTGATAAGTTAGAGCTCTTGCATTAAAATTCCTTGCTACACAATCTAATAGCCATTTGAACGGGATTTCAAGTAGGTTTGATTTCATTTCCTTTTACATTTTGCAAATAGTTTTACAATGGATTTTAAATAATTTCTTAAATGGGAAAGAACATAATAAAGCTAGAACTAAAATTACTTCATTGGCATATTGAAAGCTATCTAAAAACTTAAGTCTTTCCATCAACAATGCAAGAAGAGAAAATACACTAACATTCCACTTTTTCAATACATCTCTTTTAAGCAACAAAATGGAATTTTATGTATATATTTTTTTAAGGTAAATTTCTCAACATCCCTCAAGAGGGTTTCAACCATATTTCCATTAAGTTTTAGAGTAAGAATTACTAACATTTCAACAAGATCAACATCCTCATATGAGGTTCCAAGCCAAGTTAAAGGAGAATAAATAAATTGTCTTTCCTTCAACTTTCAAACTCATCCACATTACAACCTTACTAATGAACATCAATACAACTTTCCTTCAACATCTTGTTACAACATTTTTCACTTAATGTGGGAACAAATTTACAATAATGGAAGCTAAAATACAAAGCAATATTACATTTTTCCTCCACTCAAGGTGGGAAAACATACAAGGTGGTTTCACATTGTCATCAATAAGGTTCCAATGCTTCAAACATCAACAAGGTAGCTCCTCCAATAGTTTGCTTGATTCACAACAAAATAAGGGGAGAGGCAACGCTCTCCTCCCAACCAAGATACCCAACGGAGAAGAGAAGCCATCCTCTCCATTGGCCCCCGAGCCCCAACCACATTACAATGGGAGAGAATCCAACTCATGGCAACTACTAGCTTCCACATAACTCAACATAAAATTTCACATTCATTCCATAATCCTTCAAAACAAGATCAACAACACAACAAGAGGGAAAACAATCACAACAAGTCACAAGGCTTATCAAGAATACCATAAGAGTAAGACGTATGAGGAGGCCACTTATGCCTCCCAATGGGAATGGGTGCCACCTAAAAGCCTCCAATGCAAAAAACAATACCCCAAACAACTCTTATGCCTCCCTCAAGTACCCCTTATCCCTCCATCCACTCTTATGCCTCCCTTAACTCTTATGGCTCCCTCAAAGTAAAAACAAGAAGAAAATGCAAGCATTTCTCTTACAAGGTGGGCACCCAACCCAAACTCCCTCCTCAAGAAAATGATCTCTTATGCCTCCCTCAAATAAACTCCCCATAGTCTCCTCCCACTCCCAACTTAGGCATTCTACCCATTCCCAACAAGCATTTCAAACAACAACATTCAACACAACATAAATATACATTCACATAACAAAAAGGAAACATAATGCAAACAAAGGTGAAGCTCCTACCTTTCCATGGTAGAGCTTGCTCCAAGTATGAAGTCTCAATCCCTCCAAAGATCAAGCAAGCATCCACAAGCTCCAAAAAAATTCCCACAAGTATCAACAAGCTCCAAAAATCCACAAACTCCTTCAAATTCCTCTCCTCTCCAAAATACAAAAGACTAAAAATGAAACTTCCAACCCCCAAAACAAACAAGAGGATCAAATAAATAGAGAAAAGAGAGGGAGGGATGATGTGGCTCCAAGTAGGATGCCACCTCCTTTTCCCTCCACTCCACATCATTTGGTCAACTTCATATTCCAATGCACCATTAATAAGTGGTTGAAAGAAAGGCAAGCAACTTACACACTCCAACTAAGCCCACTCCCCCAAAGGACAAAATTAAATTTTGAAAGAAAATGCAATTAATATTTTACCCTTTTATCCCCCCAAAAACACCTAAAAGACCCTAAATTTGGCCTTCCAACCCATAGGTAGGGTTGGCATGGGGTTTTAAGAGGTGTGGGACAAGTTTGACTTGTCCCACAAGCTTTGAAATTTGGCCTTCAAGGCCAAATTCGAGTTTCCCATGTGGGGTAGAGTGTGCTACACTCAAAACTCAAACACACATCAATCCACACAAAATCCCAAGTAAATCAAGCCTAATAAATGAACTCTCTTTTGGTCATATCCTTTAATTAGTTTAGGACAAATTCAAATTAGCTTAATTAAGCCACTACAACCCATGGCTAACAAAGGGGTAAACTCCAATCCAAAGAATATGAATAATAACACAAGTAAAATTTCACTTACTAAGAGCAACACATACTAACATAATAAAAAGAGAAAAATAAAACAAAACAACACATGACCCCTAGGTCACAATTTTCCCTTAACCAGATAATTCTAACACACACATAATTACTTGTTGCCATGGTGACCTTAGCTGGATTCTTCTCGAATTCCGATGTGGTTGGTCTCCACTCCCCAATATTGTTGTGAATATAATATACCTGCAGAACAGAAAATACCTCCTTCGGCCTGTTGGCCGCATTAAAACATTCATGCCAAATATACAATATAATCTAAAATAAACGACACATGATTTACTATCATCTATGCAAGTACGATATCACTTACACTTTCTAGCACATTTCTATTCCACATTTCATTTATGTCAAAACGATCATCACATTAGTCCAATTATCAAGTTCTACTCAATATGATTAAACATATCACATGTCATAATTAAAGATAAATAACCATGTCAAAAGTATACAAATATCATCATCAAATGTCCACCAGTAAACCATATGCATCATATAAAGATCAAATCAATAACAGTCCAATGTCTATGATATCTACTAGCATGCTAAATCAAGAAGCCATAATAATCCATAAGTGAAGTAATCAATCTTGAAAACAACAAAACAAATGGTGTCGAAGGGAAGTGGGCACTACAGTAAATTACCGTGGTTCCACCATTGCTTGCAGTCATACACGGAGCAGAAGGCCTGCAAACAAGTGAGGAGCAAAAGTATCCCAGCGGCCAAAAAGGTCAGAAATGGCCATGATCCATATATGTGTTTATTCATGAACTCCATCACAGCAACGCTCCATCTCCTCTTATAATGTCTATTGACCTCCGCTATTACTTGGTCCAAATATCGTACTTTTGTCAATTTAACACATTTACCCATACCGTTCCACAGGCTTGCCACTTTGCCATCGTTTTCCAAGTGATTGTAAATAATCCCGCACTCTCTGAGCAATCGGACATCTTGTTCGTTGTCAATTATGCCGTTCATGAAATCTGTGTAACGAGTGAAGATGAGTGTGTCCGGCGTCGCTGAAGCTTCGAATGCCACCAGATTCCTGAGAACCACTTCTGTGTTGCGATCAAACTTTAATTTGGGAAGGTAGAGAGTGGCAGTCGTGCTGTCGAAGCGTATTGTGGTTAGGTCTCCATCGGTGGAAACGAATTTCACTCCGGCTGAATATAAATCGGCAACGCAAGGAATTGCCAGCTCGTCCCGTGTAGGAGGAATTTCAACAGAGGATCCTCCTTCGTCCTCGCCCTTCTCATCTTTTTCGGCGGTGGAGGACCCGAAAAGAAGAGTTAAGGGTCCCTTCAACGTCCGCAGAATTCGCAGCTTTTCAATAACAGATAGAAGAGACGAGAGCAACTTAATCACAAACCGGAGGGCTTCCAATTCGAGGAGACGCTGAAAAATTGCCGTGCGACCAATGTTTAAGGAGGAGAGCGCACTCCACAGCGACTCGAAAGCACGTGTAAGGTTGGTTGTATCTGGTGGCGTCGCCTCTTCTTCATCTTCACCGCCATTTGGACTATTATCGTCCACGTGCAGAGCAGGAACGAGACTGTAATAGAGCGCATCCAGCAGGTGACCCCTCTCTTTAATACGAAGCCTTGGAGTATCAGGCATCTTGAACATAAATGGCGACAATTCGGCACAACCAAGTGTTACCAAATTGCACAAAGTTTCCTCCGCCTTGTCTGGACAACCCGACTCCATCTCCAACAGTTTGTGCAGCAGGAACAGTGGCGCCTGATTCTCGAGCATCATGAGATCTTTCCTGATTCCATACTGGGAGGCGCTTCTGCCATATTGTTCTAAAATATGGTCATGTTGCTTCACTTGGTAAGCGGTTTGATGTAGCCGGTTTTGGTTGAGCGCATAGTACTGCAAGCACTCGAGAAGGAAGCAAGCGTCCAAAGCCATGAGCCATGCCAGTGCTTCCTCCTTGTAGTCCAGGTATTTATAGTAGCAGTTACGAATTCCCCAGTCATGCTTCCTCACCTCTTCCACTGCGAATTCGAACTTCTGACCAGCGATCCTCTTCTGGAATCTTCGGGCAGCTGCGATTTTGTACCTCTCCGTTTCGTATAGCTCGGGTCTCCAGTGGTGATAGGGCCCAATAGAGATGTACTGGGGAATGTATGCTTCGGGCTTCAGTGCCAACAATTCCTTAGGCACGTTGAACACGCACACGGAGAACTGCTTTTCTTCCACTTCCTCTTCGTTTATAGACAGGCCCTCGCGAATCTGCATAACCCAGCGATCCTGGTCGATTTTAACTTGAACTGCGTTTGTCAATTCCATGAATAAAATTTGTCGAGAACAATGGAAGCTCCGTACGAGCTCGTGTGGTCTTTTGATCGAGTTGTCGACAATGGAGAAAGCAAAGAAAAAAGAATCATGAGTGAGAAACATGCGAAATCAGAGAGTCGTTTATATAGCTTAATCATCGCAGGGAGTAAGTTTGGTACAAGTGAAATTTGTATCCTGAATAGACCGATAATGACACTTTTACAACTCCGAACGTTTAGTAGGACAGAAATTTGTATCCTGACCTCGAGGCTCCGCTTCGTAGCTTCGCATGTCGTTGAATGTATGTCGTGTTCAACTTCCATTGTTCTTATTATACAAATTTATAACATGTTCACATCAATATACTTATTTAAACGCGTTAACACAAATGTTCCCACTTGACCAACAAAGCCTCCTTATCAACGCGTTTATACCAATGTCCTTACTTAAGTAACGCGTCCATACCAATCTTGTTATTTGACAGAGAAACGATACATGGACAGATTAGAGAACACGATTTGGGTCCCGTTCTTTATTTATTAATTTAAAGAAGATTTGCATTTTAATGAAGGGTTACGAAATATATATTACGCCACCATATGCAATATTGGACCACACACATTCAATGACTCTTAATATTTTTATTGTAAATTCATATAATTTCTTCTTAACATGTATAGAGGATCCTGTTCTTTATTTATTAATTTATGAACATTTGAATTTTGATGAATTGTTACGAACCATATATTACGCCACCATATGTAATATTGGACTGCACACCATTCAATGACTCTTAATATTTTTATTGTAAATTCATATAATGTATAAATTATGATACTATTATAATATTGACATATAGAGTTAAATTGAATTATTGAGCATTTTATTATTATCAAACACAAATTGTAGTTTATTTAATTATTTAAATAAAAAGTTTTATTATTGGAACCACCTTAATATCAAATTATAGAAAAAATAATACAAAGTATTACATAGTAAAGGGGTGGTTGGCAATGTTCACAGCCTCAAAAAAGAACAAATGCCACATGAACAGACAAAAGACAAGACACGAGGACAAACAAAATCGTGCCACTTAGGGCTACAAATAGTAGCCAACAGGGGAAGAGAGAGAACCAAAAACTACATCAAGAAAAAACGGATTTAGGCACAAGGAGCCGCGACATCCGTAAATAGATAGTTTTCCATAATAATGTCATATTATTTATATGACGTAAACAAAATCATTAATATTGCAAATAGATATGTTTAAAATAATATAATTAATATGATTTTAGAGTTGGAATATGTTATAACAAATGAATTATGTTTTTAATATTGTACAAGTAATTCCAATATAAGACATATTCACAGGGACTTAAAATATATATATTTTGGTTTTGAAGTTGTAAAGATGTATAAAGATAGGTTGGGAAGGAATAGTAAATGGTTTAGAGGACACTTAAGGCATGTATATTGAGTATATTAATAGTCTAATCTATTATATTATATATTTTTTTTTGGTTGAGATGTTTATAGTCATACAAACAATCATAAGATGTATTGAATAGGTATAGTTGATCTATTATTTTTTTAGATTCTAAAATCACAATTAAATAGAATTTCAATGACAAATAAAACATATGCATTCCTCAATCAATCAATTATCATAAATTTGAAATTTAATGTTTTATTTTGATATCATCTTTTTGACATAGAAATTATGATATATTAAGCTTTATAAATTATTGCAAACCAAACCTACAAACTAATATAAAATATATTTAATATAAAAATAATGAATTGAAGTAATAAAACATGTGTTTTCAAGGAAATAAATAAATATTTTGGAATGATAAAGTTAGAATAGAAATAAACACTATTACTTAGTAGAAGATGATATAAACCACTCACAAGTAATTAATTATATGGAGACAAATGCAAGTTATGAAGTATGTCAAGTGTTTATTATACTACCAAAGGAAGTAATGTAGTCTCCACATGAACAAATATTCATTTTGACAAAATCCAATAAAATAATGCCTTGCATATTTAATTGACATCTAACTGAAGTTTCATAGTGCAAATTTATTTTTTTCTCAAATTTATTGGCTAACCCCTTTATTCCTTAGTGTGCAAAATTGTACCTTATTTTTCCCCGTGAAACCATGTGAATTACGGTTGTCTGTCATAGATGGGAGGATGTATGTCAGAGATGGGAGGATTTTTATAAAAATACGATGATGCTTGCATATCGTTCATGTTCAATTAAAATGTCTCATTGAAGTTTCTTAATAAGATGGGCAGCACAATTCCATCGGGAGGGCATGTTAGGGTGAATATCATGAAATTAGATGGAAAATTAATGAAGCTGAAGGTGCATGTCACAGTGGATGAACTTTTGAATGATTTTCTGGGCTATGTCATATTCCAATCAGAAGAATTTTGACATATGGGAGTGAGAGAAAAGCATTTGAATAGATCTCCAAATTTATAGGTGAAACACCTATTTTTTTTGGTGGAATTGCTAGTGGGAGAATTATGAGCATGCACTACAAAAGGTGTGGTTTGGTATAATCATGAACACAAAATCTGAAGAAAATTTACAGTCTTATACAACAAACAACGAATAAAATAAATAAAATAAAGGTTAAGTGCAACAATTTGGGGGACCAATAAGAGGACATCAAATCCCAAATTTTACGAACCGTGATCACGGTTTATAACATACGATCCTGGTATTAAAAACCTTGATTGCATTCTATTTTTCTAGACTTGGGAAATTCCAAACCTAAAAGCACGCTCACACTTTTTAAACTGTGTCTATGCTTTATAAAGCACGCTTGCACTTTATAAACCATGCTCGTGCTTTATAAACAACGCTTGTGCTTTATAAAAACCACGATCATGCTTTATAAAGCACAATTGTGGTTTTTAAAAATCCTAATCGCAGTTCTCTGATACCAAAAAATAGCCATGACCCTCATTTTTCTCACCATTTTAGCACTACAATTGCAGTTT
The DNA here is from genome assembly GCA_019776745.2 of Taxus chinensis. Classification (NCBI taxonomy): domain Eukaryota; kingdom Viridiplantae; phylum Streptophyta; class Pinopsida; order Cupressales; family Taxaceae; genus Taxus; species Taxus chinensis. The sequence continues at coordinate 425,696,683 of CM034155.1, read as the reverse complement.
ATAAACCGTGATCGCGGTTCTTACTGTATCATCAAATCTGACCCCCAAATATCTATAAATCTTTTTCTTCCTAAACAAAATCTTTGGGAGGTCATTATGGCATGTGAAAGGCCAAAAAATTCAAATTTACTCTTCCTTGAACTTAAACCATGCGAGAAAAACAAAAATGTGTCACAAAAATGGTACCATTGTATAGGGGAGAATGTTGGCTTCGTATAAATATTTATTTTAAAGTGAATAGAATAAGATAAATATCAGTTTATATTTTTTTACCAACCATAGGTCTTTAAGACACTTTTTCCCATGAATGTTCATATCTACATTTAAGACTGCAACTTTTGTTTCGCTTCTTATAATTTGATAAAAACTATACCATCCCAAGCATAGAAAAATTCTATACACGTTAAAAAAAAATATGATTTTGATATTTTTGGATGTAGTTATGGCAGGCCAACAGAAAGTGCTCCATTTTCTAAATTATTTCAGACCACTTTCACGAAAAAAATCATTAAAAAAAAATATTGCTAAAAAAATACAAAATAAAATCCATCCCAAGATAGATAGCTGTATCTAGCTTTTCATCAAAGGGAAAAATAAAAATAAAAATTGGTCATCCAAATCACGAGTAAATAGACTACAATCTTATAGGTGTTTTTAAAAACAAAAACCAAGTCATAGATTTTGGTGTGTTTAATATAGCTAAACTTGTCTGTTTTAAACAAAAAATAGTAGTTTAGAAACTAGATTTTGGATGCTACGATTAATATTCATATAACATTTCACAACTTTGAGTGTGCGTATTGCTAATAATCCCTACAAGTTTATATTTTGCTGTTTTTTACAATATGACGTCCACGTATGACCCCTTTTTGTTCTGCCAACTTGCTGCACTTACCCCAAACACATAAAAATTAAATTAATCACTAAAATCAGCACTACTATACGTGATCATTTATTTCATTCACTATCAGAGATTCGGTTCAGATTACTATTCTGAACTATCCATGCAACTCTCTTACATTTACATGTGTAGATTATACCTTTGTTGTGTGCATTCTATGCATACTATGCATTTACAATTGTTGCTATTAATTAATAGAGACTTCTCTAAACATACCTATGAACTAATCCTAAACAGAGCTTTCCAAATCTAAACTAGAGTCTTTTAATTCAAACACATACATAAAACTAATTCACTCATTCTTAATTACTAAAATAGAACTCTACTTCAACTAGAAATCTAACATGCTACGAAATGTTATGAAATAGTTAAACTACTGTTAAATAAACTTATCTATTTGCTTTCCTAAATCTATAGAAGAAATTACATGTTGCACATGCATGCATATTTCTGGCACTCCCCCTTAATTTCAAATCTATATCTTTAACTATTATGGAGCTGATTTTTGTATTTTTAGATCTGCAATATGTAAGATCAAAAACTCCAAAACAACTTCATAAATATTTAAAAACTTCATTTGCTAAATCTTTTGTAAATATATTAAGAAATTTATATTCAGATCTACAAAATTCAAGATGAATTTATTTCTTGTTCACCAAATCTGTAATGTCCCGTTCGGTGTTACACCTATCCATACTTCGGTGACCTTGTTGCTAAGAGTTGAACATCATTGTGCTCCTATTGATCTATTGTTGAATTCACCCTTGTCATTGGGAATATTCAGTTTTCTCCCTCTTTGCCGTGTCTGCTTGTGTCGGGTTGATGTTTTTTTGCAGTTAGCGCCCACAATGTCCTTTACAATTCTCCTATTAAAGGAAAATCATGTTCTCGAATTTTCAAACTTCCCTGTCCGTCATTATTAATATGAATTATAATTATTTTTAACTTGTAAAATTAATAAAATAAATAATAAAATAATAAAATAATAAAATAATAAAATAAAATAATGATAATACTTATATTATGAAGCGAATGGTTGATCATAAAATATATATATATATATATATATATATATATATATATATTATTGTCATTTATAATCGTTATTATTATTAATTATCTCTTTGTCATTTTGTTGTATTGTTTTGTTCACTCCGATAGATCGAATCTCGTTCCACACTGGAGAAGATAATTACCTCGTTATGGTGCCCTGGTCGGTCATTGATCCGTGTTCAAATTCAAACGTCAACCTCTAGTTTTCTTCCCTGTGGTCGTTTAGGCCTTCTTGCTTGTCATTCCAATCATTTAAATTAAAGGAAATTATGATTTTTGTTTCCTCCAACATGCCAGTCGCATACAATTTAATCTTTTGATTGGTGTAGGATTCTTTGGATTCTTTTCTTCCTTAATTGGTATCTTGTGAATGCGTAGGGGGTTATTGTTTTATGCCCAATTTTTTGAACTCCTCCACCTACCACCTATCACCACTTCATCCATGACTTGGCCCTTGTCACGTGGCCTCCACCAAATGAAATTATTGTGCTGAGCATAATCCTTTTTCTCTTGCAAAATGTGGTTTTTAATTAATGTTTCAACTGTTTGTATCCCTTTTTGGTGAGTGGAGGGTGGTTGAAGACCTGTCAACTTTAATTGCATTAATGAATGACACCCCCACCCATTTCTCCACCTTGCTGGCTGACTATACTCATTTAATTGGTTTTACTGTCTCCTTGACCTGTGTATTTCCTTTTAGTTCTGGTCGTTTGAGATGGGGACATTTTTCTTTTGGATGTTGAAATTCGTTTTCTTGGAGAATTTCTTTTAGATGACAGATGGGTGAGTGGTTTGAAAAATGCCTTCTTACTTTTTTGTTTGTTGGTCGCTTGCTTTATGTGGGTCATTTTTCTTCTCTATTTTGCTTTGTTTGATAATGGTGGACCTACATACATTCCTTAGCTCCTGTCCATTCATTTCTAGTATGTAATGTTTAACTTTGGAGACACGATTTGGAATTATGGAGGTAAGATGTACCTTTCTCTTGTAGTTTCTAGCCGTGTGGGTGGTTGGTGAGGAGATTTGCAGACTGGAGGCAAGTTTGGATGCCCATCTAGTGAAAGAAAAGGGATAGGTCTTATGGTGTAGCTGTATAGTGGCTCTGCCATGTGCGTACCATCGTGGAAGCTCCAAATAAGCCATGTTGAGTCTAGACTTTGAAATGTTTTGCTACCATTTTACAATTCCATGAAATAAATGTTTATTCTCCCTATAATGGCGCCTAGAAAAGGTTTTTGGTGTTGTTTATTACTGCCTTGAGTGTGTTGGTTATCCCTTTGATTTGCTCCTTTTGAATCACTTTTTTTTTTGGATGACTAGCTTGTAAAAGGGAAAAATGAATTTATTTTTACTGTCTTATAGTTAGCTGGATGTGAACAATGTTATATAGCTGCGTATTCTCTAGACTTTGGAATTTTTTCCTAGGAAGTTATGGAAGGATGGTTCTTGCGTGATTTGTTTTTTAATGATTTATTCCTAATAAGGTAAATGATGAATAATGTTAATGAATGGGTTCAATGGGTGAATCCATTCAAGGATTGTGCATATGTTCTTTTACTAAAATATATCCTTGAAATCAAAAATAATGAAATGGTTATTTGCAACTCAGAGGTAATAACACCTTATGGGGATATAAGGTGTTGAACTCGTTTTTTTCCATGTGCGAATCTCTTTCATTATTGGCTATGTTTTCTCTTGTTGTAGTTGAATACTGTGACAAATTGTAATCTCTCTTAAAGACTGTTGAAGTGAAAATAACTTATAGATGTAACTATCTTGTCAATAAGCTTATAGGTAAGCATGATTACCTTCTTCTTTACTGAACTTCTAGAAATTGATAACCTTGTGATCTTGAAAAGTTCTTCAATCTGTGAAATTGATCTATGCATTACCAAGGATGAGAATCTATTTTTTTAGTTGAATGGTTGTATTATATTTACTTAAATGCTACCATACCCATAGACAGATACAGTGAATGAATTTTGATAGCACTATGTTGCTAAACTCTCTCACCAAAAATAGAAATGGGTTTGATGGATATGACTTTAGAGGTTTGGTTGCATGTTTGATTGTCCTTTCTTTGATGTGTACTTGTGGATCCATGAGCTTGTCAAACATGGTTAGGTGTTTCGAACAACTCAAAGGGGTTGGGAAGTAATATCCATTTTATATTTTGTTTGAAACTTTTAAGTTGAATACATAATATTTCAGATTCGCGTATTACACTTAGATTATTTTATAAGTTTTGGGTTATTTGGATGAGTGTAGTCTCTTTTCATTCATGATGGAATTGTGTTTATTCATGTGGATTGTTAGTGAACGTATTTTTAAGGGTCATAATTTTATGACCAAACCTCTATGCTAGTTTTGGAATTCGAAATGTGTTGGGATGACTATAGTCATTATAGAGATAAGACCCTTGTTAACTTATGATGTTTGGTGATACGTTATGAGGATAGTCATGAGGTTACAAATGGAATATATGTTTAAATACATTGTTGGCCTATATCGAAAAACTGTAAAAAAATTATTAATGACATTTGGGGATTACTCTTCCTTTATATTATTAGATAAGTTTCTGATAATGATGGGGTTTGTTGTTAAGATTAATGGTTGGTTATGACTCTTTTAATACAATTGAAGAGTGGCTTGATTATGTTAACTTATATTAATTTTAAAATACCTTGTAAAGAAGAGGCGGTACACCTTTTATTTAGAATGTAACTATGGAATGTTTCCTTTTGGTTTCATATCCCTTTATGGTATGAAACATCCCTTCTGGAAAGGGATGATTTACCTTTCTATTTCACATCTATGATTTTATCTAGTATGTTTAGGCTTCTCTAAGATTTTCAGTGATGGATGGACTGAGTATTGGATTTTGATAACGTAATCTACGGGATTACATGATCTAAATCCCAATACCCTTGACTTTGGTTCTTAACAAGAATATTTGACTCCCTTACTGTTGGTTGGTGGAATTTTTTTTTTCTCGTGTGAAGAATTTTGATTAGTGGTTTATGCTTGATTCTTTTTTTTAAAGTAGAACATTTCTTTCATGGCTTTGTTAAATGTTAGCTTACTATTTCTATGTGTAGTGTTAACATACTCAGTTCTCGCGAAATGACTTGAGTTAATACTTGTGCAAATGGCTTGTGCGTGTTGATAAATGAAATATTTGTGAAGGTTTCATCACTTTTTTTAATGTGGTTCCTTGTATGAATGTCAAATGTGTTGTAATTCTTGCAATGGTGCTTGTAATGGATTTTGGATGGCCTCTTGCCTTAGAGTTTTGGTAATTATGAAATAAAGTTGCCTTTTCCTTTTATAGTAAAACTTGTAATTATCTTTGTGAGAAATAATTTACAATCTTCACCTTGTTATGAGTATTATTTTAGTAATATTATTTATCAGTCATGGAAATGTCATAGCATGGCTTGACCAAATTTTTACCTTATTGTTCTCAGCCAAGTTCTATTGAATATTTTGGAACCATTTTTATGTGTGCCATGATGAATAGAAATGTTGTAACCTTGTTTAGTTCTCTCGTTTAGCAATGGTAGTTCCTTATTTCAAGTCATAAAACTTTCCTATCTTATTAACCCTCCATGGTCTTGACATCCATGTAAATCTATGTTTATTTTAGTGGTTGACAATCCTCTCTCTAAAGTTACTCAAAGATAAAATAAAATGAATTCATAGATGAATCACTAAATAAAATAATAATGAAATTGGGTTCTTGTTGATAAATCAAAGAATCTTAATAAAAAAAGGGTTTTCTACTAGTGTAAAGAAACCTACCCTCTTTAAACTTAACTACGGATTAAATGTTTTTCTCATTTTTGTGAACCTTAAGTCTTGTACTTCCATTTTGGGAACCCCATGTGTATCCTTTGTCGAACTTAATCAAGAGTTTGCTAAATGAAGCTTTTTCCCAAATCCATTTTAACTCTTAGTCTCATTAAAAGACCAGTTAATAACTAAATATATCATAATGAGATAAATTGACCTTCTCTCTCTAATTGTTGCCATAGTTCTTTGTAACCATTTCTTAAGTTATGATAAAATTTTAATTCTTGAACAAAGGATATTAGGGTTTCAAACCTAAATGATACTCACCTTATTTTGAGCTTACGCTTGCCTCCTTATGCAATGAAGGTATGAAACAAGTTTTAGTACTGTGGGTTTGGATAGATAGGCGTGTGGAATTGAATAGCTCCTTGATATTGTAAACGAATTAAACAAGTAATTTTCATATTAGAGACGATCTTAAGCTAGTTACTAAATAGTATAAAAGAAAATAAATCTAGCCTTATAAGAAGAATTGTATGAATCACAACATGAAACCTCTAGAACGTAAGTTAAGTTTTGAAATACGCCTATAGTAAATAAGTAACATTGAAAGATTTTACACCATGGGATGTCTCTAACTGTAAGCATGTTCTGTGCTTGGCTATTATGTTGTGTCTTGTCAAAAAGGAAAAGTGAACTGTCCTTGATGGGTCCTCAATGTTTCCTTTGTTGTCTAACTGGTAATCTTTGTGTCAAGATGTTTGAAGAGTTAGTTGTAGCCATTGTGACCACCTGTTGTGTCGTTCTATACTTTGAACAAGTCAAAAATAAATTATCCTGTATTTTTCTATGTTGTATTGTTTGTTTGAAAAAGTGGATGTTACAAACTCCCTAATGAAATGATAACTTGTATTAGTATGTTTCCTCCTCTTATGAAAAACATGATTTTTGGACAATGTTATTACTGAATTGTTTTCATAAAAAAATATGCGTAGCATCCTCTTTATTTTTCTTCAAATCTTTCAACACTCTTCTCATCTAACTAACTTGACATTTTGCTCCTTTTTATACTACATAATCTTCCTCTACTTAAGGTAAGGTGAGAATGGGCTAATTATTTGATGCCCAAGAAACCACTCCTCTTCCAAAAAGAACCGCATATCTGAATTTTTTTTCCTTTCATCTATACTTCCAACAATGTCATTTTCTATACACCCAATGAGTTTGAACTCATCTAAACTTGAATATACAATTCCATGATTATTCATTCCGCACACATACCTTAAAATTCTTTTTCCATCTTTCCAATGTGAATATTTTGGAGATTTCGTGAATCTAGATATGAGGCTCACACCATAAATAATGTCATGCCTTGTGGCTGTAAAATACAAAAGACTTCCAACCAACATTTCAAACAATGTTGGATCCACAAATTATCCACTATCGTATTTGCTCAACTTCAAACCTACTGCAGCTATTGTTTGTACTGACTTACAATTCCACAATTTAAACCTTTTCAAAATATCATTTGCATATTGTTCTTGTGAGATAAAAATTTAACTTCTGATTGTTGGACTTCAATTCCAAAAAAGTAATGCATATGACCAAGATCTGTCATCTCAAATTCCTTCTTCATGGCTGATTTGAATGAATCTATCGATAGATTTCCAATAATGATAAAATAATCTACTTACCAACCAATAATTATAACCTTACTTTGCTCATTTATCTTGGTATATAAGGTAGGTTCACTACTTCTCATACTGAAACCATTGTCAATCAAATAAGTATCAATTCTACTATACCAAGATCTAGGTGCTTTCTTGAGACCATAGAGAGATTTCCTCAACCCCTATACCTTTGGTTCATGACGTTCAATCTCATAACCTTCCGGTTGATTCACATAAAAATACTCTTCAAGGAAACCATAGAAGAATTTTTATTTTACATACATTTGATAAATAGGCCATTTGTTTTGAGCTGTAATTGCTAAAACCATTCTTAGCTTGTCTAAATGTGCTATTGGTGAAAACGTATCATTGTATTCACCTCCATATTACTTCATAAATTCTCTTCCTTCCATTCTTGCTTTATGTTTATGTACTTTTCCATCAAAATTGTTTTTGGTCTTGTAGACCCAATTGAATCCCATCACATCCTTTCCTTTTTGAAGATCCATCAGCTATCATGTCTGATTTTTCTCTATAGCATCTATCTCATCATCTATAGCTTGTGCCAAACATTCATTATTTATAGCCTCTTCAAAATATATTAGATCTGCGGCTTGAGAAAAAAATACAAAAACTGAAAATGAATTAGTTGTATCAACATTATAAATCTCATTAAGACTTCTTGTTTTCTGCTCCATAGGACTATTTGAGGAAGTAATGCTTTGTGGTGATCGAATTGCTTCTGGTTTTCTTTGTGGTGTCTCCTGCATGGCCTAACATGTCTAAAATATTGGAGACCTCCTAGATTTACAAGGAGGTGTAACTTATACTACAACTTGTGGTGCATGTGCAAGATTTAAATATACATTACCTTGATACTTTGAAATTTCATCTTTCATATCATCATGTAGAATAACTACTACTATACAAACTATTTTCTCTATACTTATATCCCATGCTTTATTTAAAAAAAAATGTACATCCTTGCTAATCACATCCTTTCTAGTGACCATATTGTACAACTTGTATGCTTTTGTATTCTCTGAATACCCAATAAATATACACTTTCCTTATTTTTTATCTATCTTCTTCCTTAGATATTCAGGTACATATTCATATGCTACACAACCAAAAACTCTAAAATGTGAAACATTGTGTTTCTTTTTTTTCCATGTTGGTTTTTTTTCTTATTGGAAAATAGTTTTTCGAAAGGGACTATACCCTTGTAAAATATGGCTCAAAAACCATATTTAAGAGATTCAAAATTTCAAAAAGAGATCTAAATATAGAATTAACAAAACATCCCAATACCAGAAAGAATTCTTCCAAGATCACATCCTATAACCCGTAACTCTACAACTAAAAACTAGCTAATAGATAATGATTTCACAACGACAGTAGCTACTCACTAATAGCACAACATGCCTATAACCTAGATGCAATGATGAGAGCACACAATAGGACAAGTCTCATGCCTTGTTCGAGACAATGGAAGGTTTAGATTTAGTGTATCCCTTCTTTTTCCTATACATCACCTTCCATTCCTCATTTCCATCTTCCATTGAGATTGGAAGAACACCTTCAAATGAATTGATAGGGATGTGATCCTCAGTAAGGGGCATCAAATCAAAATCTATCACTTAATTAGTACCCTAAGGAGAGAAATCTTGAGGTTTCTTCATTGTAGTGTTCAGAAGCTCTTCCATGATGGGTAAGTCCATTTTTTGGGGTTTCACAACCAGGTTTGAATGGGGGTTAATTGTCAAATGATATGGTAGAGATTCATTCCACCATACTAGATTTCCCTTGATTTTGGAGTGTTCACATTCATATTTAAGATGCCCCATTTGGAAGCACCTTCAACATATGAAAGCTAATCCCTCATATTATATCCTATGAACCAAGTTCCTGTCACCTATTTATAAGTGAATATCTACTAGGAAGGCTTGAGATGTGTAAATATATACCAAAATTATAGCATAAGTTGTATGTGTTTGATGGGAGGTTTTATCATAAACTTTCACAGAAGATCCTATGGTATCTCCTATGGCAATAACAAAATATTTGTTCTAGATCTGTAATGAAAGTCCTAGAAAATGGATCCAAACAAGGTAGGTATTAAAGGAATCTTTTAGGGGGTCAAAAGACAAAAACCATGGCTTGAGCATGAGTCCATATTCTCCCCAAACGTAAAATTGATTAAAAATTAGATCCTTATCCTCAAGGGTTTCAAAAAAAACAATAAAATAGGTTTTAGCATAGGGTTAGAGTTTAATCTTACTCGTAATCTTTTCCCTCCATATTTTTGTAATCCAATCGTGGAGCTGAGAGAGTTTAGAAAAAACTTATGAAACCTAGAAATGAGACCAAGTTGGGTTTTCCTCTTCCTTGAGGACCATATATAGTATATCCTCTTCTATCTTCAGCATAAGAGTCTTCTGTGATGGTGTTAAAGGCTTGTCAACATTTCTAGCATTATCCTTGTATTTAGAGACTACAACAGTGTAGGATTTAGCTCCATTACCTAGTTTCCCCTTGTTGAAACGTTCTGATCTAGAAGTCCCTCCTTCAGATATATCATCACGGTATCGATATTTTTCCCCATTCTAGGTGTCTGAGCTCACATTCCCCTTATTGGGACTTCTAGGTCTAGTAGCATCACTCAAATATTATGATGCAACAGCCTTTTCATTTTTCCATGCTTGTTGAGGAGCCATGTTCATAAAAAATTTTGTTAGATACCAATTTAAAATAAAAATAATAGTTTCTAGTATTTCTGCCCAATACTCATTTGGAAGGTTTTCTTCCTTCATCATACTTCTTGCCATATCAGTAATGGTTTTATTTTTCCTCTCTACCACACCGCTCTACTATGGTGTATACCTGGTAGTAAAATTCCTTTTTATACCATGATATTTGAAAAAAATCATAAATTCATTGGAAATATACTCACCTCCTTTATCCATCCTTAGAAATTTGATGTAGTATCCCATTTACGTCTCTAGTAATCCCTTGAATTGCTGAAATGTATCAAAACCATCTGATTTATGTCTCATAAAATATACACATGTCTTCCTTGTGTAATCATAAATGAATGTCATAAAATATCAACAACCTCCAATAGAATTTTTTTATATAGGTCCACATAAATATGAATGTACCATCTCAAGAGGTGCACATGATCTTTCCATTTTTCCAACTAGGAAAGAATCTCTATGTTGCTTCCCCAAAACACAACCTTCACATACCATTTCTAGTTTTTGAATCAATGAAAAACCTTTAACCATATTATTTCTATGAAGTAAATTTAAACCTCCAAAATTCAAATTTCCATACCTTGGATGTCGAATCCAAGGTTCATCTTTCATTATTGATTGAAAAGCTGGTTGTAATCCTTAAGTGCACAACTTGGCACAAGAAACATTTTCCTTAATGCAAGACTTATCTACTTAAGCGAAGGACTCAGTAGAGGGCTGATTTGAGTTATCACGGGACTTGGTTGTGAACTCAGCTACTGATTTTGATGAAAATATATTTGATTTCTTATTTTTCTCACATTTTTAATATCAAAGGAAACATCCTATTTCCACTCATATTAACTTTTGATATCAACTGAGTGCTAGGAGTTTTGTCCACAACTACACACTCATTTTATTCCATATAAACCACGTATCCTTTTTCTACCAAATGTCCAATACTCATAAGATTTTGCTTTAAACCTATAAAATAGTAAAAATCATGCATATTCGTTTTCTCCCCCTATTTAGTTAGAATACTAATGATTTCTTTTCCTTTTATAAACACAATATTGTTATTTCCTAGAGTAACATCACTCTTTACTGGCTCATCCAAACTAGAAAAAAAATCTAGATTACCTGTCACGTGATTTCTGCAACCAAAATCCAGATACCATACATCGCATGGACTCTTTTTTGATAAATTTCACTTAATAGAGGATGAAAATGGTATTTCTTCAAAAATCCTCGTGGATGTAATAAAAATAGATATAAAAGTAGAGATTTCATACTTATTTTGATTTTTCCACTTCCAATCATATTGGTTTTTCTTGTAATCATAAGCATAGTGCCCATATTTCTTATAATAATGGGAGTGACCATTAAACTTATCAAGTCTATGACCATAACTGTGTTCTCGAATCTATCCTCTTCGACTTGAATTTCTTCATCTGCCTCTTGGGCTAAAGCTTCCTCTTCCTCTTTCACATATACCTTTTGTATGAGATGCGAAAGCTATATCTACAATTATATGTGATCTATTCACATTTTTTTTGTGATTTATTAATGATGCATGCAACTCATCAATATAAAACTGACTCAGATTCTTAGTTTCTTCAATAGCAACAACTAGAGGATCAAATTTCATAGGAAAACTCTTAAGAAAATTTTCAATAATCCTTATGTATTCAATAGTATCACAATGTGATTTTATTTTATTGAATAAGCCAACTACATAAGAAAAGAACAATCCTATGGAATCTGCATCTTTCATTGATAAATTATCAAAATCTCTATAAATTAACTATAGCTTGGCAAATTTTACCTTTTCCGTAACTTGATACGCAACTTGAGGTGTGTCCCATGTGGATTTTTCTTGACTTTATGTTGCCACTATAGGAATAATTGTTTCATGCATTGCCTGATGAATATAGAAAATATATTTTTCATCTTTCTTCCATAACTCCTTCAAAGTAGCTTTCTCTCCCTATGAGAGTGTGTTATATGTCACTGTATCTACAAGCTCCGTATGCCCATTCCCAATAATCTCCCATACACCTGGGGCTATGAATAGTTCCTTCATGGTCAAAGTTTTGCATTCATAATTATTTCCATTAAATTTTGGTGTCTGCATATAGAATGTAGAAGCCATAACTTGCTACCAATTTAATAATGTAGTACCCAATTCCCTTCGACACCTTGTGATATTTATTCTGATACTATTGACTATATCATGGACATTGTTATGGTTTGATTTAGTATAATGTTAGATGTTAGATCATGGTTTATTGTGGACTTTGATTCATGTATGGTGCATGATGATTATTGGAAACTTTTTATATATTGATGTTGATATAATTTTTGACATGGTTATATTATAGATGTTGTTCAACCATGTGATATTGGGATATTTTGAGTATACCGAGAAAGTGGAGTTAATTTGATGATCATATAGTTCTTGATAAAACTGAAAATGATATTTTTGTTTTCCTTGATGATGTGGTGATTCATATGTATATATGGTTTTAGAATTATATTTATATTCATTTTGGATGTTCTGATGTGGCCATGAGGCCGAAGGAGGTTATTTTATTTTTTAGGTTAAAAATATCACAACAAACATTAGGGGATTGGATACCAACTACATTGGAATTCTAGATGAATTCAACAAGGTCACCAAGGAAACTTTTATTTGTTTGTGTGTGTTTGGTTATTATTATGGATTCCCATGGGGAGGGATCACCTTTGAATGTGACCAAGGGACTTTATGTTTTTTCTTTTATTTGGTCCTTTGTTAATGTTGTATGTGATTTATAAGTGATGTGTTTTATCTTTTCATTATTTAATTAAATTTTTGTATATAATGTGAGTAATCATATTGTTAAAATAAATTAATCAAATTAGGTCATAAGAAAGTAATTATTGGAGTTGTTGACTCTTGTATTAAATGTTGTAGGATATGTGTAAGTAATGTGTAAGTGATATCTAAGAGATATGTAAGTAAATTTTAGAGTACGAAACACTCCACCTTCTTTTGAAATTCAAATTTGTCCTTGGAGGCTATTTTGGGGGCATACCAACCTTACCTATGGTTGGAAAGTTAAAATATACCCTTCATTATGCATTTTTGTAAGTTGTAATTGCACTTTCTTACATATTTTTAATTTCAGTCCTTATGGAGTGTGGGCTTGTTTTGGAGTGTGCAAGTAAGTTGTCATATTATTCACCCACCTATTTATTGTGCCTTGGAAATTGAAGTTGACTTATGAGTTAGAGTTGAGGATGTGTGATGTGGCATCCCACTTGGATCCACATCATACTCTTCTCTTTCTTCTCTATATATTCGAATTCCTTAGATTTTTTTTGGGTTTTCTTTTTTTGGTTATTGCTTCACTTTAGCATACTTCAATTTTGGGGTGAATTATTTTACTGCTTTGAGCACTTGCTTTTGGAGAAGATTGGAGACTACTCCATGCTTTTATATTGTTGATCTTTGACTGTGTTTGCATTGGAAAGCTTGCTGTTTGGAACCTTGGAATAGAACTCCGTCATAGAGAGGTAGGAGCTTGGCTCTTGAAATGATATCTTTTCTTTTCTTTTTCCTTGCACTTAGGAATGGCTGAATGTTGGAATGTTTGAATGTTTTAATGTGTTATTATATTTTTGGATGGTTGGGTAGACTACCTAGGGATGGTGTGGGAGAAGCTTATGGGGTATTGTTTTGGGAGGCATAAGTGCTTTGGGGAGGTATAAGTGTGAAGGGAGTTGGGATTTGAGTTCCACCTTACAAAGAAATTGCTTACATTTCTTTACTTATTATGGGGTGCTATAAGAGGTTGGGGAGGCATAAGGAAATGTGAGGAATAAGGGGTACTTGGAGGGAGACATAAGGGCATGTCAGGGATTTGAAATGATATATATTTTCATGGTTTGTTCTCAGGTGGTGATACCCAATTTCCCCTTTGGGAGGCATAGGCAACATCCCCCATAGTTTCTTTCTCCTTTGTCTTGCATGATGAAGCATGAGTATTGTTGTTGTTTTTTTTCTGTGGTTGTAAACTGTATTTTTGTTTTGGAGTGTGTTCTAAATGTGAAATTACATGTGTGTTGTGGAACCCTATTTTTGCCATGAGTTGAAACACATTTCTTATTGCATTGTGGTTGGGGCTCAGGGGTCAATGAAGAAGGATGGCTTCTCTATTTCATTGGATGCCTTGGTTGGGTGAGGAGTGTTTCCTTTCCCCTACCTTTGTTGTGATCAAACTGGAAAATGGAGGATCTTCATGTTGCTATACTGGAGCAAAGGAAAAAGACATGTCTGACAGTTATTGATGAGAATATTTCTTATTGCAAAATTTTTCCTGCTTGAAGTGGATGAACTTGTATATTATTTGTGATGGAAAGATGTTTTGTATTGGCTATGAAAGTTTTAATTTGAAATTTGAAAGAGATATACTCTACTTTCTATTTATGAATGAATGGGAAAGAAATTGTATTCTGTATATTGAAATTGAGGAATGAAAGAAGAAGTTGTAAAGGTATCTTTCTTTGAATCAATAAAAGATTGTACTAATTTTATAAAATGACATTATTAAGTATTGAAATTGGATTGTTGAATGTATTTTTAAATTATTATTGGAAAGATGAAAAGGGTGAATACATATGGAGAAATGTCATAATGCTCTATTCTTTAGAAATGAATGTTTTAGAAATCAGAATCATAATTTGGCATTTGAATACTTTAATTTGAATCAATTTAATGTGTTAGATTAGATCTAGAATGAATTCTAATACTTAGAAGATAATAAATGGAAAATATATTTTTTCGAATTTGATCTCGGTTAGATGTTTTCAAAACTAAAAAATATTAATCAGAAAATGCATAGGACGACTCTGCAAACTATAGAAGACAAATAAAATGACAAATTGAACCTAATATGATCAAAACGATCTCAATTAGACGTTAATACTTAAGAAATTATTATAGAATCTTTCAAATTAAGCAAAGGCAAGATTGTAGACATATTGCTGTATAAAAACTAGTGATTTGGAATTGTAAATCAATCAAACAAATTAACCCTCACAATGCAACTAAAATTCCTCCAAGTCCAATCCTCCATGTCTTTTTGACATGTGGAGAAAGAAGGAATGTCAAAATTTTATAAGTTAAAAATACCAGTTCACATTTTAGAATCCTATAGAACATTTTCTCAAAATTGACCCTTCAAACTTTATCAAAATTAAAATTTTATGCTTCATGAGAAAATATGGCTTTGAGATCTTTCCAAAAAGTCATCGTTTTCCCAGACCCGAGTCTCCAGTCAAAATTTATGGCCTTCTAAAGTTTGACTTTGTTTGGCTTCAAAAATAATCTATCTGTCAAATTTAAGTGAATAAAATATTCTTGGGCGGACCCGCAGGCTAAAACTTTAATTTTTCACCTTTTCCCCAAAAAGTGCAAAGTGATGAAGTTTCCTGCCGCTCCATTAACCCACAAGCCTTCATTTTGACTAGAATTAATCTACGTTTGAAAAAGGAAAATTTTGAAAATTCCCCCTACGGCCCCACGTCCCTGCCCTTCACTTTCGAAAATAGTTCGGTGGGTCTGCGGGCCCATAAATATTATCTTAACCTTTCAAAATTTTGGAAAAAATTCCTACTTTTCTTCGCGGCCCCGTATCCCCACCCTTGCCTCGGAAAATCACTTCCTCGGGTGTATGGGTTTGCGTTCTAAAAACTTAACTTTTAAAAATTTCAGGAAAATTTTAAAATGTTTCTCCGTCACCCCGCTTCATGCAGCCAATTAGATCTTGACATGTGGCATCATCTGGCATTGGTAGAGGTGTAGGTTACTTTTAGCCACTTCTCTTTTGTATCAAAAAAGTATTAAATTCTTATGTTTCCCCTCAAGTCCATTTCTCCACATGAATTAGAGCTTGAAACGTGCAACCTTGAGCGATGGAGGCGTGGATCATTTTGATCCCTTAACACTTTTGGTAAAAACACTTAATGTCTTAAGTCTTTCTGGTAGCCCGACTTCCTGCTAAGGCTTAGAAATGCTGACATGTGTCCCTCATGGGCTCACGGGGTCGACGCTAAAATTATTCCTCACTGCACTAGCCCACGCATGGAAAAAAATTTCTTTCACACCCCATTGTAGGTGCATGGAAGTCAAATGCACTTTTCACCCAAGGGCACTAAGGGAAAAATTTCTTCCCCAGGCCTGTAGCCCTGCTCTTGGGAAATTTTTGTTCCCAAGGCCTGCAGGTCCATAACCTGATTTTTATAGGGAGTTGGAAGGACTTCCTTATATATCTGGAGGGGAAGAGATTTCCTATTTAATAGACCAAAGTTTAGGAGTTTTTGAGTGTGGGAAGTATAAGAAAAATCAGTTTGAATATTTTATGTTAGTATGTGGGTACGTAAGAGGAAAATTACCTTCCTTATTTTCAAAGTGTATTTTGAGAAGAATGAGTTCTCCATTCTAGGATCACCTTAGGGGGCAAGTCGATGTTTTTCCTACCCCCCCTATAAAAAGAGCTTGTTTTATTTTTTTGGCCCCCTGTAGTCCTCTAAGTATAATTGAGAAATATTTAACCCTAATGTTAATTTAATCTCATTATTAAATTTACACCTAAAGGAAATTTAACTATACTTAGTTATTTGTACTCACTAATTGCATTGTGATATTTAATGTTGTTATAATGGAAAACTTCATCTTCTTATCATGACTGACCTTGATGTACTTCCTTTTGTTAACTGTTGCTTCGAGGCCTGTTGTAGTCTCTCCTCAAATTAAAAAAATTATTCCATTATTTTTTTAACTAACCTAGGTTGTTCTTGCGTCTCAAGTGGGAGATTTTGAGGGGGTTACAAATAATCTATTAGTAAAACTTTCTATGATACCAATTTGAAGAAAATATATAGTCTTATAAAACAAACAACAAATAAACATAATAAAATAAACACATAAAAACAAATTAATCACTAAAATTAGCATTATTGTGTGTGATCATTTAATTCCTTCACTGTTAGAGGTTTGGATCTAATTAAAATTCTAAGTTGTGCATGCATCACACTTACATCTGTTTGTGTGGATTACACCTTTACTATTTTCATTCTATGCATACTATGTATTGAGAATTGTTGCTATTAAATAAAACATAATTATTTAAACATAGTTATGAACTTTTCTTAAACAAAGCTTTCTAGATTTGAACTTGAGTCTTCTAATTCAAACACATGCATAGAACTAATTGAATCATTATTAATTACTAAAATAGGACTCTACTTCAACTATAACTCTAACATGCTACAAACTGTACTGAAATAGTCAAATTGCTAGTAACTAAAGTTATCTATTTTCTTTCCTAACGGTACAAGAGAAATTACATGTTTCAGATGCATGCGTATTTCCAACAAAATCCAGGCTTGAAAGTATGACTTTAGTGCACGAGTTCACATATGATATCATCATCATGTATTCAATAAATAATGCCTCACATTCTTATGATATTAAGGAAGATCATAATGGAGGATATTGCTATTATTCACAGCTTCGATTAGAGTTGGCCATTGGATGTCATCCACAATGTCAACGTAAAAAATATCGAGTCACTGTAGAGAAAGTCCAGTTTTGGGGAAAAAAATGGTCACAAGTGGGATAATACAATTCACACATTGACACCCACAATACATAACGACTACACCAAAGAGGCCTCCTCTACTTCATCCCAAGTCCCTAACTAGGCAGAACAAAAATTTCTAGCAAGAAATAAGTCAACCCCAGCTACAATCGAAGTTGAATGAAAAACAAATTGAGAATCACATGAACCAAGGTTTTGTTTCCATATCTCTTTGTTTTTTATTATGTTTATTTATATTTTAGCAGTGTAATCTATTGGATGATTGAATTTTATCTATTAGTTTAAAATAAATTTCGATTGTGGGATGAACTCCAATCAGGTTATTTAGGAGGAATTTGGCTTCCCATCCAAAGCTATTCCCCATTGCTATGACATAAACTACATTATTGTGTATGAGGATGAAGAACACGATCATATGCTTATGGGAGACATGCCTTGGTAATAGTTTTTATCCTCAATTTGCTTGTGTAATCCTTGTTGAGATATATCTCATGAGACTTGTTGTTATGAATAATTGATTAATGTTATTTTATTTAATTAAAAATGTGTTAGGACTTTTGTGATAATTGTGAAGAGGTTGTGCATGTGACAATGTTTATAGGTTTGTGGCTACCTTCCATGGTCTCTATTTTTATTTCTAATACGAAGAGATTTCCCTCAAAAAAATTGCTTGAGATTGGGAGTGCAGTGGAGGGAGTCAAGTCAATGTTGAGTCCACATCTCTTTTCTGACTTGAGTATAGTGGAGGTAGCAGAAGCAGTCACAAAATTAGATGTACATGAAGCACCATAGTGAAAATTAATTTTAGTTGTTTGAATTATTTATGAATGAAGTTATTATTGACAATGCCTCTCTATTAATCATTTTCCTTTTGGGTAGTAACATAAGTCTAAAAAATAACTCCAAAAATAATCTCAATCTCTAAGTTTTAAAAATAATATTTTTAGTACACACTTTATAAGTTAGATATTTCACATATCGCGACACATCTAAAACAATCTAAGTATAATTTGACCCTTATTTCTATGAACCCATCCAAGTTGACTATGCTTGTAAGTATATTCCTTTCATGTAGCTAGAAATTAGATTTAAGGATTGTATTTTTGGATGAAGATTTTCCCTATTATAATTTAAATTTTGAAGAAAGTGTAATGTAACTTTTCTTAGAATATTATTAATTGTTATTAAAGAATTTTGGTCAAGAAATTTAAATATTTATCTTTTAGCATTTTTTACATACATATTGAAAGAAGGAAACAAAAATAATATTATATTGAATTATTATTTCTCTGTATCTAAACATTACATCACTGATGATGTTTAATTTCTTGTTTAGCAATATATGCCCTCTGAGACATCTATGCACTTTTGGCTATATAAATTTTTATAACTATATATAAAGAGTTGATATTGTTTTTTTATTTTTTTCTAAATCTATCATTTTTGTTTGCTCAATGAATTAGAACATATATGCTTACATTTTTTTTGAAAACTACATCAAACTTGTAAAATATTTGAAACTCGTCAGCAATATAATTTTGAAATATATTTATACAAGTATTAAAGAACTTTATTAAATTAATTCTGAATGATGGCATGAGTTTGGACATCTGAATGTTGCAATCAAAAGTATTGTAGATATAACATATAACATATTTCATATTCTAACTGTTTGCTTCTACATTTTACAAAAATATCTACAAATTCACATATGATCTCCTTCATGTTTGGATGTATATAAAATATTAATTTCATAAACCTAAACTCTAAAAATACCATTCAATTTTAAATTATTTACATCATTTTACACATATAATTATCCTCTCCAGAACTCCAAAATTATCTCCTTTGGCAGTATTTTCCATATCATAGCCTTGTTATATAAAGTACATGAAAATTGTATGGTTTAAAAATAATTTTAGAAGTATGAAATGAATTGGTGAACGTCATGTAAATCAAATAGTAGTATAATATTATGATGATATAGTTTTCACTAATCCAATAACATGATCACGTTTTAGATGTAAGGGGTGTAGTGCCCACAGTAAAATAATATAAAATTAAAAAACATTAAAATAAATGGGGGATGTGAAATTTTGACGGTGGAGTGGAGGAGGTAGGTGAGTAGGTGGAAGAATGGACATGGGGAAGACATGTCAGGTTACAAAGTGCTACAACTATGGAAACCTCTATAAGGAACTTCCACCGTCCTATAAACCTATCAATGCACACCTCCAACCTGAGTAGGTTACATTTTCTTGCATACTCCTGGCCTATGCCAAAATAGGAACAGTGGAACAAGGTATGCGAATCCAAGAAAGAATAGAAGATAAAATAATTTTTTCAGATGTTACAATTACAAATACTCTGGTAGATGTGTATGCAATGTGGAACTTTCATAGGGAAAGTAAACTATTTGATAGAATGTGTTTTTTCTTAAAAACGTGGTTGTGGATGGCATTGACTACATGAAATGCAGAAAATGGATTTGATGAAAATTCTTAGAAAATTTCAATAAAATACAAATGGTAGGTGTAAATTCAAATTTCTCACAATTTGTTGCATCCTCCCAGCCTGTGTCAAAATGGGAGCTTTTTTTTTTGTCATTTACTCCTTTGTTAGAGATTTACCAAGAATTGAATCTGAAATGGAATCTTCAGATCAGCATGGTTTATAATAGAGAATAGGTCCAGTTTGTAATTTTCCTACGAAGTATTGAGACAAGTATAACTAATGATTTTTAGATTGAAATGGTCTTGCTAGTAGGTCCTGTAAATGAGCTGGGTACATTTCTGGATGGTGGAGAGAGAAATAAAAAGAAAATAATAGTTGGTCATCTTTTTATTCAGAGAAAAATAATGAGCATTTGGGTTCTGT
Organism: Taxus chinensis; assembly: GCA_019776745.2. Taxonomy (NCBI): domain Eukaryota; kingdom Viridiplantae; phylum Streptophyta; class Pinopsida; order Cupressales; family Taxaceae; genus Taxus; species Taxus chinensis. The sequence continues at coordinate 425,676,009 of CM034155.1, read as the reverse complement.
TGGGCACATATCAATGCTAAGAAAAAATTCCAAAAAATGGAGTGGAAAAAACTGGTCCTTTTAATGAGGCCAAGACAATTACTATTGTTGTGTATTGCTTTCACAACATTACGCTTATTGGGTTTTTTTTCCTCCCAGCCTTCATTTCATTCGTTATACTCCAAAAATGGATTCATTTTCTTGGTTTCATTGGGGTTTTGAAAAAATCTCAAATTAAGGAAATATCCATAGAAACAAAAACATTGCTTATGAATTCCTCACTGGAGCCAAAGACCCTAAATCCATCTATAGAAAAAGAGATTGTTTCTATGAGAAATTATAGTTGATTTCATGATGTGGGGAATAGACCCAATTAGGAAACAACCATCTCACCTGCTGATAACCCTAAGAAAGTTCCTTCACACATCCCAAGTGCCACTAGGAATGCTTAATTCATGGTTTCTGCAAGTCCTACACTCACTCTAAGAATTGTTTGAGGTATTGTGATTTAAATTATTTTATGGAAATTTCATTGGTTTAGTGGAGCTAATTATGTTTTCTTATATATCACATATGTGGCCTTAGAGGTTGTGTTGAATGGTACAAATAGGGGGGGTTGCGGAAACATGTGAACTGTGTGGCATAATGATAAAATATATTTGGCTCCTTGTAGAATGCAAATGAACCCTCTTGGAGCACCTCTTACTCTCCAGACATTAATATTGTCAGACATATTCTCCTTATCTTTATCTCTTATATTTTTTTCTCAATTTGGTTATTCATATGCATTAAAATAAAAATACTAAAGTATTAGATACTCAAACAATTAGTTATTTTAACGATACAACTAGTGAAATCAATGAAAAAACACTTAGTAATTTATGTTCCCAACTTACAATTTGACCCTCGACCATGTCACGACCACATCCCCATGCATTGTTAAACCCAGGGTGTCAAAACTTGGTACTCATGTCTTTTTGTTTTGGCGAGGGCTAGATGATTTGAATAAGAAAACCATTTTTGTTTACCTTGCAAAGTAAGAAAAATGTAATTTATAGACATGTGTAAAACAACACTCTGAGCCCCGTAAAGGAGATGTAAAAAATTTTATGTGTCACTTGTTATGTAGAGATTCACATCAAGTATTAGCTCAACCTTGTTTAACCATTTTCAATCTCTTCACCACTCCTCTAGTAGCCTTGTTGCTCCATTTTGCAATTTTAGGAAGTTACCAAAATTGAAAAGTTGGGTTTCGTTTTGGCTCGCTATTTGGGTCTTGAACAATGAAATTCATGTACGCCTTCGCAAATATCTAGTATTTTTACTAGAAAATTACTTGGAAAATTCAGTCTAATAAAATCACATTCCTGGTTAGTTTGGCAAAGAGGTTTTATAGGGCTTCGGTCATAGTTTTACTATGAAAAAATAGACCAATTACAATCGGTGTCTCCAAAAACCTGTTGTCGTTTGAAATCCATTATTTTCAGTTTTGAATCCCATCGAATCTGATGAATTCTCCATATTTAAGGAAAATTGTAGGAAATTTCTCAGTTTGAATTTTTCAATGGAATGTTAGTTTTGGAAGTGGTTTTCTGAGCCCTTGACCCAACTTTTGATCATTTACAACTAGGTCAATTACAACTGATGGCCTTGGAAAACTGATTGCCAATCGTAAACCTTTTTCGCTAGTTGTGAATTTCGTCAGATCCTGTGAATTATTGGTACATAGGAGAACATGTATAAACTTACCCATTGTGTGTTTTCTCATCGGAATACCAATTTTGAAAGTGGTCTCTTAGCCCTAAGCCTAAATTGAACATTTTTACAACTAGCAGAAAAATGCAAAAAAAAAGTTGTAGGACCCCCGTTGGGTCACCAAATCACCGTGGAAACTTGTTGAAACTTGTAAACAACCGTTTGAGACTCTATCATGTGAATTTTAGTGTGAAATTGAAATTTGGGAAAAATAGGGTTTCTCTCTCTTCCCTATTTCTTTATCTCTCCTTAGTTAAGAAATTAAGTGAAACGAAATGAAATAAACGTGTCTCTTACCCTCTCCTTTTGAATACAAATTATCAATATTATTTTAATGGAAAACTCAATATATTAATTATGCTAGATCTAGGTGGATGCCATGCCAGTGATTTATCATTGATTTCATGCTCACATGGTTTTTTAGGATCGACGTAAGATGGCAAAAAGGCGTGGCATAATTCATTTTTTATTATTTTAATTTATATATATTATTGGAAAATGTATATATGTATAATGTAATTTCCATTTAGCAGAAAATTTAATACTTGAAATTTGGTAATGTGTATGAGATTTTAGTTTTAGGGATGTCTTGGGAAATGTGCATTTAATCCTATGTGTAATTTTAATTTAGATTTACGTATGGTAAAAAGGTTGGATATATATATATATATATATATATATATATATATATATATATATGTTAAATAAATTTGAATTTAATAGCTTGTAGTGCATTTCCAGTGTGCAATAGATGATTAAATAATTAGTGTTTTGTATTCTTTACCTTGAAAATGTAATAAAGAAATCTAACCACAACAAATAACATTAGTTTAAAACTATTTCATATCTACCCTTCTCGCATGATCTTTATTAGCAAAGAATAACCCAAAACCTTAGGATGAACATAAACTTTTCACTCGATCGCACCTCATAGATTAGGTAAATATGAATCAAATATTGAGTTTAGAAAAACTTTCATACACAAAATGGTTAGGAATGATATGGTGGAAATATAACTGGAGTAAGAAATACTAACACTTATTTAATATCCTAGTGTACTACCAAGTCTTAAGAAGTTATATCTAGAAATTAAATTTGTCATCGAATGAATTCCCTATGGGATCCAGATGACACAAATGGATCTAGTTAAATATTTGTACTATGACTTAAACTCTTGTTAATGACCTCTTTAGTTCCTCTTAGCTAAATATGTTAACTTGGGTAGTGAAAATATAGTGCGTTTGTATTTTTTGGAGGCTCTGGAGGGTAAATATGTTTTCACACCTTAATATTATCTATAATGGGTCCTAGAGCCTTGAGTGCATATTGGAATCAAATTAAAGCTCAGTTGATTTGGAGGTTAACTTATGGGTAGAAAATTGTAAGTAACTCTTTGCAAACGAAATTGATTTAAAATATGTTAACTTAAGAGAAACCAGGAAACTGAAAACTTTGTACCATAATCCCTTGTTATGCCCTTTTATGACATTAAGAATAAAATAAATTTCACAAGTAGAATCATGAAACGCAGAAACATGCGATCTTCCCTTGAAAAAAAATCACTTGTGGTTCGTGTGTAGTTATAATGCTTTCAATCATGTACTTCTTCAATATTTTAAATTGTTTTTTTTGTAACTCTTTGTGTTATAAAGTGACGCAAATAAGAGACCTAAGAAATAATGTAAACGAAATGAAAAAAAACAAGAGTATGTGTGATAATGGTTTAGAAACAAATTTTCACTTGAATTCCTTATGGTTGATTTTAGCATTGAATTTTGTTAAGGATGGATACAAGTTGTTCTTGGTGGGACTAGAAATTTGAGCCAATATAGAGCCCACTAAAAAAATTAATTTTATGACGTGTAAATGAAAAATTGATTCAAACTAAAATTGGAACTAAAAAAACCATAGCATAAGAAATAATTCTTTATAGTAAGAAAGAGTTATTGGGAGACTCATAGTGGCTTAAGTTTTAATTTAATCAACAAATGATTTATGGATAATTAATGGGATTCGATAAAGGAATCAATCATGCATCCTCGTTTAACAACTATTGCCCTACAAAGTAAAGTAATTAAATATTATAAAGTATAAAATTTTAAAACTTATGTGCTTAATTCTCTTGAAAACTATAAGTTCATACAATGTAAATCTAAATTTAATAAAGATGCAAACCATAAAGAGGCCATGTTGTGGAGTATTCCTACCCGATATTTGTTACTATAAATGAATCATTGTCCTGGTTAATGTTTCTGATTATGAAATTGATGGCTACGCTATGTTTATCTAATGTATGAGTGGGTTCATGTTTATGTAAGTGTCTTATGTGTTTTTGAGGTTCTCTACTTGGAGCCCTTGTGGTGTTGTGCTGTGAGTAATGTACTTCAACAAACATTATTCCGGTATTTTTACTCTTGTATTTGTGTGTGTAAAATGTGGGTGTTACACTTGGTATCAGAGAAGAGGTCCACACTCTCGGACCTCTGGGATTGATTGAAGTTGTGCTGATTGTGGATGGTGGTGGTGGAGATGGGAAGAGTAATTTCATAGATGTTGTGATGTGACCAACATTGTAATTGTGATATTAGGAATGCACATGTTGTGCATGTCACTTAGTGCATATTTGTTATCATGTTGATGTGCTTGTGATGAGAGTATTTTCTCTCCCTTTCGTGGATTCAATGAGGAGTTCCTGTGTGATATGCCAAATTTTTGGTCTGTGAAAAGAATGTTATTGTGGATTACAAAGTGTTAGAGTGTCTTGTTATTTTTTGATATCTAGGTGTTATTATTTTTTGCATGACAAGATTGGTGTATATTAAATTGGATTTTATCATGATTTCACCACCATATAGTGATGTATAATGTGTGTCATGATGTTATATTTTGATTTTATATATGTTGTAATGTTATTCACTATGTTCATCATACATATAAATCATGTAATATGTGGTGTTCATGTAGTGTATTAGGTATGTATGGTGATCGTATCACCCCTAATGTATAGTACGTGCACGTTGAGTGCATTATGTGGACACATTACATATTTTAACCTATGAAAGTAATGGTTGTGTTATACCCTGTATGTATACAATGTGTATGACACTATGGTTAACATGTGTGAATCACCATTGTGTGTGTGATGTAGTTATGTGTTATGTTTTGAACCTTACACTTGACAACCTGAAGGGGAGAAATTGTTAAAAGTGTATATGTGGAGAGAGGATACATGGCCTAGGTTTTCATAATCTTGAGTAGAATATGAGTGAGGAAGTGGAGTCTTATATAGACTGAAAATATAAGTCTATCTGTTTAGTATACTTTAATCTTGCTCAGTATATTGTGGATGCGCACCACCATAGACTCAACTTATGTAAACTAGCATCCCCTACTCTTTCCTAGATAATCCTATGTGATTTTCAATATGGTGAGCCTTGTGGGAGTATGGAGGAATGATTCAAGTAGAGATAATGAAATTTTTATTATTTAATATGTTATTTTGCAAGCCGAGGCTCGATGTGCGAGTGCCAGCAACTCAATGTGTACCCCTTTTGTGGTGTACGAGGACAAAAAGTGATTGTAACATACTATTTCTCTATATGTATTTTTATTTTTAAATTGATCATTATCCCTTTTCTTGTCAAAACCAACAATTTTATTGTTTGACGTGTTATTAAGTCTTTTGTATTTTATTTGGTTGTTACACTAACATGTGGATTTATGCATTAACTACAACTATTTGGCCATTTTTTTTTCTTAGTTATAATTTTATGTATCAAGTTTTAATTTTTTTTGTAGCCTAACCCAAGGCTTGGGATGTTTTCCACTTAGCATTTGAAACAGATTGTTATGTTGGTTCTAATGTTGTAATGTATTAGAATAGGGTCATGGGATACACCATGGAGTGGTTGAACCTATGGACCTTTTTCATTGTATGGGGGTATTCCCTGAGGAGTTACTGACACCTACTGGGTTATTAATCGACAAATTATTATGTCATTTGGGTTAGGGCGTCTGGAATCTTTGTGCCTAGGGCCATAGGGTGACTGACCTCTTTGAGGGAGAGATAAGGTACTTGTGTATGTGTGTGTGTGTGATTAGTGCACTTGAAGGTTCTTGTTTTTTGTGATGCTTTGGGAGGCATATGTAGTTCTTATTAGATGCTTCGACAGGTATAGGGATTTGTTTTGTGATGCTTTTAGAGGTATATGGAGTTACTCTGTGATTTTTTAGGAGGTATATGTAGTTGTTTGTGATGATTTGGGAGGTATATGGAGTTATTTTGGTGATGATTTGGGAGGTATATGTAGTTTTTTGTGATGATCTGGGAGGTAGATGGAGTTTTTTTTCTGATGTTTTAGGAGGATTATGGAGTTGGTGTTATGAATTATGTGTACTCTTATGAGTCTGGTTTATGGCATGTGGTATTGTTCCCATTTTAACACTGTGTATCTATAATTATGGTTTCGCGTTGTGTGAAATATTTCTATGTATAACGCCAAAAAAATTTCTACACAAAACCTAAGACAAAACCTAAGAGTAGGTAGGAAAAATTCTGACATAAATATAAAAAAACTAGTTGCAACGGGATAATCTTAAACTAGATTTAATTTATTTAACAGTTATTAATTCCTTTTTTTTAATTAACAAATAATTAATATTATTTTAATTCAATTTTTTGTGCTTAAATTCTCTTTTAGGGTTCTCATTAAATTTTTTTAATAACCATTACAAGCCATTAGCAAAAACACCTTTATTGCAACATTTACTTAATTTGGTATTATATTTCAAAAGTCATTTATTGAGTTAACATCCTAGGATCAAGATCTTATTTACCCTAACCAGTTAATTTATTTTAAATAGATTTTAACTCCTAGAAGAAAACATTGTGTAAGTTTAAGTTATTACATTCCTAAAGTCAAGGCTTTTATAAAAAGGTTCACTATACTAAACAATAAGGTCATCTTTTAATCTTACCTATGAATACGCCTTTATGTGGTCCCATTCATAAGTTACACATACTTTTTATTTAAAATTATATTCCCACTAAAATCCTCACATAAATTTTTTAGGGAGGAATCACAACCATTGGATGGATTTAGTTTGGGCCCTTAGATCTTAGTAATTCAACTAACCCTAAACTTCCTTTTGGAAACCTCTTATACATTCTTTTGGATTATTTTATCATTTTTGTTTTATAGGTTTGGAAGGAGAAGGAGGGAGGCCATGGAAATCCACTCAAGCTCAAGGATGGATACTCATTGTTATTGCTTTTCCCATTTTAATCCTCTCTTAGGGTTTGTTATTTTTTTATTTACTATAATATACTTCATTTGTCTTTGCCCTATTTGGGTATGGGAACTTTTTCTCCTTTTTCAAAAATTTGATTTAAAATATTGTATATAAACCAATCATTTGGGTATATATATATAAATCTATATGTATATACATATTATTTTTTTCCTTATCTAAATAAATTTTCATCCAAAATTCACCCCCAAGGTAATTTCGATAACTTACATAATTTCTTCAGGGTGGATTAAGTAGAAATGGTGAAAGAACATTAATTTGGATTTTTTGGGGATCCCTTTGGATTTTCTCTAACTTCCCTATCAAAAGAAAAATCTAAGCTGTTAGTAAAATTTACAAAAATATGAAAAAATGAAGTCAAGGGCATGTTTTAGTGCAAATTGGGTTTGTGGGCTGTTGATGGAACCAATGCGGGTCATACCAAGGTTTACCATAAATGCTAAAGAGGTAGTGGAATGCGTCAAAAGTGGATAAAAATTTCATGCATGGTCTGTGGGACAGTTGGGATAAAAGTACCCAAAATGCCCGAAAATCCAATTTGGCCGCAATCAAGAAAAATGCTGAAAAGGTGGAAAAAATTGTTTTGCGTCTTCTGCAGAACTGCTGGGACAAAAGTACGTGTGGGCCCTAAAAAACTAAAATGGATGCAAGCTAGTGAATTACAAAGATAGAAGGAAAAAAATTCGTGGATAATTGAGACACGCAAACCCGAAAAGACCGAAATGCCCATTGGAGTATGGTGCAGAAAAGGTGGGATTCAATGACCCTGACAACCTAGTTAATAGTGGACGTGTGGGGAAGGAAATTCTAAATTTGGTGATGCAAATAAAATCAACCCAAGCTGCATAGGGACACATGGGATAGATGGTCCTAAAATATTCAATTTTAGTGCATAAGGAAGGAATCAGAAAAGGCAAAGAAAGGTGACCAGACAGTCTGAGTACCGCAGGGACATGAGTTCCCTGAAAACTCAAAATACCCACAATACAAAGGAAAAGTCAACGCACGACCCCTGAATTTAAAACGGTCATAAATTTTGACAAAGAGCTCTGATTTTCACAAATTTGACTTTTTAAAAAGGGCACGATGTCCTCTACTCCAATAAATTAAATATCTAGTCTCATAAAACTTAGTAAATGCCTGGCAAACCCAAAGTAGTTATTGACACTCAAAAGGCCATAACTTTTGCAATTCTCAACAATTTTTTACAAAATTTGAATCGTTGGAATTTTGAATCCAAGACCGATGCAAATAAGTCAAGAAATATGGAATTTAATGAATTCATGATGGGTAATTTTATTAAAAAGTGGCTAGGTTTAGAATAGTGATTTTACTGGTAGTTGGGAGAACATTAAATGAGCATGGGCAGACATTTTTTACTATTATAAGTCATGGGATAGTATGGGGGGGATTTTGCAAGAAAAATACCATCATTTCACTCCATTTATGACATATTACATGTAATGGGAAGGAAAATTTTGGGATTTCAATTTTTTCCTCTCTCTCTCTCTTCTCATAATTCTATAAATTGAAATGTTGGGCTCATTGTGAAGGGAGATAGTTTTTGTGTAGAAAAACTATGTCAAATTGGTTCTGTGAAGCCAATGTGCTGTAGGCCCTTGTAGTGGACTCCTTGCATGGTGATCCAAACACTTATTTTGTAATAGATTGAACTGTGCATATTAATGAAGTAATAGACAAAAGTTTGTGGATGTCTCTTCCCCTACTATCTTTGTTTGCATTCTTCTTGCCTCTTAAACCTCATGCAAATATATTGTGTCTATCTTATGCTCCAAAAGGGTTTATTATCATTGTTTGTGTATGAAATATTGTTGTGAATGCATTTTCTAGACTCTGGAGAAATGTTATCACCCCTTGTAGTATGCACTTATATTTTTCACACATTAGAAGACTATTCAGACATCCTTCTTTTTTGGTGTATCACCACTTTAGTGCAGGAGTTGTTTTCATGCACTCTCTCTCCCTAGTCCCTTGGAAAGTTAGATTAGGACAAGATAGTTTTTCCTACATTAGACTAGATTATGGCAGATATTTTAAGAGCAAGAACCAGATTTCTCTTGAGGTCTATCTCTAGTAGAAAGTCCCATAAGTCAGACATAATACCCATGTTATCCAATAACACCATGAACTCAAGCACACACACTTGTGAAAACTAGAGGGTGATGTGATTCAATGATAACATAAATATTTTAATATAACCCAAAATCTTAAAAATATGTTATTTTACATACATACATATAAGCCATGTCTTAGCTAAATCACAGAGTTCATTTTATATGCTATGGGCTTGAATAATGCACATACTGCTTTATTTTATTGGGGATGAGTGCAATGTTATTTGGCCATATTGAAAATGGTGTTGGCCACATTAAAGTTTTTATAGAATTTATGGTTTGGGAGTGGGGGGCTCGGCCCATCCCCCCACCTTACAATATTAAAATAATCAATGGGAGGGGAGGTTGCCGATCCAACCCCCCACCCCATAATAATATGGGGTGGGGTTGGGGTCCGCGACCTCCCCCCGCATGCCCCAAAAAGTAATACATATAACCAGTATGCCTACAGTCGCCTATGCTTAAACAAGTATTATATGTATATATATACATATAATACTTGTTTAAGCATAGGCGACTGTAGACATACTGGTTATATGTATTACTTTTTGGGGCATGCGGGGGGAGGTCGCGGACCCCACCTCCACCCCATATGCCCCAAAAAACTAATACATATAACCAGTAGGCCTACAGTCGCATATGCTTAAACAAGTATTATATCTATCTATCTATCTACACACACACACACACACACACACACACACACACACACACACACACACACACACACACACACACACACATGTATGTATGTATACATACATACATACATACATATATACAAAGTGTTAATATTTAATAATATATTTTTTTTCTTTTAATAATCTTATTAAACAATAATACTTTATATACATTTTTTAATATTGATAATAAAATTACAAAATATTATTTCTTTTATCTAATATCAATAACTATAAACTTATATTATCTTTAATATATATAAATTTATAAACTAAATTTATATAACTAAATATGACTATAGTTTTGAATATACTCATATTTTTTTTTTTTTTTGCTTACTTTAAAAGATCAATCGATTTCTATGACAAACTGAAACACAAAATAAGGAATTTAAAACTTTCTACCTATTTGTAGAGGACCAAAATGAGAAAACTAATAAACTCTATTTTTCAACTTAATGTAGCTTAGAAGGAGAAGATCTCTCCCTTTCTTTTAACTTCGAAAAAAAAAACTCTAAACAACTGCTTTCTTCCTACAAAAAAATATGAGATGTAACTAAACTTTCAATATTTTGAATATACTTTCTCTTTAAAAAAATAGTAAGAGACTATTTCCTTTCTTCAACATAGTAAATCAATGTCAAGCATTTCAAGCAGCAAGAGTATTTTAAAGAAGAATACCAATCATTTTAAAAATATCTTATCACACTTTTAAGGAAAAAATTTAAGTTATATATAGGTTGTGATGGAGAAAACTTTATTTACATTTCCAAAACCATTTCAATGTTCTTATTTTCTCTTAATAATACAAGAATTTAATTTTACAAGAAACAACATATTTTAAATACAGGTTTTCCTTCAATACATAGTTTGCAAGAGGAAGGAGTATACATAGTATCAATTACAAATTCTTTTGTTTATTTTCCAACATACATTAATTTTAAAAAAATTAATACGAATCAACCATTTCTGAACATATTTACAAGAGGTGGACAATCTTTAAAATATAAGTTACAAGCCCTCCACTTAAATGGAGACAACATGGCAAAATTTTTACAAATGTACAATCCTTTTTCATATTCATCAAGTGTAACAATGGCCAATATTCACTTCAGCTCCATAATCTTATGCAAATCCAAAACACAACACCAAAATAGGGGAGTAGGCAACACTCTCCACCCAACCAATAATCTAATGAGGAAGATAAGTCTTCTTCCCCATTGGCCCATGAGCCCCAACAATGATACATTAAGGGGTATATTAAAAACATTGGCAACTAAATATGGATTCCACAACAACATCAAACAACTTCCAACAATGAGAACAATAACAAAATCACATTAACAAAAAATTTTCCAAAAACAAATGCTCAAGACTCAAGCCAAGCAAGAGAAATGAACATGGGGATCTACTTATGCCTCCTAAGGGTTTGGCTGCCCAACTTAAAACCTCCAAGAACTCAATCAAAAACCTAAAAAATTGTTATGCCTCCCTCACTCTTATGCCTCCCACAATAAAATGAAAGATATAAGCACAAATTTAACTCATCAACAAGGTGGCACACCCTAACCTAACTCCTTCCTATGATACCCAATAAAAATCTTATGCCTCCCTCAAAAATATCACCATTTCCATTCCATCCTACACAAACTAAAGGCCATTCTACTTCCCAAAATCACAAACATGCAACAAACATCCATTCACAAACATATGCACAAAAAAATAACAAAATAAAACATCAGTGAATACCCTACCTTGCCATTGCAAGTGTATCCAATCCACAAGCACAATACAAATTCAAGCTATAAAAAACACTCTAAAAGAAAGCTCCTCCAAAATGCAAGAGTCCAAAAGTAAAACAAGTAACCTTCAAATCCTAAAAAAATTAGAATAAAAAGAAAAGAGAGGATAGATAGGTGATGTGGCTCCATGTAGGATTCCACATTGTAACGCCCTCTAAAAACTCCCACTTGAGACCCATGAACAACCTAGGTTTAGTTATAAAAATTATGGAATAATTTATTTTTCTTTAGGTGTGCCTGCATACAGGATTCAAAACAAAAGTTGTTAAAAATAAATGTTTCAAGGACAATCAAACCTAATAATAAAAGTCCCCACTATAACCAATATTAATTCACATTATAAAATTAATAAGAGAGTAAAATTAATAGGGAAAATTTCTCATTAACCTACTCTCAAACTTGCTTAAATGTTTCAACCTATTTTTTCTCATATTTAATGCACTAAAAACTTCCTCAAAACATTCCCATTAGATAGGAAATTTTCTCCCCTTTCTTGAGATATAAATAAGTCCTTCTAACTCCTCATATTTCTCAAGTTATGGGTCGGTGGGCCTTGGGATGAAAATTTTCCCAAAGGCGGGCCTGCGGGTCTGGGGAAGAAATTTTGCCCAAAGGTAGGCCTGTGGGCCATGGAAAGAGATTTTTCCTGAGTGCATGGCTGTAGGCCATGGGAAGAAATTTTTTCCGAGCACAGAAGGGCAGGTGGCCAGAGGAAACTTCGATATTTAACTTTTTTTTTGGAGGAAAAACTAAAATTATAAAAGAGGACTGTGCATCCACCAGCACCTTATGACACCACGTGTCATGCCCAAATGCAAGAGGGGAAAATGGACCTATGGGAAACTTTAAAAAATTAATACTTTTGCGTTGAAAAGTGCCAATGTTAAAAATAACCCACACCTCCGCCGATGCCAAACAATGCCACATGCCAGGATCTCATTGGCTATGGGTCGACGGGCCATCAAAGAGACTTAGAAAATTTTGTCTTAAGAATGAAAAGATTTAGATTTAAAATGCTCTGCACCTCCACGTATGCCTAAGGTTGCCACATGTCAACCAACCATTGGATGCAAGAGGCGGGACGGCGGAGAGACTTTAAAATTTTCACCATTTTTTTGGAAACATTAAGGTTAAGGAATCTACCGCATCTCTTCCATCACCTTGTGTAAGAACCTCATTGGCTGGGGGCAAATAGGGTTGAAGAGAAAACTTTTTAAAAAAATCCAATTTTTTTTTTGAACTTAGATTATTTTTCCACCCAACATAAGGTTTTGGATTAGTAGAGTGGTGGGGAATTTCAAGACTTTAGCTTTTTTTGGGAAAAAAGTGCAAAGGCAAATTTTTAGCCCACAGGTCTGCCAACGAATATTATATTAATATAAATTTGGCAATTAGTTGTTTTTTTTAACGCCAAAATGAACTAAAACTTCAGAAGACCATAAATTTTGATTAGGAACTTATTTTTTTTCGGAAAGGTCTTGATGTCCTCTTTACACAAGAAGCTTAAAATTTTAATTTTCATAAACTTTGAATGGTAAAGTTTATGAAAATGGCTTTCTGCCATTAATATGATGAAATAAACTTTCTAAACTTACAAATATTTTCAAATCCCTGATGAATCCTTCCTCCATATGCCCAATAGGAATGGAGAAATGCACTGGGGAAAAAATCTAGGGTGAATTTCAAGGTTTATTTGATTGATTAATTTCCAACTCGAATTTCCCCCTTTGAGAGCAAAAACGACTATGTTTTAGTCTGAGCCCGATTTGCAAGGTTTTATAAAATTTTATTAAACACTATCATCTATTTGAGATATTTTTTGTTCATACTAAGTTCAATATAATGTTTCATTTCATTATCCATGGTTGTACGGAACTCATCAAATCAACTGAGGATTTTGGAATTATATTTATAGATAATTAATCAAATCATCTAAAATAAATATAAAATATAATTCCAAAATTATCTATACATGAATCACAACATCACTGAGGAAAACTACAATACCATTTCAAATTTCATCAGCAACTATATGATCATCAAATTAATTCAATTTTCTAGGTCTACTCAATATATCAAAAAATCACATGTCCGAACAATGTTTCTAAGTATATCCATGTAAATTTACATGTCAACATCAATATAAAATATCTCTAGTAATCAGCATGCATCATATATGAATCAAAGTAAATAATAGTCGATGCTCTAACATCTAACATCATGCTAAATCAAAATTCACAATGATGTCCATAATATAGTCAACAATATCATAATCAATAATAAAAAGTTGTCGAAGGGAAGTGGGCACTACACAAATTATTTCTCTTCCACTCCACATCACATGGTCAAACTCAATCCCCAAAGAAAAAAAAATTATTTTTTAATATATTGACAAACATCTTAAACACTCAAGCCCAAACCCACACCCCTAAAGGACGAAATCAAAAACTTGTGCAAGAAAAAGTAATAAATAGCATGTTTTTTTAATAACATCACATAATGGGGTATTATTTTACCCCTTAACCTATAGGGGTAGTTGGTAGGTGAAATTAAGAGGAGTGGGACAAGCTTGACTTCTCTCACAAGCCTCCGAAAATGGCCATTAATCCCAAATCCAAATTTTACATCCAAGGTTGGGTACACACCACTCAAAATAAATAAAATTCTTTCAAATCAAACACAAACCAAGGAGCACATACTCAAATTAATTTCCCTTTGGTCACATCCCAATTTAAACTAATTAATTGACTTTAATTAACTTAATTTGAGTACTTAACAAACCATAAAAAATGTGACTCGTACTACTTAAAATAATACAAATACTAAAAAACAAATAAACAAAAAGGTAAACAAATTTTTTATCCAAGGTCACATTTGAGGCCACCCACCAATGGTGACTGCCTAACAATATAACAACAATAAACATCATACATTTACACAAGCTTCCAAGGTGAGTTGTTGCCAATACCCCAAATTCCCTCACTATTGTTCTCCTATCCCCTTTTGTTTGTTGTGTTACAAATTCGTAAAAATAAAAATAATACCTTTTTGGCCTCATGGCCATATTAACAAAATCGACATAGTAAAATAATCACACATATATATATATATATATATATATATATATATATATATATATATATCAGTTCACATCATCAAATATTATAACTAAACCATTGCTAAAATCAAGTAATTCACCAATTGTTTAGAATTCCAACTATTTCAATTTTATCAATTTATCTATTAGCAGTAAGATCACAAAACCAACTAACTATTCTAGCAAAATCTATAGATAAGATCCAATGTGTCAATAGAGTAGTAACTCAAGATAATTAACTATTGATATGTCAATCCACATATATAATCCATCATATAAATCACTTCATGTCAAAAGTATAAACATCCATACTATCTATCAAATAAGTTATTCAAATATAGTAATGTCCATCTATTAATTTCTAAAGATCAAATATGATAACAATGTCTAGAGCTCCAATCCAAAGTGACAAAAATCATAGTAGTATCAATTTTGAAGAGGAGTGGATACTACATCCCCCTCCCCTTAGACTCGACTTCCTCCTAGAATTTACTAGAACAAGCGTGGTAACTGTGTTATCAATGGTTTGGCATCCTCCTACGTAGTTGTTGCCTCATCGTATCGATTCTAATAGATGTAAATTTGATCAATATATCTTCCTCAAAGGCTCAAGGTCTTGTGCTCTAAAATATGCATACACTGCACCATCATGTGCCCCTGATCCTGCACCTGTAATGTAGTCCAATCTAATACACGGGAAGGATATGGAATGTACCTCCTAAGCATAGAAACATGAAATACGTCATGGATATGAGACCAACTAGGTGGCAATGCTAGATGGTAGGCTAAAGGACCAACCTACTCCAAGATCTCAAAGGGATCCACAAACCTAGGAGAAAGCTAAGATCCTTTCCATAATGGATAGGGCTCTTATGATGCCTGACACAAAGAAAAGCCTTCCTGCTCATCTCAAAACTTTAATATGTCTTCCACTAATCTACATATTTCTTCTATCTATCTTAAGCCTCTTGTAATCTCTATCTAATCATTATGAGCTACTACTCCATATCCTATAACAAAGCTAGCCCAAGAGATACCATATCCTCCAATATGTCCTAACTTAGTGGTGTCCTACACTCTCTGTCATGCAGTGGCTTAAGTAGATCCATTTCATTCAAACTTTGAAAAATATTGTTGTACGAAAAATCCACTTAGTATAAGTACTCCTTCCACCTTGACTAATGGTCCATGACGTACATAAAAAGCATGTCGTCAAGGATATGATTCACCCGCTCTATCTCTCCATCTATCTTTAGGTGATATTTTATATTTAAGTTGATCTTCGTCCCAAGAGAATGTTGCATGGTGGTTTAAAATTGAGAGGTGTACAAGGGATCATGGTCACAAATGATCTTTCGTGGAATCCCATGTAGTATGAAAATGTCATCCAGATATACTTGTGCCACTATGGTAGCTGTATAAGTAGTCTTCACCAGAGAAAAATGATCCACTTTCATCAATCTATCCACCTTGACCATAATGGTGTTGTGGTGGTATCTGCTGATGGCGAATCACAACACCCCTGACTATCTACAAACCGATGGGTTGATACTCTTAGTGCGATTACATAATGTGGAGCCTTTTCCCAAGTGTGGGACCTTACAAATCAGGAAAAGCTCTCTGGATGAAGGCCAATTCCTATTCCTCTATTCAGATGCACACATAAAAATAAAGAGGGTTTACCCAAAAACCTAATCTAACTTGCCAAGGAGACAGGGTAAGAAGAAACATAAAATAAACCGAAACTAACAAAGGTGATGCACCGAGGAATGAAGAACACCTGTCTTGCCAATAAACACAAACCATTAAAATGCAATGCAAGATCATGCACATATAACCAAATTTGAATTGAAAGATCAGGAGGATGCAAATGAACACAGAGAGGGTTGAGAATCATCCACAGACATGCATTATTTTCTCCAAATATTGATACAATACACCACAAAATGCCAAGAGGAAAAGTTGCTTTACAGTTTTAGATGGGAGGTTTGAACTCCACAAATTCACTTGCCAAAGAGAAGAAGGGAGGGACAAAACAAGAATGTCCAACCTTTAGAAAGAAGCCCCTCCTCACAATTTATAGGAAGAATGAGAGAGGGAAGAGAGAGGAATTCCAAATCTACCCCAACCACCACTAGGTTGTATTTAATTCATCTCATTGTAGTTGTAGTTGGACAAAGGACCTCGTAAGATTTCTGAAAAGTCCAACCTTGTGTAAATCTGAGCTCCCTGTGAAAAGTTATGGTTGTTTGAATATCTACGTCAAGGTTTGCTTCCTGTCAAGGTGTCAACACTCAAAATGTTTCACCTCCCGAAGATGTGCCTCCTGAAGATGCACCTCGGCGTAACTATCCTCATGTCAACATACTCTTAAGTGTGCCATTTGTGCTGAAAATGTGGTGTTGATGTCTTGTGATGTGCGCCCCTAACTTACGCCAAAGGCACATCCATTTTCATGTCGACGTCCTCTGATGTGCGCCCCTAACCTGTGCCATAGCAAAAATTTTTGCCTGTCGACACCTTCTTACCTGCGCCATAGGTGCATCCATTTTCATTTTGACACCTTTTGATATGCACCCCTAACCTGTGCTATAGCGCATCCATTTTCATGTCGACACATTCTGATGTGTGCCCCTAACCTGCGCCATAGGTGCATCCATTTTCATGTCGACACCTTCTGATGTGTGCCCCTAACCTGCGCCATAGGCACATCCATTTTCATGTCGACATCCTTTTACTTGCGCCCTTAACTGTTGGTGACACAATAAATATCGGGCTTTGAGTTTCTTTGATTTCCATGTTCTTTTGTTTGTCTATATTTACCAGGGGGAGATATATACAACAATTTGGTGACTTATCGGGATCAACTGCCTACTAGGTAGAAGATCAGTGGCCTTTTAGCAACCCATTGGGCATTAATTCATAAGCAATAACCTGAAACCAACCTGATATCTGATCCCGGGCCTGATACTGCAACTCCTTCTTTGAGAGCACGGTGAACTGTAGAAATTCAACCTGAGAGCAATAAAACCTATCTCGAAGCACTTAGGGAAACTGAAACCTAACTACAACAAGATGATGTGCATCCACACTTAGAGGAATTTGAAATTTAGGCTAATATTTACAAGGGTAAACCTTTTCCTTTTATTAGAAATGTTTAAGGTAGATTCCGTTAACCGGAATCGGGAGTTCCTCTCCATCCAATGTAGACAATTGGAAGGCATTACTACTTTTACATTCCATGACAATGTAGGGGCCACTCAAAATGGCATCAAACTTGGAATGCCTTCCTGGTTTTTCCCGATATGCATCCCATTTCAAGAATGGGTCTCCTTCTTGGAAGGTCTTTGCTGTTGCCTTCTTATCAAACCATCTTTTTACTAAGGCCTGATCCTTCTCAATCATTTGAATTGCATGTTCTCTTATTTATTCCAATTCCATCAACTCTGCATACCTGGCCTCCATTGGTTCGAACTCAGATGACTCCAACTACTTCATGAACTCCAATGTTGGCAATTCTAATGATATAGGCAATACAACCTCTTTCTCATAGACCAAATTGTGGGGAGAATTACCAGTAGACCTCTTTGGCATTATTCTATCAGCCCGTAACGCTGATTTTAGCTTGGTATGCCATGTCCTTTGGTTTTCATCCAGAGTCCTTCTGATGATCCTTATCAAATTCTTGTTCGTGGACTTTGCCTGTCTATTACCCTGTGGGTAATAATTTGAAGAGGTGTTCAAATAGATTCCATTCTTGACAGCCCATTATGTAATCTTGGAACCTATGAATGCCAATGCATTGTCTGATATGATAGTGGCTGGCACACCGAACCTGGTCACTATTCCTTCATAAAAGTCTAGTATGTTAGACTCGTTTGATCCTTTGAGTGCTACTGCTTTGGTCCACTTGGTGAAATAGTCCGTTGCTATGAGAATCCATTTGTTGCCTTGGCTTGAGTTTGGATTGATGACCCCAATGAAGTCCAATCCCCATTGCATAAATGGTTAGTCAACCAAAATTGGGTGCAATGGAAGCGCTGCTAGTCTTTCTTTTCCTGTGAAGTGTGCACACTTCTTGCACTTTCTTATCCATGTATAGCAGTCATCGAACACTGTGGGCCAATATTGCTTTGCCTTAATTCTCTTGAGAGCTGTTACTCATGGGAAAAAATGTCCTCCGGAATCTCCATCGTGAAAATCTTGTAACACTCTCTCAATTTGACCTATCCCAATGCACCTCAATAGAACTCCATTGATGTCTTTCTTGAACAAAACACCATCAACAAGAACATATGGAATGGCTTGTAATATAAAGTATCTCCTTTTTTCTTTGCTCATTTCTGGAGGGAATAGGCATGCCTGTGGGAAGTGTATCATATTTTGAGTCCAACAAGGAGTGGGCACGTCATCATTTTCCTGTTCTTGATCATCCTATAGTACCAAGATAGTCTCTTTTTCATCTCCTACTTTAACTTGTTAATTTAAAGCTAGGTGTTCACATAGTCCTTTTCCATGTACTAGTTTTGTGACCTTAATCTCAATGTCATATTCCATGACACGGGTTTTCCATCTTGCACGTTTCTCATTCAGATCCTTTTTTAGAAGGAATTCCTTGACTCCCACATGAGATCAATAATTGGATCTTGTTGTTTGAGACTAGGTGCTTGAATTTCTTTAAGATCTTGATCACTGCAAGGACATGCTTTTCAATGAAAGAGTACCTCATTTCCTATTCCTCTAAGCATTTACTAAAGAAAGCAACTGGTTGCTCTAATACTTCTTTGTTTTGCTATACCAGGATTGCAAAAACTGTGTCTCCACCACCGAAGGCATATAACAAGAAGTCCTTGGAGAAGTCTGGATTGACGAGATTCAGAGCTTGAGATATGGCCTCTTTTATTGCCTCAAAACTTGCCTTGCCTTCAGATGTTGACTTAAATTCCATGCTCTTCTTTAACATCAACGTTATTGGCTTTACGAGAGCTGTAAAGTTTGGAACAAACGTACGGACAAAATTGATCCTTCTTAAGAAGCTTTGAAGAGCCTTCTTGTGGCTTGGCAATGGAAATGCTCGAATTGTGTTAACTCTTTCTGGGTCAATCGTCAACCCCTCCTTTGAAACAATATGGCCTAGAAGTTTTCCTTCGTGAGCCAACAATATGAATTTTTTTGGATTTAATGATACCCCAAATCTTCTACACTTCTGAAATACCTGCCTCAGATGAAGGAGGTGATCCGCTGCATTTTTTGAGAATACAGTGATGTCATTAAGATATATCAAAACTATTTTGTTTATCAACCCCTTGAATGCCATATCCATTACCCTCTGGAAAGTGGCTCCAACATTTGATAGCCCAAATGGCATCTTATTGTAGGCATAGGTGCCCCATTTGGTGGTCAAATCCATATTAAACTGGTCATATTATTTCACCATTATCTGATTATACCGCGAGTAGCCATCTAGGAGAGAGAATCTCTCCGATCTGGATACTACTTGCAATATTTGTTCCATTGAAGGAAGTGGGTAATGGTCTTTGAGAGATGCCCTGTTGAGGTCTCAGAAGTCCACACACAACCTGATTTCTCCACTCTTCTTCCTAACCAGAACCAAGTTTGCAACCCAACTTGAGTGTTTGATCGGGAATATAATACTTGCCTCAATTAGCTTGTTTAACTCTTTCTTCATTAGAGGCTCAATGTGAGGGTTGACTAGTCTCTGCTTCTGCCTGATGGGCTTAGCATCTAGATCCAATTCTATGGTATGTTGTGCCAACTTTGGATTGAATCCTCTCAAGTCTTCATAGCTCCAAGCAAAGACATCTAGAAATTCTTGGCAAAACTGTATGAAATCTGATTTCTCCTGCTCAGTGGCCACTTTACCAATTTGAAGTGTTTTGCCTTCCCCAATCGGAATTGGCTCTAAATCTTCTCTCTTGACCTGTATGTTAGCCTTTTCCTTACGGAACTAGTCGTTAGGGTTGAAGATAGACTCCAATGTTACTAAAACCTTGGGAAGTTTATTTATCTGTAGCTACACTACTTGATCATTGTACTGCTGCTCTAGTCTGTCCTGATTCTTGGCTGAGAATTCAGCCTCTTCTTGCAAAAAATTGATGATCTGTTGATCATTCTCGAACACCTGCCAGCTTGTATTATTATCTGGAACTGCTGGCCTCACAATCACATGGATATGTGGCTATTTTTTTCCCCTTCTGATGTTGTTAACCACATCAAATGCCGCTCTAGCTGATGCGAGCCAATCTGTGGTTTCATTTTTTTTCCTGGGTATGGACACGATGTTGAAAGCTTCAAAATCCTCAATGAGATCTCATACCCAGTTCTTGTAGTTCTTCAGCAAGTCATTCTTTGTAGCATGTTGTCCCTTGACTTGGTTGACGATTAGCTCGCTATCCCTGAACACCTGTAAGTTCTTTACGCCCCTTTTCCTGGCCCAATGAAGTCCATGAATCAAGGCCTCATATTCAGCTGTGTTGTTTGAATAGGAAAACTAGAAATGTAAAGCTGAATAATATTTGATGCCTTGAGGTGAAACAAGCATAACTCCTCCTCCTGCACCTTGCCTACTCCTTGATCCATCAAAAAATAATTGCCATACCTCATTATCATCCTTATGGTCTGGTTTGGTGATGCTAGGAATAGGTTGGTTTTCTTCATGTATGCAATAGAGTCATAGCTTAGATTCTTCTACTTCTTGGTAGGGATAAAAAGCATGTACCTTGCTTGCCCATTCATCAAGAGTCAAATCTAGGATGCTTCCAACTTTGGTGTCAGCTTCATCTGTGCTTGGATAATCTTCTTGATCAAATGTTGAACAGTTGGCATTGATTTTTCTTGGATTATGAGGCTCAATATGAAAGTTTGCAACTGGTTCAGATCTGATTGTGACCTTAGTACCATATCTTGTTCGAAACAACATATGTGACCAGCCAGCAGATAAGTAGCCTCCAATTCTAGCTGTGAAATCCCTTGATAAGCATAGGGCAAAGAGTGGTGGCAAATCTATCACTGACACATCCTGCAAAATGGTAATGTTGGGGCATGCATGCAAGGTAAGATTCAAACCTTTAATCACTCCCACCGTTGCTACCACTGTCCCATCCAATTGCACTAACCCCTTTGATATGACTTCATATTGGAGACCCAGCTGATCAGCTATTTGCTTGGGCATGACAGAACTACTTGCCCTAGAATCAATCATGCAATTGTGTACTAGTTTATCCTCAATGATTAATGAAATGTAGAATTGAGTGGGTTTAAAAAATTAACATTTTTTGTCCTCCATGATTCCCTTCAGGCTGAGCAGTATTTGTGAGGACATTCTCTTGCATATGGACCTGTTGGTTCGAAGTTGACCAATTCTTCATGGCAACTTGTAGAAGATCTCTTTGTCCTAGGATGGATAAAGATTCCCAGATTGATATATTCACATTTGTCTTCTTGATTTGATCAATGATGCTAAATGGGGATGAAACATCTCTTTGTTGTCCTTTAGCCTGCACATTCCTTTCCTGCACATGGGCAGCAACAACTGGCATTTGAGTTGGTTTAGAAGGTGGTTTGGGCTGTCCTTGCATGTTTGGAACTGTATTTCACTTACCAACACCTTATGGAGTGATGGAAGGTTGTAGATCACTTGGATCCAATGACTGCCCTTCACCAATATTCCTCTTCTTTGATCTTGTGTTAGATGCTACACTCTGAGAAATGGTTTGATTCATGCCAAAAAAATCCTCAGCTTGCCAATTCACAAGTGTGGTATCATTTGGAGCTATGGTTTGCTAAAGATGCCCCTTACTGCTAATTTGTTTCTTGACTCACTTCACCCTCTACGCAAGTAGTTTCACCATCAAGGCTTGGTTCAAAGCACCATTGAAGCACATAGATTGGTTATGAGGTTCATTACACGGGAAACACCAATCATACTCTTGAGCTATGTTGTTTTACACTGGAAGTAATGATTTAGAAGTAGATGCAACATTGGGGTTATAGGGCTGAAATGGTCTATTGGCGGGAGGCCTTACATGGGTTTGATTTTGATTTGCAACCTGAGCTGGTGGTCTATTTTGTTGGTATGGGGGGCTAGCCTGGTACTGCACTTGAGGTTGATACGGTCTAGCACTTTGAGCTTGCTATATTTTGATAGTCACCAGCTCATTTTCAAGGTTCTACAACTGTTTCATAACCTCTTGGAGTTCAGTTGAAACACTAGAGGATGAAGTAGAAGTTTCATTTAAAATTTGACTTCTAGGAGTGGGAATAGGAGCCAAAGTGGGTGCTTGACTAGTGCTTGGATTTTCTAAGTTTAGATACAAGGGCATGGGAGGCCTAGGAGCCAGCTTACCATCTTGAATAAGACAATTTTCAGCCCTAATGGCAATGTTATAAGCAGCAGGTAAGGTTGCACCTCCCATAGATTGAATTAACATAGAAATATCAGAATTCAAAGCCTTAAGATAGTATAGAAAAGAACCTTTAGCTATTGGCCTAATGGCCACTGGAATTCTATCCCAAGACCTTTGAAATCTGAAGTTGAAGTCAATCAGCTGCTCATTGGGAGCTCTCTTGATAGTTGTCAATTGTTCTAGTAGAGACAAATTGTCTCCCTTTTCTCCAAACTGCTCATGGAGAACTATGCATAACTGATTCCAATTTTCGATAGAACCAGGTCCAAGGCTCCTAAACCATTGTAATGCCTTCCCTTTGAACAAAGATGCCGGTAATTTGACAGCAACATCCATTTCATTTATCTCATGGATTGTACAAACATTAGCAATGTCTTTGACATGATCACCAGGAGTGGTATGATTTTCTCTAGTGAAAAATGGAATATTCTTCAATGCTGCAATTGGAAATGGATTCTGTGCATTGAGGGCAAGTGGGATATTGCCAGTGAAGTTGACAAAAGGATTTTGTTGTGAAATTTTGATTAGCCTAAGAACCCTTGTTGATTAGATGAAAGGTCTACCAGGTGGAGGGGTTGATAAAGTCCTGTTAGGTGGAGATGGTGATCTTTGTGGTCTTCTTCCTCTCCTTCCTCTGCCTGGTGATAGCTACAAGTAGACAAATAACCCCTCTTCTCGAGTATCAGACCTGGTTCGAATTCTTCTCATGTACCTGGCAAACCTGTGCTGCTATACCACTAAATTCTATCCCTTCGGAGTCACCAGATGTGTTAGAGAATGGCCCTTGAAAGGCTATATTCTGCCAAGTTACACACCAAACATGGCAATATTAAAAAATAATTTAAAACTTTGAAGGACCTCGAAGATATAGTTCTTCAATTCGGTTATTGGGTCTTGTTGTGCAGCTACTAATCCCTGAAAGTTACAGGCAAAACTCAGGTTGTGCAAGGAAACTTATAAGACCTGAAATGCTCTGTGTTGGAACTTGGGACAGGCTTGACACCTAGGAAAACCTGAAATACTAAAAACCATGAAATTTTGAAAGTCAAAATCTCAAAAATCTAAGAACACCCTTTTGAAGATTATCCCCCGATCTATCAATTGGTGAAATTTTCACTTGTTTTTAGCAAGTTAAGTCCTTGAAAAATTGATTTCGAAATTTAGCCTGGAAGGTGAAAAATCTTAAATTGTAAAACCTCTAATTTCTAACTCCAAATTTTCTTAAAAAATACCTTCAAATCTTGTGGAATGACCTCTTTCCTCCCACTGGGCGTGCCAAAATTGTTGATGGTGAATCACAACACCCCTGAATGTCTGCAACTCAATGGGTTGACACCCTTGGTGTGATTGCATAACATGGAGCCTTTTCCCAAGTGTTGGACCTTGCGAATCGGGAAAATCTCTCTGGATGAAGGCCGGTTCCTATTCCTCTGTTCAGATGCACACATAAAAATGTAGAGGGTTTACCCAAAAACCTAATCTAACTTACCAAGGAGACAGGGTAAGAAGAAGCATAAAATAAACCTAAACTAACAAAGGTGATGCACCGAGGAATGAAGAACACCTGTTTTTCCAATAAACACAAACCATTAAAATACAATGCAAGATCATGCACAGATAACCAAATTTGAAGTGAATGATCAGGAGGATGCAAATGAACACAGAGAGGGTTGAGAATCATCCAAAGACATGCATTATTTGCTCCAAATATTGATACAACACACTACAAAAAGCTAAGAGGCAAAGTTGCATATCAGTTTTAGATGGGAGGTGTAAACTCCACAAATTCACCTGCCAAAGAGAAGAAGGGAGGGAAAAAACAAGAATTTCCAAACTTTAGAAAGATTCCCCTCCTTGCAATTTATAGGAAGAATGAGAGAGAGAAGAGAGGAATTCCAAATCTACCCCAACCACCTCTAGGTTGTATTTAATTCATCTCATTATGGTGGTAGGTGAGAACCCTAGCAAACCCAAAAGTGGCGAATTGTATATTTAATTTTTGAAGAACTTATTTTTTATTTAATTCATCTCATTATGGTGGTAGGTGAGAACCCTAGCAAACCCAAAATTGGTAAATTATATTATGGTGGACCTCGTAAGGTTTCCGAAAAGTCCAACCTTGCGTGAATATGAGCTCCCTGTGAAAAGTTATGGCCATTTGAATATCTGCGTCAGGGTTTGCTTCCTATCGAGGTGTCAACGCTCAAAATGTTGCACCTCCCAAAGATTTTCCTCCTTAAGATGCACCTCGACACAACTATACTCTTGTCAACATACTCTTAAGTGCGTCATTGGCGTTGAAAATGTGGTGTTGACGTCTTGTGATGTGCGCCCCTAACCTGCGCCATAGGTGCATCCATTTTCATGTCGACATCCTCTGATGTGTACCCCTAACTTGTGCCATAGTGAAATTTTTCGCATGTCGACACCTTCTTACCTGCACCATAGGTGCATCCATTTTCATGTTGACACCTTCTGATGTGCACCCCTAACCTGCGCCATACGTGCATCAATTTTCATGTCGAAACCTTCTGATGTGCACCCCTAACCTACACCATAGGCGCATCCATTTTCATGTCGACATCCTTTTACTTTCACCCTTAACTATTGGTGACACAATAAATATCAGGGTTTTAGTTTCTTTGATTTCAATGTTCTTTTGTTTTTCTATATTTACCAGGGGGAGATATATACAATAGTATCTTGACGTAGGTATCCCTAGAATGAAATACATGGAAATGGTGTACCATTTCCACTCCGGTATGGTATGTGGATATAGAAGGTCAGCTGGATGCTCATGCTCAGCCTTCACCTTCTAGAACTCTAAAAAAAGAGACACAAAATGAGCTACATCTCTCCGTAGCCTTCTCCAGTGGTATAACTATATCAAATGGGTGTGTATAATCTTCAACCAGTGGATGGGATGAACAGGTTGCATGATACACCTTAACAAGGATATCATGCCTCAATCTTCCATCTATGGGTACATTAATATGAACTCTGTGGCAAAGATGATCATCTACCTCTAAATAAAATCCATCAAAATTCCCCTCAAAGGGTCTCTAAAACTCGATCTCTGCTTTGACTGAAAGGTAGAAGATATCATGGTCCTAAAGTGTGTACCAATTGATGTAGCCATAACCAAATGTCTCTGATGACTTAAGTTATTCACAACCACATTCTCCCTCCCCTTCAAATTCTCTATCTCCATATTGCACTCACAAAGCAACTCCATTGAGCTACATGAAGAGGTGATGAAAACTCAAGTGGTCTGTCCTGAGAATGAATCTCCTTCCTAAAAGGAAATGTCTACATCAAACCAAATCATGCACCACTCTTATAAGATTAAGGTCATGACTCAGATAATTGAGCTTGTAATCCTTGATTTTACAAGACTCAAAGGCTACTACACTTCCCTCATACATCAAAACACCTCGTAATACTGCCAAAAAAACATTTGTGCATATAAAGAAATCTCCTTGTGGATATGGCACTCCTAAAATGGGTTTTTTCATAAGGCATTCCTTCAGTTTCCTAAACGAATTATCACATCTATATGACCAAACAAACTACTTCCCTTTCTACTAAGGGAAGTGATTCAATGTGTAATACGAGATAAATCCTGAACAAACCTCTTGTAGTAACTTGTCAATCTAATGAAATTGTGCACCTCAGTCACACTTGTAGGTGTTGGCCAATCCATAGTAGCTCTAATATTTGAAGGATCAACAACAATACCTTCCCAAAAAATAATGTGGGCTGAATACCGAACCTTTTACTGAAATAATGCACACTTCTCCAAGTTCCCGTATAGCTGCTGCTCACGAAAACATTGTAAAACTTGACAAAGGTGTTATTATCCAATTTTTCTTCTCAGGTGAAATTGGACAAGCATGACCACACAGAGAAAAAATGAGGGATCAATTTGGCCAAGGGAGATCACATTTCGGTATTGGCCAAACAAGTTGAAGAGTACTAAGCACATTGTAGAGTAGTTTAGGAAACGAAGAAGCTCCAAATTCTAAAATTTAGACTTCAGAGGTAACGTTATTCAGAGGTATGCTCAAGTGAAAAATGGTGAAACCCAGAGACAAGGAGTGCAAAACACTTAAATTCAGAGGTCAACACATAAAATGCAGGTCAATTTAGGAGTTGTAGAGTCTCGGGTTGACAAATTAAACAATGCCACATGAAAAGGAAAAAGGTCTTAAACCCAAAGTCTAAAATTCAGACTTCGGGCTTTTGGGATTTTTGAGATACCTGACTTTAAGATGAAGCTCGAAACCTAGAATCTTGAAATCCTGAAACCCAAAATCCTGATATCCTAAAACCAAAAATCCCAAATCTCGAACCCTCAAAATCCCAAAAACCTGAAAAACTGAAATCCCAAAACCCGAACCCCCGAAGTTTTGAAACCTGAAACCCCAAAAAGGAAAAAGGTTTGAAACCTGAAGTTTGAATTTTAGACTTTGGTGTTTTGGAATTTTGGAACTCTTGAGCCAACTTGAGTGATGAATAGTAACGTCCACCTCTAAAGTGCAAATGCCCAAAGCTTTGAATCTTGAAATTCTAAAATTTTACATTTTGGAGGGCACAATGCAATTTCAGAGTCTGAAAAGGGCAGATTAACCATTGGAATTTTTTATGGTATGGTATCCTCGTCTTCATATTGCCATAACGTTGTATTGAAAGCTCATATTTACACAAAATCAGAGTATTTGGAAATATCTCAATGTCCTCTACATAAGTATAGTCTTCCATTTTAGAGGTTATTTCTATATTTTCCACCTAAAAAGTGATGAGGTATGGGCTTCCTTTCTTTCCCAACAGGGTAAAATATATGGGGGTATGGGTTTTGTAGTGGGTTTTTAATGCATTTTTTGGTGGTTGAAGTAAGATTTCAAATTATTCTCTTGCCCTTCTCTCATTCTTCCTATATATGGTAAGGAGGGGCTCATTTCAAAAGTTTGGAAAACTTGTATATGCCCGTCCCTTCTTCTTATTGTTTGTAAGATATTTTGAGGTGATTCCAAACCTCCCTACTAGACATTGTAATGCAAAATGTGTGCCTCTTGCCATAAATGTGATGTACTGTATCAACTTGAGAGAAATAAAATCAGATCTGTGGATGTCTCAAACCCTCTTATCTGATCTATTATATCTTCCTGATCTTTCATTACATGCAAGGTTATTATGCACTGTTGTGTTTTTATTGAAAGATTCTAGTTGTGTTGTGTTTATTTTGCACGTATTTAAACACTCCTTAGTGCATCACCTTCCCTTAGATTAGGTTTGAATTATTATGCATTATCTCTAACTTTGTCTCCTTAGGAAAACATTATATTAGTGTTAGATCTGCAAATATTTGCACTTTGGAGTAGTTGGCACTAGGATAGGATAAGAAGTTACACTTCATCCAAAGAGATTTCCCAATCGCAAAGTCCAAAACCTTGGGAAAAGATCCATGTTATGTAATCAAAGTAACATTTTCAATCTATCGAGTTACAAAAATTCAGGGGTGTTGTGATTCTGCATCAATAGGTGATCCTTGTGCTCCTCACACATACATGAGTAGATAAAAATTTCGTCAAGGAAAATGACTAAAAAGTGGTCTTGCAAATTCTTAAACACCTCGCTCATTACACTCGTGAACAATACAAGGGAATTCATCAGACCGAATGGCACAACTGTGAACTCATAGTGGCTATATTTCACGTGGAAAGCTGTCTTGTAGACATCTGCCTCTGTAATATTTAACTGATGATAACTTGACTTAAGGTCAATCTTAAAATATATTGTGCCCCCTTCATCTAATCAAAGAAATCATCGATGTGAGGAAGGGAGTAATGATTATTAATCGTTACTTTGTTTAATTTCCTATAGTCCATAGAAAACCGCAAGGATCTATCCTTCCTCTTCACAAAAATCACTTGTGCACCCCAAGGATACACACTAAGATGTATTAGGCATTTCTCAAGAAGGACCTCAAGCTGTAACTTCAGATGATATAGATTAGGGGTGGTCATCCTATATGGAGAGCATGATATAGGCTCTACTCCTAGAACCAAATTTGTGAGCAAGTCTATCTCATTTCAGGGAGGTAACCCTCGTAGCTCACTCAGAAAAGCATTAGAAAAATCCTGCAAACTGGGGTGATAATGAAGTTGATGTCCACTAGCCCCATCCTCTGACCTATTACTAATTGGAATAACATATAACTGACACCCATGTGACACACACTGCTTAAGATGCATAGCGGAAATAGTGCGAATAGATATGGGTCTCCTAACTCAAGCTATCATTGACTCAACCCCCAAATCATCTACACAAGATATAACCTTACTGTAACAATCAACTCTATCTCTATGTGTAGATAATTAGTCCATACACAAGATAACTCCATAACAACCCGAAGGAAGGATACAAATATCCAAGGTAGTGCTGAAGGGTCCTAGGTCCACTATGCACTGATCAACTAAGGAGTCTACAGAGAGCTTGGCTCCATAAGCCATACAAAAATCCCAAATAAGGCCCTTCCTAACTACCACTATCATACATCCCTCTACTAAATATGGAGTAATAAAAGAATCAGACGAGCCAAAATTAAGCATAATAGAGGCAGGGATACCATCAATGATACTTGTAATCTCAATCAATGTGCCCTAATGCTCTTCCTAGTGGTTCTCAATCACTGCATAAATTCGATGGCTACATCCCATGTCACCAATTGTAGGCTCTGAAATTGGTGCCTTACCCTTGCTATTAGGGTTCTATAGGAACTCTATCGTATAAGTACACCACATCCATATCAACTACTTGTTCCCCTCTAATGAGATGTGGCTCTAGCAGGTACTTTAGTAGTCTGTGTCATGGATCATGATGATCCTGCTATGGACTACTATGGTAGCTACTAACAATCTCCTACTGATCGAGCCCTAGGTGCTCCTTGTGTCCCGATGGGTACTCTAGGAGGAGGCCCCGTACTTCTTCCCCGTTAAGTATCAAATATTTGTGGAGGTTTAAATGATGTATGAGTATTATGTTATTGTTGATGTTGAGGTAGATATTGTAGTGGCTTGAAGGAATAATGTATAGAACCATGTTCGCCACAAGGAGGAGGATATTATCCCCTCGACCTACTATCCTACATCTTCCAAATCTAGATCCTCACTCTATTTTTTTCCTACTACGTGTTCCCCTTGGTCTCCTCCTCAATGTATGCCTTCTCAATAGCCTCAACTAAGGTCTACAGATAATGAATGAATATTGTACCACCCAAATTAAGTTCAGAGCCCTAATGAACCTTTGAGTCCTCACCTACTCATCATTCATGAAGTGAATATACTAAATAAAATCAAGAAACCGACTCTCAAACTCCACTGTTGTTATGGATACCTGACGCAAGTCATGATACTCATCTATCCTCTACTGAATAAACCTCATGGATACGTATCTTCTCCTAAATTACTCCTCAAAAATCTCCCAAATAAATATCTATGATTCTATGTGTAGATTTTACTCCTCATTCCTCCACCAGGTACTTGCTCCATCCCTCAAGAGATAAGTCACAACACAAGACTTCACGTTGCTTGTACATGGGAAAAGATTGAAGCTTCCACTCAATATCACTAACCAAGCCTCTACCTGAAAAACTTATGTATTACAAACATAATGCGAGGGGAATAGCTTCACGATCTCCTTGATATGATCTGTAACTAATGACTCATGACCTCTAGGTCTCTCTAGATGCTCATGCCTTAGCTTAAGGCTCCTAGATCTATCTTTGTGTCCTATAACCCTATCTACATGCCCCCTCTGAGTTAAATCTTCTCTAACTAAATCCATTTTATATTTCTTTTCTCTATCCTTATCACAGTGTCTCAAAGGGTATTTAGCCTCATGTGATTGCTTTATATTATGTCGGCTAGGTCATTCCCCTACTACTCCACCTCGTATAGCTACGTTGACATCCTATAATGTCTATAATATTTGCAATAGTATAAAAACAACTACCTACTCTAGATGTGTTATATCTAGCTCAACATGAAAATCCCCCTCATCTGATTTATGCCTCCTACAAAAATCAATATGAGATTTACTTTACCATTCTAGGTTTTGTTTTAGTTTTCTAGGTTTTCTATGTTTTTTTAAAAATAATGCAATGTTGTGTGATCTAGTTGTAAGTTTTACTAGGTTAACTGTTTGTGTTTTCAAGTGTGCCCAAGGGTCCAAGCGTTGAACCCATGGCTCTGATACCAAGTGTAATGACCACTTCCCACATCCCAAGAAAAAACCCAAGAGTAGGTAGGAAAAATCATGGAATATTTCTTTTTTTTATAAAAATAGTTGCAACGAGATAACCTTCAACTAGATTTAATTTATTTAGTAATTAATAATTCCTTCGTTTTAATTAAGAAATTATTAATATTATTTTAATTCAACTTTTTTGGATTAAATCCCTGCCCAGGGTTCCTGTTAAATTTCATTAATAACCCTTACAAGTCATTAGATAAAATACCTTTATTACAACATTTACTTAATTTGGTATTATATTTCCTAAGTCATTTATTGCCTTAACATCCTAGGGTAAAGATATTCTTTACCCTAACCAATTAATTTGTTTCAAATATATTTTAACTTTTAGGATAAAACATTGTGTAAGTTTAATTTATTCCATTCCTAAAGTCAATGCATTTATAAAAAAGGTCACTAAACTAAACAATAAGGTAATATTTTAATATTAACTTCTAGTACCCCTTTATGTGGCCACATTCACAAGTTACACATACTTTTTATTTAAAATTATATTCCCACAAAAATCCTCACCTAATTTTTGTTGGGAGGAATCATAACCGTTGGATGGATTTATTTTGGGCGTTTGGATCTTAGGGATTTAACTAACCCTAAACTTCCTTTTGGAAAGCTCTTATTCATTCTTTTGGCTTATTTTCTCATTTCTGTTTTGCAGGTTTAGGAGGAGACGGAGGGAGACCATGGAAATCCACTCAAGCTTGAGGATATATACTCATTTTTATTTCTTGTTCCATTTTAATCCTTCTCCTAGGGTTTTTTCCTTTTTTTATTTGCTATAACATACTTCATTTGTATTCTCCCTGTTTGGGTATGATATTTTTCCCCCCTTTTAAAAAAAAACGGTTTAAAATAGTGTATACACACCAATGATTTGGGTGTATATACATATAATTTCCTTTTTTCTATTATCTAATTAAATATTTTAGTAAAACCTAAAATCATGAAAAATTGTTATTATATACATATAACTATATATAATATTAAATAAAATTCACGTATTATCTAAATAGCAGAGTTCATTTTACATGTTACAGATTTGAATAATGCACATACCACTTTATTTTATTAAGACCGAGTGCAATGTTATGCGACAATATTGAAAATAGTGTTGGTTGCATTAAATTTTTGGTAGAGTTTATAGTTTGAGGTGGGGGGTGGCTGGTTGGGCCCACCCACCCATCTTAAAATATTAAAACAATCAATGGGGGGAGGTTTCCGAGCCCACCCCTCATCCTATAATAATATGGGTTGGTGGATGGGGTCAGCGACCTCCCCCCCATGCCCCAAAAACCAATACATATAACCAATATGCCTACAACTGCGTAGGCTTAAACAACTATTCAAAGCAAATATATATATATATATATATATATATATATATATATATATATTTTTATTTGAATAATCTTATTAAATATTAATACTTTTTATATGCATAAATACATACATACATATATTTATGTGTGTGTGTGTGTGTATTTATATATATATATTTATATATATATATACATACATATATATATACATATACTATATAGATATATATATATACATATACATACATATATATATACATATACATACATACACACAGATATATATATATATATACATATATATATATATATGTAAATATACATATACATATACATTTTAATGTTTATAATAACATTAAAAAAAAAAATTATTTTATCTAATATCAATAAATATAAGATTATATTATCTTTAATATATATGCTTACTTTAAAAGATCAATCGATTTATCTGACAAAGAGAAACAAAAAATAAGGAATTTAAAATTTTCTACCTATTTGTAGATGAAAAATTTGAGAAAAATAATAAAATCACCGTTCAACCTAATGTAGCTTGCAAGGAGAAGATCTCTCCCTTTCTTTTCAACTTCAAAAACAAAACTCTAAACAACTACTTTCTTCCTACAACAAAATATGAGATGTAACTAAAATTTCATTATTTCTAATATACTTTCTTTTTAAAAAACTAATAAGAGACTATTTCCTTTCTTCAACATAGTAAATAAATGACAACCATTTCAAACAATAAGATTATTTTGAACAAGAATACCAATCATTTTAAAATTAACTGATCACACTTTTAAGGAAAAGAGTTAAGTTGTATATAAGTTGTGATGGAGAGAAGTTTATTTTCATTTTCAAAACTATTTCAAGGTTATTATTTTCTCTTAATAATACAAGACTTTCATTTTACAAGAAACAACATATTTAAAATACAAGTTTTCATTCAATACATTCTTGGTAATTTTAGAAGAGGAAGGACTATACATAGTATCAATGAAAAATTCTTTTTCTTATTTTCCAACATATATTCATTTTGAAAAACTTAATACAAATCAACAAATTCTCTACACATTTACAAGAGATTCACAATATTTAAAATATAAGTTACAAGCCCTCCCATTAAGTGGAGACAATATGGAATTTTTTTTACAAAGGTAGGATCTTTCTTCATATTCTTCAAGTGCAACAATGGCCAATGTTCAGTTTAGATCCACAATCTTATCCAAATCAAAAACAAGACAACATAACATGGGAGTAGGGAACATTCTCCACCCTACCAATAATCCAATGAGGAAGAGAAGCCTTCTTCCTCATTAGCCCATGTGCCCCAACAATGAGTCAATAAGGGGTTTATGAAAACCATTGATAACTTAACATGGCTTCCACAATAACCTTCAAACAACTTCCAACAATGAGAACAATAACAAAATCACATTAACACACATGTTTCCCAACACAAAGGATCAAAACTCAAGCCAAGAAAGATAAAGGAAAACAAGGATCAAATTATGCCTCCAAAGGGTTTGGGTTCCTACATTAAAACCTCCAAGAACTCTATAAAAACCCCACAAAACTCGTATACCTCCCTCCAAGAAAAACTATTGTTATGCCTCCCTCACTCTTATGTCTCCCACAATAAAATGAACAAGATAAGCACAAATTTTACTTATTAAGAAGGTGGGACACCCCAACCTAACTCCTTCCTATAATACCCAATAAAAATATTATTCCTCTATCCAAAATATCCCCATTTCCATTTTCTCCTACACAACCTAAAGGCCATTCTACCTCCCAAAATCACAAACATGCAAAAAACATCCATTCACAAACATATGTACAACAAAATAACAAAAGAAAACATGGGTGAATACCCTACATTTTCATTGCAAGGGTATCCAATTGACAAGAACAAGCTATAATAATTTATAAGTATAGGAAAGAATAATAAAAATCCAAGCTCTAACAAACACTCCAAAATCAAGCTCCTCCAAAATGCAAGAATAAACGAAAAACATAAGTAACCCCCAAATCCTCAAACAAATTAGAATAAATAGAAAAGAGAGGAGAGAGAGGTGATTTGGCTCCATGTAGGATTCCAAATCATTTCTCCTCCACTCCAGATCACATGGTAAAACCCAATCCCCAAAGAGCAATAAAATGGTGGTTGAGGGAATGACAACCCTCTTACACACTCAAGCCCAAACCCATACCTGTAAAAGAAAAAATTAAAAACTTGTGTAAGAAAGTTCAATAAATAGCATCTTTTTGTCTTATAATCACATAATGGGGTCTATTTTTGACCCCTTAACTGATAGGGGTAGTTGGTAGGTGAAATGGGGATGTTCTCTTACAAGCTTGACTTGTCCCAGAAGTCTCCATAAATGGTGGTTAAGCCTAAATGCGAAGTACCTTTACCTGTGAATGTTATGAGTTCTCTATTTTTCTCAGTATCAATCAGCGAATTTCAAAATCCAACACAAACAAAGAAAAATCATTATCGCATGTAATTTCAGAATTGGTCACAAAACAGTAGAATTCCTATCCCTGTCAATCTTCTATGACCCTAATTTATTCCTATGTAATAGAAAAATTTGCTTACAGAAATCAAAATATTCCAGCAGCTCTGGAAGTTCATGTCTCATGGCCATATTAACGACATCTAGATCATAAAATACACACTTCATACATTTCGGTTCACGGAGTGAATCTAATCCACTCACTGCATAACTAATGGATGCATGTAAAATCAAGTAAATTCACCAATTGTTACAGAATTCAAACTATAGCAATCTTATCAAACAACCACCTATGCAAGAAGATCAGTAAAACCAACTAAATCATCATAACAGAGATCATATTAGCATAAAATCAATATACCTGTCTCAGTACACCTAGAATTCCCTTAGATCAGCTAATACTGACTCAATTTGCAATGCTATTGAATATCAATCTATCACATAATTCACGTCATGTACAAGAGTCTGTAAAGAGATTTATACTGTCTATCAAATAAGCCAATCACAATATAGCTCATGTGCCATGCTATCAATGTACCCTGATATTGCTGATACTCCCTTTAGTGAGATTAAAATAATAGTACATGATTCTATGCTCAAAGAGGAGCTTTAACTATGATTTTTGTACTTGATGAGAATATAGCATCAATAATAGACATAAAAAACACATGTGAAGATGCTGCAAAAACCCTCGGAAAGAAATGTATATGCACAAGAACTATGTGTGTGGATCGTCTATGATATTCCAATTGTTCAGCATAGTTTTTTATATGTTGGATATATGCCTATGAGATAGAGGGGTATCAAATGCATTTATAAAAGTCGAGCTGACTTTGAATGTCTTTCCATTATTGAATTATAATTCCTTGAGCTGTGATACAATCATGAATCATATCTAAGGAATATGTCTTGTGTGTCCTTTGTTTTGTGCCAATTTTTGTCTGACATCCTACAAGTCAGCAATCTGATAGAGTTACCCGTGAACTTAAGATGATTAGAACATTCCATGCATCTGAATATTAAGATGTTGAGATAAGAAATACTTGGTAAAGCAACTACTAAGTAGTCATGTAAGCTCACAACTCGTGGGCCCGTGTATTTTCCACCTCTACACAATAGAAATTCCATTCATACCTATCCCTGCCTCCAACCATTGCACAATTACTTTTAGTTTCTACGTCGATGGTGACATATGTTTCGTCAAATTACTCCTGCTAACTTATAGAGATTATAGTCTCTCTCATCAAATGGAATCATGTCACATTAAGGATAGTAATGCTCTTATCAAGGGGAAGGACAGGTATTAGCTTGCAATAAAATAATATAAAAGACAGTTCCCAAATGGGGATGTGAAATCAGGTTGGTGGAGTGGAGGACGCAGGTGAGTACCGTGGACAAAAGGGACTTCGTAAGGATAATCTCGATAATAGTGTACAATGCCTTCTGCTGTGAACTGATGTACAGGTCCATGCAAGGAACTATCAAGTACCGCTACAAGACTGTCACTGCACGCCTCCAACCTGAGCAGGTGTACATGTTCTTGCATACTCTCGAGTTGTTGCCATAATACGAACATTGGAACATGGTATGGGCATCTACAGGGAGCATAGAAGATAAATGAATTTTTTCAGATGTCGGCAGTTGCAACTAATCTGCTAGATCTGTATGTAATTGGGAGATTTCAAAGGGAAAGAGAAGCAAATTTGGTTACAAAATCGTGTCTCTCAATAATATCGTGGTTATGTCCAGAGGATTGAATGCACGAAATTCACAGAACCTGTTTGATGAAAATGCATAGAAAATTTCAAAGTAAATGCAACTTGGACAGGGCTGTACACTGTGAATCTGCTCAGTACTTTTCTGTCATCATCCCAACCTGGGTCAACCCAGGAGATCATTTTTTTGTCCTTTACTCCTTTATTCGATATTTATCAAGTGTTAAATCTGAAACGGAAGCATCATATTAGAGTGGTTTGGATGAAGGAATAGTTCCAATTGGTAATTTCTCCACCAGTTTTTGAGCCATGTGTAAACCTTAATTTTGAGCTTGAAATGGCTATGCTAGATGGTCATGGCAAGCAAAATAGGTACCTATCTGCACAGAGGAGAGAATAACAATAATAGTATACTCGGTCAGCATTTGTCAATCCCAGACCAGAACCTGTAAGCATTTGGGTTTGGTTAAGAACATTTACATGCTACTTAATGATTTCATATTTCCAAACCATGGACACCAGAAGAATACATGGTCCATGCACATTCAGGCCAATGTGAGTACAACTGTCACGTTATTGCATAAAAAACATTACTCTGGTACTTAGTTTTACTTTTAATAGGCATTATCCCAAAAAACTTCATTTTAATATCATGTTATACGCCTCTCAAAACATTCAATCCTGGATCGGAGAAGACTCATTGGGTCATGACTCTGAAGACGACAGGGAATTAGTAAAGACAACTGTCACAGAAATGGAGAGCAAAGCTGACCAATTCCTTAATGGAGCCAAAGACCCTAAATCACATTTGTAGATAATGTAAATTGTTTCTCAATACAAGGATTCTAGGTGAGTTGTAGAGGCATGTGGCAGGTAAACTCAATCATGACACAGCCACATGGGCACCTACTAATAACGGCCATTCAGACCTTCATTATCCTTGCGTCACATCCCACTGGACACTGGGAATGCTTCATTAATGGCTTCTGCAAGTCCTAGGCTGCACTCATGACCACTGATAGAGGTATTCCAAGTTAGTTGATTTTATGGAAAGTTAGTTTGTTTAGTTGAGGTAATCGTGTTCCAGCGTATGGCAGATACGTGGCCTGCAAAGGTTGCATGGAGTGCATGCGGACTTTGCATGTGAACTACTGTTCAGTTAGAATGCCTGAAAGAGAGTTGGCGCCTCGTTAGGGATGGTCTGCTTACCTTTAACTGCTTAGGATATGCACAAAATTTGGTTTGTTGACTTCTGGATCAAAATAAGACGTCATTAAACTATTAACTATGCAAACAATTGCAAATATTAACCATATGGCTAGTGTAAGCAATGAACTCAAACCCTCCTAATTTATGAGATGATCTTAGCAAACTTGACCCTATACAAACTAGATCGTGACTACAGTACCTCATGCATTTTTAAACCCAGGGTGACAAAACTTGAAGTACTCGACTTCCCTTGGTTTTCGAAAGGGCTAGATGAGTTGACTAAAAAGACCATTTTTTCATACCTTGTTAAAGTTAGAAAAATCACGACTACTCGAGATACTTGCAAAACAACACTTCGTAGACTCCGGAAAAAAGAGATGTTAAGCTGTCATATCCGTGTTCCTTGCTATGCGTCAGAGAGTCACATCAAGAATTACGGCTCGACCTAGTTGATCCATCTGTGTTCACTCTCTTCGACACTCCTCTGGGAGCCTTGTTACCTCATTTTCATGCTCTTTAGGAAGTTGCTAAAATTGAAAAGCTGGGTATCGTATCGGCTCGCCATTTCGGACCCTGAACAACTAAATGCTTATCCACCTTTGCAAACCTCTAGTATTTTTACTAGACAATTACCTAGAACCTTCAATTTGGGGCGGAAAAACACTCTTCTATATAGTTTGGCAAGGGCATTTTTTAGGCCCCCGGTCGTAGTTTGACTAGGTCAAACTGGACCAATTACGACTCGTGGCTCTAGAAAACCCGTTGCCGTTTAAAAACACCGTTTGTCTAGTTCTCAGTCCTCGTCGATTCTGATGAAATATCTCCATATATAAGGGGAACTTGTAGGAATTTTCTCATTGCACATTCGTCATCCATCGAACGTTAGTTTTGGACGTGGTTTTCTGAGCCCTCGAGCTAACTTTTGATTGTTTGCAACTAGACCAATTACGACCGATGGCCCCGAAAAACTAGCCGCCAATCATAAAACGTTCGTCAGTTCCGAATTCCATCAATTCCTGTGAACTCTTGGTATATAGGCGAGACACGTAGAATTCACCCGTCGTGAATTT
Source organism: Taxus chinensis (assembly GCA_019776745.2). Lineage (NCBI taxonomy): Eukaryota > Viridiplantae > Streptophyta > Pinopsida > Cupressales > Taxaceae > Taxus > Taxus chinensis. Next base: position 425,636,686 of record CM034155.1, on the reverse strand, counting down.
GCTTATCGGAAGACAATTTTTGAACGCACTCTCTTAGTCTCCGACCCTAGATTGAACATTTTTATAACTAAGCAGGAAACACGTAAAAAGAAAGTTGTAGGACCCCTGGTCGGGTTACCAAACCACCGTGAAAACTTGTTGACACTTGTAAATAATTGTTTAAAACTCTATCATGTGACTTGTGTGAAATTGAACTTTTTGGCTAAATAGTGTTTCTCTCTCTTCCCTATCTCTTTCTCTCTCCTTGGTTAAGAAATGAGGAGAAATGAAATAAAATCAATACATGTCTTTAACCCTCTCCTTTCGAATGCAAATTATTATAATTATATAAATAGAAAACTGAATTAATTATGCTAGATCTAGGTGGATGTCATGTCAGCGATTTATCATTGATTTCATGCTCACATGGTTTTGCAGGATGGAAGTAAGATGGCGAAAATGAGTGGTGTAATTCATTGTTTATTATTGTAATCTATATATGTCATTGTAAAATGTATATATGTATAATGTAATTGTCCATGTTACAGAAAAGTTTATATTTGAAATTTGGTAATATGTATGAGATACTAGTTTTAGGGATGCCTTGGAAAATGTGCAATTAATTATAGGTATCATTTCGATTTAGATTTACTTATGGTAAAAAGGTTGGACATATATGTTAAATGAAATTGAATCCAATATCTTATAGTGCATTTCCAGTGTGCAATTGATGATTAAATAATTGGAGTGTTGTGTTCCTTACCTTGATCATGTAATAAAGGAATCTAACCACAACAGTACAATCCCTAGTATAAGATTTGTGCGATAACTACTTCTTCATCGCATGGATCCTTCTTAGCATAGAAGAAATTGACACCGTAGAATGAACTTAAACTTTTGCACTCGATGTCACCTTCTAGCTTAAATAAATAGGATCTCTAGTTTGAGTTATCGCCATAGCCTGTATGTTTAGCAATATCGTCATAAACCCGTCAATTAAAAACAACATGGTTAAACTTTGTCTTGGGTATGTGGTTCCCTTCTAGGATTGGTTATCGTGTGTGTAGTAAGGAGAATGTGTTCTCTTCAGGTCCGACTTACGTGTTAGGTGGCAAAGATTGCCAACTATTCTTGAGAGTCACCTTTAGCAGTTGGGTTTATTAATGAAGTTAATATTTAACACTTGTTATACCCTCCCTCTCATTCTAGCCACATTAGTTTGCAAAACGCTATCGTCTTAAGAGATAATTGATCCTCACAACTAAATTTTTTGGTACTACACGTAAGAAATGTATTCAATAGATCATTTTTATAACTTAAGAGTCATTGTTCAAAGCAACGACTATGCAGTGTAACCTTATCATATATGGAGTAAGTATAACTAACACTTCCTTAGTATCCTAGTGGACTACCAAGTCTTACAAAGTTAGATCTAGCAATTAACTTCATCATCGAATAAATTCCTTGTGGGATCCAGATGACACAAATGGACCTAATGAAATAGTTGTACTATGACTTAAACTCTTGTTAATGATCGCTTTAGTTCCTTACAGCTAAATGTGTTACCTTCGTCTTTTACGGAGGGTTTATAGGATAAATATGTTTTCACACCTTAATCTGATCTATAATAGGGCGTAGAACCCTGAGTGCAAATTAGAATTAAACTAAACCTTAGTTGATTAGGAGCTTAACTTGTGGGTAGAAAATTGTAAGTAACTCTTTGCAAACGAAATTGATTTAAAAGATGTTGACTTAAGAGAAACCAAGAAACTGAAACTTGGTCCTATAATCCTTTGTTATGCCCTTTTATGACATTAAGAATAAAAGAAACTTACACATGTGGAATCGTGAAATGTAGAAACATGGGATCTTACCTTGAAAACAAATAACTTGCAGTTCGTGTGTAGTCATAATGCTTCCAATCATGTACTTCTTCAAGATTGTTAGACGAGTACTTCTCGTAACGCTCTTTTTGTTATAAAGTGATGCCAACAAGAGACCTAAGAAACAATGTAAACGAGATGAAAGAAAAAAACAAGAGTATATGTGATAATGGTTTAGGAACAAAATTTCACTTGAAGTCCTTATGGTTGATTTAAGCATTGACTTTTTGTTAAGAATGGATACAAATTGTCCCAGAGAGACTAGGCATTTGAGCCAATATAGAGTCCACTTAAAATAAAAATCATGATGTGTAAATGCTAAATTGACTCAAACTAAATTTGGAACTAAAACAACCATAGCATGAAAAACAAACCTTTAACTGCAAGAACGAGTTATTTGGGAGACTCATAGTTGCTTAAAATTGACTTCAATTAACAAATAATCTATGGAAAATTAATGGGATTCGATAAAGAAATCAATCATGTATTCTCCTTTAAAGACTATTGCCCTGCAAAGTAAAGCAATTGAAGATTGTAAAGTAGGAAATTTTAAACCTTGTGTTTAATTCTCTTGAAAAATATAAGGTCATACAATGGAAACCTAAATTTAATGAAGATGTAAACCATAAATAGGCCATGTCATGGATTATGCCTACCTGGCGTTTCTTACTGTAATTGGGTCATTGTCCTGGTTTATGTCGAATTGAGTGTGACATTGATGGGCACCCTGTGTTATCCATATTGTATGAGTGGGTTCATGTTTATGTAATTGTATTATGTGTTCTTGAATTTCTCTACTTGGAGCCCTTGCATTGTTCTGTAGTGAGCAATGTACGTCAAAAGAAAATTATTCTTGTATTTTTACTGTTGTATTTGTGTGTGTAAGATGTGGGCATTATAAGGGATTTGCATGAATGAATAAGGTCATACTTAAATGATGAGGTTTTTTTAATATTATTAGTATTATTTTTCTTGCACTTATTATATTATGCACATTAATTATGTTAGTATCCATATCTTAAAATATATTTTTTCTTTGATGTTGGAAGGGAAAATTATGAGCCCTAAATCATCTTTTCTTTTGTTCATGTTTGATGGTGGTGCATTTCATGTTGTGATGTGTGTTTAAGAGGTATGGGAATTGTATGTGGCTAAAATTATTTTATGCCTATATATCAACTTAGATGAAGGTTAAAATCCATCTAGAGTATCCTATAAGAAAATCCCCTTGGTATATTGGCACCATAGATTTTTGTAAAAAGATTGATCTAGATGAGAACTAAAACAAGAATGACCCATGTCACCATCTATGGAAGGAATTGTGTGTGTATATTGTTAGAAGGTATAGAAATCCATTTTTATAGCCTAATGATCTAGAAAATTATCTAGAGAAGAATTTCTTAAAGTGTAACTTTAGAAATTTATATAATCTATGTTTGGAAAGTTTATTGAAAATTTTGAAATTTTTTATTTTTGAGAATATTATAGAATATTTTGAGCTTTAGGTAATTCTGGGATGCTTATTTATTATCATTCTGATCCATAATATAGTAGGAACTTAGCTCTTATTTTTAGTACATCCTCCAATTTTCAAATAAGGTCGACGAGCTAAGAGATATGAACCTGATATGGAGAACATAAAATAAAGACTTTTGTTTTTCCTTTTCTGTCCTTTCCTACCCATTTGAATTCAACTCAAGGGTCGATGCATGCTATCTCTATGTAAGATGAATTTTTTTCTCATTTGGAACCATTCAATATTCCTACCTATTTTGCATATTCTATATTCTATCATTATAAAATACACGGTCTGGAATGAAGAAACATGTTTTCAAGTTAATATTTTTGTAGACATAAGTTGTAGGATAATATTTTTTTAGGAAAACAACTAAAATATAGATATTTCCATTTTCATGAATCTTTATCATTAATGAATTTTGAGGAATTCATGTTTCCTACAAAGTTTTCCATTTCACATAAATTCTCAATTGTAATTTTCTTGAACATACATTTCTCTATTTGATATTTCCACTTTGTATGAATATTAATTTTAAATGATTTATTTCTATAGTTATAAATTTATTTTTACAATATAATTATGTTTTAATTCTAGACTATACTTTTATAATTATATGATACAATTCTTCAATTATATATTTAATCTATACATTTTAAATGTATTTTCATAAAATAAAATAAAATTCACTATTAGTATGTTGTCCATGAAATCCCCGCCATAAGTAGTATCATAGACATGTGCAAGAAATAGTCCCTCCAGCATATAAAAAGGAATGGGATCTGCATTACCCTTAATGGGTTTTCTAATATTTAGTTATCTTCACTTCAAGAGGGAAGATGAAAGCATTAGTAATACTATAGATCATGATTTCCCATTAAGCAGGGTAATAATTAATCTATGTTCTAGGGAGAGGGAATTTGTATATCATTTCTAATATTCCCACTTAGGATAATTAAATGTAGATTGCAAGATGAAAGAACTCTAATAACTAGAGAAGTTGAAATTTCTTCCAGATATAAAACATCAAAAGGTTTTTTACTTTTGTCTTATATTAAAAGTAGGATTAATGGAAATTAAAAACAAATTGAAAATTTCATTATGAGGAAGAAAAGGATTCACGATGAAACTATTGCACCCTAAGTTTCCATTTACACTTTGGGGGGATTGAAGGTTACAAACTATGTTCTTGATAGAATATCTCATACTATTATAAACTCTTATAATGCATATAATGTATAGTATATTTTCATATGCTAGTCTCTTTGATTTACATCCATTAGTTTACGAATAAAAGTGATACTTTTTTATTACTAGTTTCTTCTTAGAGATTTCTATAAAGATAGTAATCAACAAAGTGAGATAGGTAAATACTGTGATTGTATAAAAAGTTCATAAATTCACTAAACTAGAAGCAAGTGAAAGTTTTGGCTGCTATCTTATTCGGTACCATGAATCTAATAATGATGTTATCATTCAATAAATGAAACTATAAAAAGGTGTTTCACTTTTTTCTCATCTTAAAAGTAGGAGTAATGGAAATTAAAAAGAAATTTAAAATTCACTTATAAGGAACAAACAAATTCAAGATGAAACTATTGCACCCTAAGTTTCCATTTACACTTTGGGAGGATTGAAGGTTACAAAATATGTGCTTTAAAAAATATCTCACACTATTATAAAATATTATAATGCTCATAATGTATATTATATTTTCAAATGCTAATCTCTTTGATTTACATCCACTAGTTTCCGAATAAAAGTGATACTGTTCTTATTACTAGTATTTTTTTTTAATTTCCTTACATATAGTAGTCAACATAGTTCTATTGGGAAGTACCATAATTATACAAACAAATAATCAATTCACTTGAATAGAAGTAAGTTGAATTTTAGTATATTATCTTGCTTGGATCCATGAATCATACAAGGATGTTTTCATTCAATAACTTCCACCCAATTTTAGAGTTGGCATCCTAGGTTGGAATATACTCCACTACATTTTTGAAATAATTAATGGAAGTGAGGAAATACATGCGACCTATGTTGGAGTGTAGGTTCTATACAAAAATGAAGTATAAACCTCATTTTTGGAAGGGTTCTTTAATAATCATAGGAATAAAAGGAAAATAAGAAAGTCTTGGTCTTCTAAAAAATTGTTGACATGTATCACATTTTCCAACCCATTTATATGCATCTCAGAATAGGGTAGGAAATAATAGCCACATCTCATAATCTTATGAGTTGTAACCATTACAGAGAAATGGCCTCCGTGTGCCTAGTCATGATTTGAGTTAAAAATATTTTTATGATGTTCTTCCTAAATACACATTAGGAATGTAAAATCCATTCCTTATACATCACATTTTACTAAATGACATATTTTTATTCACTGAGGTGGAGACTACACGTTTTCTTATAAGATAGGCATGGAGGGTATACCCATAAGTTAGGAGATATATTATTTTTGCATACTAGGGATTGGTGATGTTTACAAACAGAACGAGAGGAATATCTCTAATAAAAATTGTATAACATTTCGAATAATATTCTCAATCCTCATAAGAAATTAGTTCACACAAGTCATTTCCATGTACCAATTTGGAAGGTTTGATGTCAAGATCATCATCTTTAAATTTTGAAAACCAATTTTATCTCCTTGCAATTGTGTCTTGTTACATCAAAATGGACTTAACTACTAGACTAAGAACCATGTGAAAAACATGAGAGTTTAGAAGATAAAAAATGAAATTCTTCAAGGATAAAACCACTTCATAAACATGATTTTCATGTTGTTAGTACTTAAGTTCATGTATTTTCAGAGGGGTATTCATAAATGCAATGGATGAATAAATTTTTTCTTAATTTTCTCGGATGAGACCTCTAAAATAGTATACTCTGAAGTATAATAATATAGAATGAACTATTTGTTGAATTATGGGCACACTAGAGTGTGTGATTTTGAAATAGAAATTTTGAAAGAATCAAAGGAATTTTTTCCTAGTTTACTCCATTTGAAATAGTCCTTAGCCTTCATAATGTTGACTATGTCCATTGTAAGCTAATTAAAATCAAAGACAAATCTTCTTAATAAATTCACTTTTCAAATCAAAGAGTGCACACCTAGTTTATTTGTAGGTAGATACATTCTCTAAATAGATTCCACTCTTTCTTGATAAATTTTCACTCCTTCCTTTTTCACAATATGACCAAGGAATTTTCCTTTAGTCACCCCAAATATTCAATTTTGTTGATTGAGGGATATGTGATTCCTCCTACATTGGATCACAACTATTTTAAGCTATTGCAAGTGATATTATATCTTCTTCAAGTATACTACAAGAACATATAGACATAAAACTATGCATTTGACTTCAAATACTTTAAATTCAAATCCATAATTTTCTAAAATGTGGCACCTTGGTTAATCAAGATAAACATCATACATTGATATGCAAAAGTACCCCATTGAGTGGTGAAGAAATTATTGAATTAGTTTTCTTTGTAAAATTTGATATGGTTATAACAGAAGAATAAATCAATCATAGACATTGTTTTTGAACCATTCATTAATTTTAAGACATGATCTATTACCATTAGTGGGTATTTCTCCTAAAGACAAGCTTGATTTAAGTTTACAAAATCCATACAGATGCAGATTTCGCCACTCTTATTTTTGACTTGTATAATATTGTAGATCTATGTTGAATTGTGGATAAGAGGGAAAAATTTAGTGGCGAATTTTTGTAAACTTGCGAATATCAGGGATTTTTGAAATTGGAAATGGCTAATTTTTAGTAGTCGGCTCGCACTCAATTCACCTAAAATTTCCAGCAATAAGTCATTTATATGGGTGAATTCACCTACTATTTATATGTTAAATTAACTTCTACATGTATTTAGAAAATGTTTCTTATCATTATACCCCATCCAAGAAAATTGTGCCCCTCTAAATCGCCTTCACCACGAAACATTTTTCAGAAATTTGCCATCGATTCGAAAGTCAATTTTGGAGATTCGCCACCGATTCTAAACTAATTTTATGGAGGGGGGTATTAATGAACCCTAGTGGATAGGAATGATGATACAAGCATTGAGTAACTTCTCAACCACTTCTTTGATTGTCCCAGAAATCTTTGGATTGTATTGTATTTTATTCTTCAACAAGGATTTTGCATCTAGTTTTAAGTGTATGGAGTGTTGCATTGATTTAGGTTGAAAGTATTCTAGATCATCATCTGAATATGGAAGTACATCAAAATACCTATGTAAATTTTTTGAGAAGTTTCTCTTTTCCTCGGATGAAAATCATTTTCCTATGTTTACCATCCTTAAATGTCACTTTTTCTAATGTTTATCTTTTCATATTATGATGAAGGTTTTGGTTGATCCTTGGCCTTACCATGGATAAAAATTTCATGCTTATCAAATAATTCCTCTAGTGACACTAACACCGTTGGAATTTTGATACGTTTCAATTTGATTACTCCATCTTCATCTATATGGTCAATTGTATTACTGTCACTATCATTTATTTTGAAACTCCCATGGGAGTGAGTCGTTTCTTTCAAACTACATACACATGAAATATTTGGTCTGCTGCAAGAAGGAAAAATGTGATTATCATCATTTAAAAGTTTCCATTTTTCTAAATTGTTTAACAAACTTGGGAGTAATATCATTTCTACTAAAAATGATTCTATAATGAAATCTGGATGTGGGATCATCAAAGAGGAAGATACTAGAAAAACATCATCCGTATAATTTTAATCTTTAGGAACTAATTTAATATGAAATCCATGAAAAAATTAAACATAATGTCATAATCTATTTATATAGTGGCGGCGAAGAGATTTATTCACTTCAAACATATATTTTACCTACTTCATGATTAACTAAACACATCCTTGTATGATGACCTTACTGATCCTAACTTGTCATTCCTTCAACTACTTATTAGTTGTGCATTGGAATATGAGGTTGACTAAGGTGATGTTGAGTGGAGAGGAAATGAGGTGGCATCCTACTTGGAGCCACATCATCCTCCTCTCTCCTTTTTCTATTTATTGAAATCATTTTACTTTTTTGGGGGTTAATTCATTATTTTGTGCTCTTGCATTTTTGGAGAGCTAGAGGATTGTTGAGAGTGCTTTTGGATTGTTAGAGATTATGGGTTCTTGCTTGGATTTGAGGAGCTAGGAGACTTACTCTTGGAACAAGATATACTATGGAAAGTTAGGAACTCTCCCTTATTTATGTTATGTTGTATTTTGTGTTTATATGTTTGTGCTAAGTATTGTTTTCTTTAGAAAGATTGTTAGGTGTGGTTAGATTGCCTAAGTTTGGAGTAGGAGGAGACTATAGGGATTTTTCATTCCGGGAGGCATAATATTTTACCCTTTTGTGGAGGGAGTTTGGGTTGGATGCCCCACCTTGTATAAGGAATGATTGGATTTATTTCTTGTTTCTTTTATGAGGGAGGCATAAGAGATTGGGGGAGACTTAATAGTATGTGGGAGGTACAAGGAGTACTTTAGGGAGGCATAATATTATGTAGGTTATTTGATATATGCATTGGTGGCTTTAAGGTGGGCATCCATTCCCATTGGGAGGCATAAGTGACCTCCCCATAGGTCTTTCTCGTTTGTCTTTAATTTTTAGCCTTGTTTACTTGTTGTTTTGTTGTTTTCCTTTCATTATTGTGTTGTAGATGATTGAAATGTGGTTGAAATGGTTGTGAATTATTTTAATGTTGTTGAATCTAATTGTGTCCATGTGTTGGAATTATCTTCCATTGTAATGTGGTTGGGGCTCGGGGGCCAATGGAGAGGATGGATTCTCCTCTTAATTGGATGTCTTGGTTGGGTGGAGAGTGTTGCCTCTCCCCAAATTTTGTTGAGAATCAAAAAAATATTGAAGGAGCTATCTTGTTAGAGTTTGGAAGCTTGGCGCTATCCTTGTTGTAATAAAATTCCTGTGTTATTATCACTTGGAGTGGAAGAACTTATAATACTGTATTCTATTTTAACTTGCATTGTTGTAGGATTTTACCACTTCAAGTGAAGGATATTATATTGGTCTTGTAAAGGAAATTTGTATTCAAATAGTTGTTATTAAAATTGTATTATATGTGGAAAGAATCAAATAGGAAAAGAAAGAGGAAAGATTTATATTGTAGAGTTAGTTTTGGAAATAGAAAAGAAAGAAATTATCTTTGTTGAAATCTTTGTTGTATTGTGAGAATATTAGTTCTTTGTGTTAAAAGATATGAGCTATTTCAATCGAAAAGAAAGTTTACTTTCATTTTGAAGTTGTTTTATTGTAAATGTGAAATAAGAAATATAGAAGTTGTAGATGTTGAAAATGTATACATAGTAGTTCAACTGGAATGGAAAATAAAGAGATAACATACATATGTTATAGTAAAAATGGGAACAAGAGAACAAGTTTTAAGTTTATTGTGTTTGGAAATATTTATTTTGAATTAATAAAAGAGCAATGTAGAAGTAGATATACAATCTGTTCTTTTACTTTTGAAATAGAAAGAAAATTTAGTTGAACAAACTGGAATACATATAGTTGTTACTATTGGATTTATAAATGTTTTAAATGAGTAATTTTAACTAAGAAATGAACAAATGCAAAAAAAATTCAAAAATGGAAACTCTTAATGTTCACAATTAATCTCATAATACAATTTTGTAACTTATAATAACTTTTAGCTGTTGAGAAAATTCTGAATTTAAGATTCTGTTTTTAAGAAATAGCACCACCACATAGGCCAAGGTGGTTGTCTCAAAACCACCGCTCAGTACGGCATTGGTCCATTACTTGTCACCAAGGCATGGTGGTGGTCCAAGGACTACTGGTCTGCTCTAGGCGGTGGTTCTGTCACTTATGACAGAAATCTGTAGATCTGTGCCTTTGCATAAATTTTAACTAGTATATACCTATTTATAAGTTGTAAAATTTAACCTATAATCACCATCAACCAAACAATTGGTAATCCTATGGTTTTGAGCAATAAAAACATACAATTGGAAGATGAAAACCATTCCTTCTCATTTGTATTTATGGGATTGGGTTTACCCCAAATTTGAAAACCCAAATACACTTAGAGTGGATACAAAACCAGATTGGTGGAGAAAGGCCCCTCCCAATCCTTGAATGGAAGTAATAACAACAATAAAAATTTAATCTAAGCTAATCTAAACCATGTCTCATTGTAGAATCCTTCATGGATCTTCCTCTTTTTCTCACATGGCTCCTTCCTCTCCTACCTGCAAATTATAACAAAAGAAATAGACCAAATGAGGAAAATAGAATAAAGGAAAGGATTTAATAAAATTCATAAGGATTTTAGGGATAAGTTTGGAACCCTGGGATCTAGTGGCCATGATGGATTTGATCTAAGGGTAGAGGATTCACCCTACTTTTTAATGTAGAAATGTATTTTTAATTTTTAATTTAAAATCCTTAAGGGTATGTGTAGATCGGTGAATGGGGCCATTTAAATTGCCTTATAGTGCTAAACATTTGTTAGTTCTTAGGAATCCTTGGGAAGTCGCAAAAAGGATTCTAAGTTAATAAGATAATGAATTTAATAAATTAACATAAGGTTAACCTTTCCAGGATTGAACATTATCTAAAGAGAAGAAAATATTTAATTAAGTAAATTAATCCTTGGGACCTTCCTAATGAATAATTGATTAATGGACCTTAGAGATAAATTTGAAAATATGATAACATTTTTAACTAGACCTGGTTCTTCAATCACAAATATGAGTTTAGAGGTTTAAGTTAGTTTAATGAACCCTAAGGGGTTAATCACCCTTGTAACATTCTTTTAACCTAAATAAAAAAAAACATTTAGTCACAATTTTTGGGATAAGTGCTTGGTTGAAGTGTGTTCCTATAACATCATTTTTGTGGGCATTATACTTTGTATCAGAGTCATCAGTTCAAATCTTGGAACCTTGGGAAAACCTAGAAAACATGAGACATGAACATTTAACCTAGTGCAAAATTGTTTTATTTTAATCTAATAAACCACAATGTCTAATAATTGTATAACTTAGAAAACATAGAAAATTGAAACAAGACCTAGATAAATGAACTAACTCTCACCTTGATCTATACAAGAGGCACAGATAAGATGAGGGGTCTTTTCACATAGACCTAGATTTACCACCTCTAGAGCAGGCTGTAGCGGCCATTCTACCTCATATTTTACAGAGGCTTTAGGATGTCAATGCCGCTATACACAGAGAGCCTTTAGGAGGACAATCTTTTAGACATGACATGGACCTGTCAGTGGAGGCCCACATATCCCCTCGACACAGCAAGGAGTATAGCAAAGAGAACTTCCACGCGGAGTCAGCTAGGGTAGATTCACCATAGAGAGGACATGGGGATAGGATCTAAAGTCATAGAGACTGGTCTTGGAGCCCTAGAAAGAGGGAGGAGCAAACAAAGAGACCTAGGGATCTTCAAATGTCAGCAACAGACCATATCAGGGAGATCCTGAAGCTATGACTATGACACTATTCTAGTGATACATGACATTTTCAGGTAGAGGCCTGGTTGGTGAGCTTGAGTGGATGCTTCAAGCTCTGCCCTTGTACTAGCAACACGAAAGCATGTGTTGCGATCCATCTTCTGAGGGATGGAGCAGGAGTTTGGTGGAGGACTGAGGAGAAGAAGCTCCCTGTTGACTTAGATACAGTTACTTGGAAGCTATTTGAGGAGAAATTCAATAGAAGGTATTTTCCCAGGAGGTTTATTTAGCAGTGGATAGACGAGTTTCATGACCCCCATCAGGCATTGATGACTATAGCCAACTATGAGAGTTGATTCCTAGACCAACTCCAGTACACGGACTATATGCAGGATGAGAAGGTATGGATTCAGAGGTTCATCTGTGGCCTAAAATTTAATGTGGGTGGCGCGGTGTGCATTCACTACCCATAAAAACTAGCAGATACCGTCGAGAAGGCCTATATTGCAGTGGAGACATGGGGAAAGACACAACAAGCTAGAGACAGAGTTTGGAGCCATATCCATCAAATGCAGGATGACATATCGAGGAGGTTAGTTCCTCCTCCACGTGGTGGACATAGTTCAGGACAGGCTTCGTTCAGTCCAACACAACAATGACCTCAACAGCAACAACAACAATAGACATGCCCATCTTACAAACCTCCTCAAATATTTGATGCACATAGGGGGAAAAGTATGGGGCCTCCTCCTAGAGATCCCATCAGGACATAAGGTGCACCGAGAGATTAGTTAGTAGGATCTCTTTAGCAGAGACCTCAGTCATCCATAGCTGGATCGTCAAGATCCAAAATTCAGACCTGTAGAGTACCGGCTGGAGAATTATCCCACTAGAGAGGACCAGGAAATTGTTATGGTTTTGGTGTTACTGGACATCATTGGAGAGATTGCCAACAAAACCCTAGCAATAAGGGTGAGATGTAGATCTTAGAGCCTACTATTGGAGATATGGCACGGAGCCATCGGATCTGCCAACTGGTCAAGAACATCCAAGCTAAGCACTAGAGTACCTTGATAGAGATGACATGTAGTATTGGTGGTAATTCCATCTCTATATTGTTTGATTCTTGCCCTTCTAATTCATTTATTACACCATCCTTAGTAGAGCATTGCAGGCTGGTGACAGTTAGACAGTGTCGTAGTTGGAATGTTGAGATGGCTTCTGGAGCGAAAATTTCTGAAGACTCCATAGTTAAGGAGTGTGTAGTGGACTTGGGACCCTTCACCACTACCTCAGATCTTTGAATCCTTCCGTTGGGTTATTATGGTGTCATCTTATGCATGGACTGGTTATCTGCACACAGAGCTAGAGTGGACTGTTACCACAACACTGTTAATTATACCGATGATCTAGGAGTGGATTTAGTGATACTAGGTTTTAGGAGGCCCGTTTCCATTCACACTATCTCCACTATGCATCTTAAGCGGTGTGTGTGATGGGGTTGTTATTTGTATGCTATTACGGTTAGTGATAGGTCTGAGGATGAGTCTAGTGGACCATCCCTAGATGACCATCACATCTTGAGAGAGTTTTCTGATGTTTTTCCACAGGATATATCAGGGTTACCACCCCCATGTGAGATATATTTTCACATAAATCTAGTTCCAGGTGCAGATCCTATCTCATGAGCACCTTATCGGATGACTTCCTCTGAGCTCTGTGAGCTCAAGTTGTAGCTAGAGGGCCTTCTGAAGAAAGGCCTAATCCATCCTAGTGTATCCCCTTGGGGTGCACTAGTTATTTTTGTAAATAAGATGGATGGATCTCTGCAGTTGTGTATTGATTACTACTAGCCAAACAAAGTAACGATCAAGAATCGTTACCTCCTTCAAGGTATTTATGATTTATTTGATCAGATGAAGGGGGTCATAGTTTTCTCCAAGATAGATGTTATGTCAAGATATCATCAGCTGAGGATTACAAAGGTAGATATTTGAAATACCACCTTCCGTATGAGATATGGCCACTACGAGTTCACAGTTTTGACTTTTGTTTTGACCAATTCCCCTGCAGTGTTCATCAACTTGATGAATGGGGTGTTTAGGACATTCTAGGATTGCTTCCTACTCATCCTCCTTGATGAAATTATGATCTACTCACGTATGCATGAGGAGCACGAGGAGCACCTTTGTTACGTTCTTTAGTGTCTTTGTGAGCATCATCTTTACATGCATTCTTTCAGAAAAAAGTGCAATAATTGGGCCACATCATTTCTGGGGAAGGTATCGTAGTCAATCCTTCCAAGATTTGAGCCATCATGGATTAGCCAACACCCACTAGTGTGACCGAGGTGCACAGCTTCATGGGTTTAGTAGGTTATTACATGATATTTGTTCAGGACATTTCTCAAATTGCACACCCCATGAGTTCCCTTAAGCAGAAAGGGAAGAAGTTTTTTTGGTCAAACAGATGTGTGTAGGAATTTAATACACTAAAGGAATGACTCACGAAAACACCTATTCTAGCAGTGCTAGATCCTCATGGTGAGTTCTACATTTGTACAAATGCTTCTTTGGTAGGATTTTGATATGAATTGATGCAGGAGGGTAGAGTAGTTTCTTTTGAGTCTCGTAAACTCAAAGATTATGAGATCAATTATCAAAGTCATGATCTTGAGCATGCAACAGTTGTAAATGCCTTAATGCGAGGAAGAAATTTTCTTCTTGGTTGGAAATTCACACTCAGGACTGATCACTTGAGTCACTGCCACCTCTTCACGTAGCCCAATATCAACGCTCATCAGCCACGTTGGATGGAGTTACTTTGTGAGTATGATATGGAGGTCAAGCATGTGAAGGGGAAGGAGAATTTGGTTGCAATTGCTTTAAGTAGATGGAGACACATGGCTATGGATACTTTAGTGGGCACCAATTTGTGGAGTAGGATTTTGTAGCAGCTTCCTCATGACAGGCTTTACCTTACATCTAGAGCAAAGATTGATTCCAATAGACCCCTTGAAGGGAGATTTGATGGATTTTCATTAGAGGCATAATGTCTTCTCAGACACAGAGGTCGGATATATGTTTCTAGACATGGAGACTTGAGAAGGGTACAATGGGACATATATGATGAGACTGTAGCTATATCGAAGGATGCTACTTTACTACGAGTTCATTTTCCACACCTATTCTAGTAACTTCTAGGAGGGAGTCGAGTCTAAGGGGAGGTGGATGTAGTGCCCACTTTCCTTTGATACCTTTTTCTTTTATTTTCATACTATCTACTACACTTATGGAAATTTTTGTAGCCATTTGATTTAGCATGATACTAAATGTTAGAGATAATGGACTGTTGTTGATTCAATTCATATTGATGTTGGTATACTGTGGGAATAGTTATATATATATATATATATATATATATATTTCTAACATGTGATATAATTTCGTAACCATCACTAGACCTTTGATAATTGGATTGATATTGTGATCATTTTGACATGGATGAAATGTGGAATAGAAATGTTGCTAGAAATTGAATATGACATCATAATCTCCTAGATGATACTTGATTCGTATATAGGTTATTTTGGAGTTATATTGTATATTTTATCATAGATGTTTTTAATGCGGCCAAGATGCTGAAGAGTGTATTTATATGTTTTGCAGGTGAAATTATTCACAAAAAACATCAGGGGGATTGGAGACCAACCAAATTGGAATTATGGATGAATTCAACAAGGGTCACCATGACAACATGTAATTGTGTGTGTGTTAGAATTATTTGGCTAGGGAAAAATTGTGACCAAGGGGTCATGTGTTGTATTTTATTTTAGTTTCCCTTTTTGTTAATGTTAGTATGTGTTTCTTTTAGTAATGTAATTTAATTGTTATCATTATTTATATTTTAATTTATGTCTTAACCCTTTATTATTAATGCATTGTAGTGTCTTAATTAAGCTAATTTAACCTTGTCCTAAACTAATTAAAGATGTGACAAAAAGGAGTTCATTTATTAGAATTGATGTGATCTTGGATTTTGTGTTATGTGTTGAATGCTTGATATCTTGAGTTTTGTACACTCTATCCTTCACGGGAAACTAGAATTTGGCCTTATAGGCCAAGTTTGGAAGCTTGTGGGACAAGTCAAACTTGTTCCACACCTCTTACATTACTATGTCAACCCTACCTATGGGTTGGGGGGTAACAATTAGACCCCAATAGGTGTTTTGGGAAGATAAAAAGGTGAAATGTTTATTGCACTTTCTTTCAAATAATTAATTTTGTCCTTAGGGGGTGTGGGCTTAGATGGTGTGTGTAAGTAACTTGTCATTCCTTCAAGCACTTATTACTTGTGCATTGGAATATGAGGTTGAATAAGGTGATGTGGAGTGGAGAGGAAATGAGGTGCCATCCTACTTGGAGCCACATCATCCTCCTCTTTCCTTTTTCTATTTATTGAAATAATTTTGCTTGTTTGGGGGTTACTTCATTATTTTGTGGTCTTGCATTTTTGGAGAGTTAGAGAATTGCTGAAAGTGCTTGTGGATTGCTAGAGCTTGTGGATACTTGTTTGTCTTTGAGGATCTTGGAGACTTACTCTTGGAACAATCTCTACTATGGAAAGGTAGGAGCTCTCCCTTATTTATGTTATGCTTTATTTTGTGTTTATATGCTTGTGGTGAGTAGTGTTTTCTTTGGCATGCTTAGAGTAGGAAGAGACAATGGGGTGTTTTCATGTAGGGAGGTATAATATTTTACCCTTTTGTGGAGGGATTTTGGGTTGGATTCCCCATCCTGTATAAGGAATGCTTGCATTTCTTTCTTGTTTCTTTTACGAGGGAGGCATAAGAGATTGGGGGAGACATATAAGTATGTGTGAGGTATAAGGGGTACTTTAGGGAAGCATAGGAGTATTTAGGGGATTTGAGATATGCATTGGAGGCTTTAAGGTGGGCATCCATTCCCATTAGGAGGCATAAGTGGCCTCCCCATAGGTCTTGCCCCTTTGGCTTTCATTTTAAGCCTTGTTTACTTGTTGTTTTGTTGTTTTCATTTCATTATTTTGTTGTAAATGAATTAAATGTGGTGGAAATAGTTGTGAAATATTTGTTTGTGTTGTGCAATCTTGTTGTTGCCATGTGTTGGAATTATCTTCCATTGTATTTTGGTTGGGGCTCAAGGGTGAATAGAGAGGATGGGTTCTCCTTTTCACTGGATGTCTTGGTTGGGTGGAGAGCATTGCGTCTCCCACCATTTTGTTGTGAATCAAAAAAATATTGGAGGAGCTATCTTGTTCGAGATTGGAATCTTGGAGCTTTTGGGGGAGTCCCTAAGAAGATCCTTCTTGTAATAAAATTCCTTTGTGTTATTCCCACTTAGAGTGGAAGAACTTGTAATATTGTAATCTATTTTAACTTGCATTATTGTAGGATTTTCTCAGTTCAAGTGGAGGATATTATATTGGTCTTGTAAAGGAAAGTTGTATTCAAATATTTTTTATTAAAATTGTATTGTATGTGGAAAGAAACAAATAAGAAAAGAAAGAATAAAGAATTATATTATAGAGTTAGTTTTTGCAAATAGAAACGAAAGAAATTCTCTTTGTTGAAATCTTGGTTCTATTATGAGAAAATTATTTCTTTGTGTTAAAAGATATGAACTATTTCAATGCAAAAAAAATTTTACCTTCATTATGAAGTAGTTTTATTGTAAATTGTAAATAAGAAATATAGAAGTTGTAGATATTGAGAATGTATACATAGTAGAATTGGAATGGAAAATAAAGAGAGAACACACATATGTTATAGTAAAAATGGGAACAAGAGAAAGTGTTTGAAGTTTATTGTGTTTGGAAATATTGATTTTGTATTAAGAAAATAACAATGTAGAAGTAGATATAAAATATGTTATTTTACTTTTGAAATAGAAAAAAAAATTAGTTAAAAAAATTGGAATAGATCTAGTTGTTACTATTGGATCTATAAATGTTTTAAATGAGTAATAGAAACTCTATATGTTCACAATTAAGCTTAGAATGCAATTTTGTACCTTATAGTAACTTTTAGTTATTTAGAAAATTCTTGATTTAAGGTTCTCTTTTTCAGAAATAGGACCGCCGCCCTATGCAGAGTGGCAGTCTTATTACTACTGCTCAGGCTAAGGTGGTAGTCTCAAAACACTTCTCAATAGGGTAGTGGTCTATGGCTTCTCACCCAGGTAGGGTTGTGGTCTCAGGACCGTTAGTTTGCTTTGGGTGGTAGTTCTATCACTTATGATAGAACTCCACGGATCTGCACTTGCGTATAAATTTTGACTTGTATATACCCATTTCTAAGTTGTAAAAATTAACCTATAATCACCAGCAAGCAAAGAATGAGTAATCATATGGTTTTGAGAAATAAAAACATACAAATGGAAGATTGAAAACATTCCTTCTTATTTATATTTATGGGATTGAGTTCTCCCCAAATTTGAAAACTGAAATACACTTAGCGTGGATGCAAAA
Organism: Taxus chinensis; assembly: GCA_019776745.2. NCBI lineage: Eukaryota > Viridiplantae > Streptophyta > Pinopsida > Cupressales > Taxaceae > Taxus > Taxus chinensis. The sequence continues at coordinate 425,618,304 of CM034155.1, read as the reverse complement.
CCAGATTGGTGGAGAAAGGCCCCTCCCAATCCCTGAATGGAAGTAATAAAAACAATAAAAATTTAATCTAAACTAATCTAAACTAGAACTCCTTGTAGAATCCTCCATGGCTCTTCCTCTTTTTCTCCCATGGCTCCCTCATCTCCAACCTACAAATTCTAACAAAAGAAATAGACCAAATGAGGAAAATAGAATAAAGGAAAGGATTTAATAAAATTCATAAGGATTTTAGGGCTAATTTTGGAACCCTAGGATCTAGTGGCCAAGATTAATTTGATCTAAGGGTAGAGGATTCACCCAACTTTCTTAGGTAGAAATGTATTTTAAATGTATAATTTAAAATCCTTAAGGGTATGTGTAGATGGGTGAATTTGGCCATTTAAATTGGCTTAGAGTGCTAAACCTTTGTTCGTTCTTAGCAAGCCTTAGGAAGACACAAAATTAACTCTAAGTTAATAAGATAATGAATTTAATAAATTAACATAAGGTTAACCTTTCCAGGATTGAACATTATCTAAAGAGAAGAAAATATTTAATAAAGTAAATTAATCCTTGGTACTTTCCTAATGAATAAGTTATTAATGGAGCTTAGAGATAAATTTGAAAATATGATAACCTTTTAACTAGACCGGGTTCTTCAATTGAAAATCTGAGTTTAGAGGTGTAAGTTAATTTAATGAAACATAAGGGATCAAACACCCTTGTAACCTTCTTTTAACCTAGATAAAAAAATTGGTGTCAATTTTTCAGGTTGAGTGTTAGGTTAAAGCGTATTCCTAGAATATCATTTTTGCAGGCATTATAAATAATTTCTAATATTTCGATAATCTCTAAACTATGTCGTAGACAAGGCTAAAATGAGATACAAATTTATGGTTGTTGGCTGTTTCGTAGGTCTTAGGCCAAATATCAGTTTCATTAGAGCTTGGTAAAGGAGGAAAGGGTCCTTCTAGTTGGAGGTTATGAATATAATGGGGGTTGAATTTATTTTCTATTTAAAATAGGAGAAGGATTTGTAAAAGGTGTTATAGGGGGTGTCATTGTTCTATGGAAGAGACACCTTTAGCATCCATCACTAGAAACTTGGGATATGTCATGATTTTTAATTTCAGTCTCTCCATGTTTGGATTTTCCTCCCAACACTCCCTTTGTAATTATGGGATCCTAAAGTGTTTTTAGGGATAGCCAGATCCATGGAATGCTGATAGTTGTTGACCCAACAACAAACATATAGTCTAGGTTGGTCTTTATACGGTTATGCATCAATGTTCCCATCAGATCCTTGTTATCCAAAATATTTATTTTAAAATCTTCACTGGAAATATGGGAACAATATATAGATAGATAAATTTTTCCAATATCATGTACCTAATGCAGAGGAGTTTTCCATGAGGTAGGAAGATGTTTTCATGGGGATTCATCGACTCAGATGATGAGTATTGGAAGCTGGAAGATGAGTCAGGGGATGAAGATGGTGAAGAAATAAGGAGGATAGAGAGTTCAAGGAATTCTTCGTGGAAGATCCTCTGCTTAAGGTGTCTGCTGATCAGGTGCTAGGTGTTTGTCTCGAGAAATCCTCCTTGGTTGGTACTGGTGTAGGTTAAACGAATGTCAGGATGGGTGCAATTGAAAAATGTTTGAATGATGACAGGATGGGTGGGACTTGCTGGTGGGTGGTGACCATTCAAAATTTGAATCAAACATTTATGGTGTTGATAGAAACACTTACAAATTAAATATTGCCCCTTGTGTTGATATTGCACGTGTGACTCGTGAAAATGGATGGGAGAAAGGATGAATCATAGAGGCTTTGGATTGAACGATCGAGGTGGACCTTGATTTGGATATGGGTGTTGATTTTGGAGGTGACTTTGACTCCATGAATTCTCTTTCCATTGGATATATTTATTTTGAGACTTGCACTATAATTATAAAGTGCCAAATATGGAGGAGTGTTGTAATCAATTGTGGACACAATTTTGGCTGAGCCCGACGTACTAAATTTTTGGGAGTTGTCATTTGTACCTATCATGGATTCTGAGAATGATATTCTTTTCTCTGAAGTATGTGGACTTCAAGATGATATTGTAAAATTTGTGGAAGAAAATAGATCACTCAAGAAGTGAAATTCTCTTCTACAATCACTCATTCATAATAAGGATACAATAATACACTTCCTGTAGAACAACCTTGCTAGCCTACAACATCACCATCATATTGTGGACAACCATATCCATGCTCCTAGTCCACTTGCAGCTATTGCTCTTGAACCCACTAACATTGATCTGTCAGTCTTTGAGTCTGTTCCTGCTCTTAATGGTCATACACCTATGAAGCTTATTACTGCATGCTCTTCCACATATGTGCCTATTATAGTTCAACATGTTGTGTATCCTACTTCTGCTCAGCTTCATGGACTTTTTAATAAGCATACCATTGCATTCAGTTCTCGCATGCTCCGTTCTATGGGTCTCACTAGTGGAGTCATTGGCAGACATTCACAGGGTAGTGTTTCCTCTCTTCCACATGTTAAGTGGAATTCTCACCATGAAATTGGTTTTCATGCAATCATGATATCCTAAAACTGAAAATCCCAAAGCCTGAACCCTCGAAATCCCAAAAACCTAAAAAACTGAAATCCCAAAACCTGAACCCCCAAAGTTTTGAAACCTGAAGTCTGAATTTTAGACTTTGGTGTTTTGGAAATTTGGAACACTTGAGCCAACTTGAGTGATGAATAGTAACATCCACCTCTAAAGTGCAAATGCCCAAAGCTTTGAATCTTGAAATTCTGAAATTTTAGATTTTGGAGGATATAATGCAATTTTAGAGTCTAAAAAGGGCAGATTAACCATTGGCATTTTTTATGGTATGGCACCCTCATGTTTAGATTGCCATAACATTTTATTGAAAGCTCATATTTACACAAAATCAGATTATTTGGAAATCTCTAAATGTCCTTTACATAAGTACAGTCTTCCATTTTAAAGGTTATTTCTGTATTTTCCACCTAAAAAATGATGAGGTATGGGCTTCCTTTCTTTTCCAACAAGGTAAAATATATGGGGGTATGTGTTTTGCAGTGGGTTTTTAATGCATTTTTTAGTGGTTGAAGTAAGATTTTGAATTATTCTCTTGCCCTTCTCTCATTATTCCTATATATGGTAAGGAGGAGCTCATTTCAAAAGTTTGGACAACTTGTATATGCCCGTCCCTTCTTCTTATTGTTTGCAAGAGATTTTGTTGCGATTCCAAACCTCCCTACTAGACATTGTAATGCAAAATGTGTGCCTTTTTCCATAAATGTGATGTACTGTATCAACTTGAGAGAAATAAAATCATATCTGTGGATGTCTCAAAACCTCTATTTGCATTGTTGTGTTTTGTTGTGTTTTTATTGCAAGATTCTAATTGTGTTGTGTTTATTGTGCATGTCTTTAAACACTCCTTAGTGCATCACCTTCCCTTAGATTATGTTTGAATTATCATGCATTTTCTCTAACTTTGTCTCCTTAGGAAAACATTTTATTAGAGTTAGATCTGCAAATATTTGCACTTTGGAGTAGTTGGCACTAGGATAGGATAAGAAGTTAGACTTAATCCAAAGAGCTTTCCCAATTTCAAAGTCCAAAACCTTGGGAAAAGCTCCATGTTATGTAATCACAGTGATAGTTTCAATCTATCAAGTTACAAAAAATTAGGGGTGTTGTGATTCTGCATCAATAGGTGATCCTTGTGCTCCTCACACATACATGAGTAGATAAAAATGTCATCAAGGAAAATGAGTAAAAAGTGGTCTAGAAAATTCTTAAACACGTTGCTTATTACACTCATGAACAATAGAAGGGAATTCATCAGACCGAATGGCACAACTGTGAACTCAGAGTGGCTATATTTCACATGGAGAGCTGTCTTGTAGACATCTGCCTCTGTAATATTCAACTGATGATAACTGGACTTAAGGTCAATCTTAAAAAATATTGTTCCCCCTTCATTTGATCAAAGAAATCATCAATTTGAGGAAGGGGGTAATGATTATTAATCGTTACTTTGTTTAATTTGCTATAGTCCATAGAAAACAGCAAGGATCTATCCTTCCTCTTCACAAAAATCACTTGTGCACCCTAAGGATACACACTAAGATGTATTAGGAATTTCTCAAGAAGGAGCTCAAGCTGTAACTTGAGATGATATAGATTAGGGGTGGTCATCCTATATGGAGAGCATGAGATAGGCTATGCTCCTAGAACAAAATTTGTGAGCAATTCTATCTCATTTGAGGGAGGTAACCCTCATAGATCACTCGGAAAAACATCAGAAAAATCCTACAAACTGGGGTGATCATGAAGTTGATTTCCACTAGCCCTATCCTTTGACCTGTCACTAATTGGAATAAAATACAACTAACACCCATGTGACACACACTATTTAAGATGCATAGCGGAAATAGTGCAAATAGATATGGGTCTCCTAACTCAAGCTATCATTGACTCAACCCCCAAATCATCTACACAAGATATAACCTTACTGTAACAATCAACTCTATCTCTGTGTGTAGATAATTAGTCCATACACAAGATAACTCCATAACAACCCAAAGGAAGGATACAAAGATCCAAGGTAGTGCTGAAGGGTCCTAGGTCCACTATGCACTCCTCAACTAAGGAGTCTACAGAGAGCTTGGCTCCATAAGCCATATAAAAATACCAAATAAGGCCCTTCCTAACTACCACTATCCTACATCCCTCTACTAAATATGGTGTAATAAAAGAATCAAACGAGCCAAAATTAACCATAATAGAGGTAGGGATACCATCAATGCTACTTGTAATCTCAATCACTGCATAAATTCGATGGCTACATCCCATGTCACCAATTGTAGGCTCTGAAATTGGTGCCTTACCCTTGTTATTAGGGTTTTGTAGGAACTCTATCGTATAAGTACACCACATCCATATCAACTACCTGTTAGCCTCTAATGAGATGCAGCTCCAACAGGTACTTTAGTACTCTGTGTCATGGATCATGATGATCCTGCTATGGACTACTGTGGTAGCTACTAACAATCTCCTACTGACCGAGCACTAGGTGCTCCTTGTATCCCAATGGGTACTCTAGGAGGAGGCCCCATAGTTCTTCCCTGTTAAGTATCAAATATTTGTGGAGGTTTAAAAGATGGACGAGTATTATGTTATTGCTGATGTTGAGGTGGATATTGTAGTGGCTTGAAAGAATAAAGTATAGAACCATGTCCGCCACAAGGAGGAGGATATTATCCCCTCGACCTACTATCCTACATATTCCAAATCTAGATCCTCACTCTATTTTTGTCCTACTATGTGTTCCCCTTAGTCTCCTCCTCAATGTACACCTTCTCAATAGCCTCAACTAAGGTCTATAGATGATGAATGCATATTGTACCACCAAAATCTAAGTTAAGACCCCTAATGAACCTTTGAATCCTCACCTACTAATCATTCATGAAGTCAATATACTAAATAAAATCAAGAAACTGACTCTCAAACTCCACTGTTGTTATGGATACCTGACGCAAGTCATGAAACTCATCTATCCTCTACTGAATAAACCTCATGGATACGTATCTTCTCCTAAATCACTCCTAAAAAATCTCCCAACTAAATATCTATGATTCTATGTGTATATTTTTCTCCTCATTCCCCCACTAGGTACTTGCTCCATCCCTCAAGAGATGAGTCACAACACAAGACTTCACGTTGCTTGTACATGGGAAAATCTTGAAGCTTCCACTCAAGATCACTAACTAAGCCTCTACCTGAAAACCTTATGTATTACAAACATAATGCGAGGGGAATAACTTCACGATCTCCTTGATATGATCTATAACTAATGACTCATGACCTCTAGGTCTCTCTAGATTCTCATCCCTTAGCTTAAGGCTCCTAGATCTATCTTTGTGTCCTATAACCCTATCTCCATGCCCCCTCTGAGGTAAATCTTCTCTAACTGACTCCATGTTATTTTTATTTTCCCTATGCTTAACATAGTGTCTCAAAGGGTATTCAGCCTAATGTGATGGCTCTATATTATGTTGGCTAGGTCATTCCCCTACTACTCCACCTCGTATAGCTACATTGACATCCTATAATGTCTATAATATTTGCAGTAGTATAACAACAACTACCTACTCTAGATGTGTTATATCTAGCTGCACATGAAAATCCCCCTCATCTTATTTGCACCTCCTACAAAAATCAATACGAGATTTACTTTACCATTCTAGGTTTTGTTTCAGTTTTCTAGGTTTTTTTAAAAATCATGCAATGTTGTGTGATCTAGTTGTAAGTTTTACTAGGTTAACTGTTTGTGTTATCAAGTGTGCCCAAGGGTCCAAGCGTTGAACCCATGGCTCTGATACCAAGTGTAACGACCACTTCCCACATCCCAAGAAAAAACCCAAGAGTAGGTAGGAAAAATCATGGAATATTTCTTTTTTTTATAAAAGTAGTTGCAATGAGATAACCTTCAACTAGATTTAATTTATTTAGCAATTCATAATTCCTTCATTTTATTTAACAAATTATTAATATTATTTTAATTCAACTTTTTTGGATTAAATCCCTACCCAGGGTTCCTGTTAAATTTCATTAATAACCCTTACAAGTCATTAGATAAAATACCTTTATTACAACATTTACTTAATTTGGTATTATATTTCCTAAGTCATTTATTGCCTTAGCATCCTAGGGTCAAGATATTATTTACCCTAACCAATTAATTTGTTTCAAATATATTTTAACTTTTAGAATAAAACATTGTGTAAGTTTAATTTATTCCATTCCTAAAGTCAATGCATTTATAAAAAAGGTCACTAAACTAAATAATAAGGTAATATTTTAATATTAACTTCTAGTACCCCTTTATGTGGCCACATTAACAAGTTACACATACTTTTTATTTAAAATTATATTCCCACAAAAATCCTCACCTAATTTTTGTTGGGAGGAATCATAACCGTTGGATGGATTTAATTTGGGTGCTTGGATCTTAGGGATTCAACTAACCCTAAACTTCCTTTTGGAAAGCTCTTATTCATTCTTTTGGCTTATTTTCTCATTTTTGATTTTCACGTTTAGGAGGAGAAGAAGGAGGGAGACCATGGAAATCCACTCAAGCTTGAGGATATATACTCATTCTTATTTCTTGTTCCATTTTTATCCTCTCCTAGGGTTTTTTCCTTTTTTTATTTGATATAATATACTTCATTTGTATTCTCCCTATTTGGGTATGGGATTTTTTCACCCTTTTTAAAAAACCAGTTTAAAATAGTGTCTATACACCAATGATTTGGGTGTATATACATATAATTTCCTTTTTTCTCTTATCTAAATAAATATTTTAGTAAAACCTAAAATCATGAAAAATTGTTATTATATACATATAACTATATATAATATTAAATAAAATTCATGTATTATTTAAATAGCAGAGTTCATTTTATATGTTACAGGTTTGAATAATGCACATACCACTTTATTTTATTAAGACCGAGTGCAATGTTATGCGACAATATTGAAAATAGTGTTGTTTGCATTAAATTTTTGGTAGAGTTTATAGTTTGAGGTGGGGGATGGCTGGTTGGGCCCACCCACCCATCTAAAAATATTAAAACAATCAATGGGGGGAGGTTTCCGAGCCCACCCCTCATCCTATAATAATATGGGTTGGTGGATGGGGTCGGTGACCTCCCCCCCATGCCCCAAAAACCAATACATATAACCAATATGCCTACAACCGCGTAGGCTTAAACTACTATTCAAAGCAAATATATATATATATATATATTTCTTTGAATAATCCTATTAAATATTAATGCTTCTTATATGCATAAATACATACATACATACATACATACATACATACATACATACATACATACATATATATATATATATACATATATATATGGATGTATGTATATGTATATGTATATGTATATGTATATATATATACATACATACATATATATATATATATATATATATATATATGTATGTATATGTATATATATATATATGTATGTATATATGTGTGTGTGTGTGTGTGTGTCTGTATGTATGTATATGTATATATATATATGTATGTATATATATGTGTGTGTGTGTGTGTGTGTCTGTGTTTATATATATATATATATATACATATATACATATATATATATACATACATATATATATCTATATATATGTAGATATATATATGTGTGTGTATATATATACATATATGTATGTACATATATATATATACATATATATACATATATATATATATATATATATATATATATATATACATTTTAATGTTTATAATAACATTAAAAAAAATTAATTCTTTTATCTATTATCAATAAATATAAGATTATATTATCTTATATATATATATAAAAATATGCTTACTTTAAAAGATCAATCGATTTATATGACAAAGAGAAACAAAAAATAAGGAATTAAAAAATTTCTAGCTATTTGTAGATGAAAAATTTGAGAAAAATAATAAAATCACTTGTTCAACCTAATGTAGCTTGCAAGGAGAAGATCTCTCCCTTTCTTTTCAACTTCAAAAACAAAACTCTAAACAACTACTTTCTTCCTACAACAAAATATGAGATGTAACTAAAATTTCATTATTTCTAATATATTTTCTTTTTAAAAAACTAATAAGAGACTATTTCCGTTCTTCAACATAGTAAATAAATGACAACCATTTCAAACAAAAAGATTATTTTGAACAAGAATACCAATCATTTTAAAATTAACTCATCACACTTTTAAGGCAAAGAGTTAAGTTGTATATAAGTTGTGATGGAGAGAAGTTTATTTTCATTTTCAAAACTATTTCAAGGTTATTATTTTCTCTTAATAATACAAGACTTTCATTTTACAAGAAACAACATATTTAAAATACAAGTTTTCATTCAATACATTCTTGGTAATTTTAGAAGAGGAAGGACTATACACAGTATCAATGACAAATTCTTTTGCTTATTTAACAACATATATTCATTTTGAAAAAATTAATACAAATCAACAAATTCTCAACACATTTACAAGAGGTTCACAATATTTAAAATACAAGTTACAAGCCCTCCCCTTAAGTGGAGACAACATGGAAAAAGTTTTACAAAGGTAGGATCTTTCTTCATATTCTTCAAGTGCAACAATGGCCAATGTTCACTTTAGATCCACAATATTATCCAAATCCAAAACAAGACAACATAATATGGGAGTAGGTAACATTCTCCACCCAACCAATAATCCAATGAGGAAGAGAAGCCTTCTTCCTCATTAGCCCCTGTGCCCCAACAATGAGTCAATAAGGGGTTTATGACAACCATTGATTACTTAACATGGCTTCCACAATAACCTTCAAACAACTTCTAACAATGAGAAAAATGACAAAATCACATTAACACACATGTTTCCCAACACAAACGATCAAAACTCAAGCCAAGAAAGATAAAGGAAAATAAGGATCAAATTATGCCTCCCAAGGGTTTGGGTTCCTACATTAAAACCTCCAAGAACTCGATCAAAAACCCACAAAACTCTTATACCTCCCTCCAAGAAAAACTATTGTTATGCCTCCCTCACTCTTATGTCTCCCACAATAAAATGAACAAGATAGGCACAACTTTTACTTATTAAGAAGGTGGGACACCCCAACCTAACTCCTTCCTATAATACCCAATAAAAATACTATGCCTCTATCCAAAATATCCCCATTTCCATTTTCCCCTACACAACCTAAAGGCCATTCTACCTCCCAAAATCACAAACATGCAAAAAACATCCATTCACAAACATATGTACGACAAAATAACAAAAGAAAACATGGGTGAAGACCCTACCTTTTCATTGCAAGGGTATCCAATTGAAAAGCACAAGCTATAAGCATTTCTAAGTATAGGAAAGAACAATAAAAATCCAAGCTCTAACAAACACTCCAAAATCAAGCTCCTCCAAAATGCAAGAATAAACGAAAAACATAAGTAACCCCCAAATCCTCAAACAAATTAGAATAAATAGAAAAGATAGGAGAGAGAGGTGATTTGGCTCCATGTAGGATTCCACATCATTTCTCCTCCACTCCAGATCAAATGGTAAAACCCAATCCCCAAAGAGCAATAAAATGGTGGTTTAGGGAATGACAACCCTCTTACACACTCAAGCCCAAACCCATACCCGTAAAGGAAAAAATTAAAAACTTTTGTAAGAAAATTTAATAAATAGCATGTTTTTGTCTTATAATCACATAATGGGGTCTATTTTTGACCCCTTAACTGATAGGGGTAGTTGGTAGGTGAAATTAGGAGGTTTGGGACAAGCTTGACTTGTCCCAGAAGTCTCCAAAAATGGCCATTAAGCCCAAATGCGAATTTTCTGTGAAAGGTTGAGTACACACCACTCAAAATCAATAAAATACTTTCAAATCCAACACAAACCAAGAAAAACATAATCATATTAATTTACCTTTGGTCACATCCCAATTAACACTAATTCATTAAGTTTAACCAACATAATTTGAGTACTTAACAAACCATGATGAAGGTGACCCAAAATACTTAAAATAATACAAATACTCACAAATAAATAAAGAAAAAGGGAAACAAAATTTTTACCCAAGGTCACATTTGCAGCCACCCCCTAATGGAGACATCTTAACAATATAAAAACAACAAACATCATACATTTACATAAGTTTCCAAGGTGACCTATTGTCAATACCCAAAATTCCTTCACTGTCGGTCTTCTATCCCCTTTTGTTTGTTGTGATACAAATTCCTACAGAAATCAAAACAATACCTATCTTGTCTCATGGCCATATTAAAGACATCTAGATAATAAAATACACACACATACATATCAATTCACATAATCAAATATATCATAACTAAACCATCACTAAAATCAAGTAATTCACCAATTGTTCAGAATTCACACTATTTCAATTTTATCAATTAAACAATTAGCAATAGGATCATAAAACCAACTAAATCGTCTAACAAAATCTATATATAAAATATAATGTGTTAGTACAGTAGTTTCTCAAGATCATCAAATACTGATATGTCAATCTATGAATATAATCTATCATATAATTCACGTCATGTCAAAAGTCTAAAAAATTTATACTCTCTATCAAATAAGCTAAACAACTATAGTAATGTCCATCTATCAATGTCTATATCTCCACTCCAAAGTGACATAAATCATAGTAATATCAATGTCAAAGAGGAGCGGGAACTAAAATTTTTGTACTTGTTGGGAATTCCATGTGTTATAGTATGTCTATGTTATGAGTGCATTTGTGTCAGGGACATGTATATGAGAAGAACTATGTGTGTGGATCGTCTATGATATTCCAATTGTTCAGTTTAGTTTTTTTATATGTTGGATCTATGCCTATGAGATAATGTTTAGAAATTATTTTTTATGTGGACTACTTGGTTGTCTTTCCATTATTGAATTAAAGTCCTTGAGATGTGATACAGTCATGAAAATATGTAGGAAGATGTCTTGTGTGTCATTTGTTTTGTGTTGATTTTTGTCTGACATCTTGATGTTAGTTACTGTTGGGAACCCGTGAACTTAAGATAATTAAATATTCCAAACAATGAATATTAAGATGTTGAGATAAGAAATATTGTAAAGAAAGACTAAGTATAAATGTAAAATAAAAACTACCAATCTTCTCAAAACAATAGAAAATTATCAAACCTTTCCCTGTTCTGTGTGGTTGCACTTTTACTTTTAGTTTTTGCTTCGATGGTGACATGATTTGTTTATTACTCCTCCTTTCTTATAAGTACACTCTTATAATCTTATATTTATGTCACATTAAGTATGATGCTCTTATAAGGGGAAGGAAATGTATTGCTTGCAATAAAATAATATAAAAAAATAAAAAATGGGGATGTGAAATTTTGTTGGTGGAGTGGAGGAGGTAGGTGAGTAGGTGGAAGAAGGGACATGTGGAAAAAACATCAAGTTACAAAGTGGTAGAACTATGGACACCTCCATAAGGCACTACAACTATCCTACAAAACTATCAATGTGCGCCTCCAACCTGAGCAGGTTACATTTTCTTGCATACTCCCGACCTGTGCCAAAATACGAACATTGGAACATGGTATGGGCATCTAACAAAGCATAGAAGATAAATGAATTTTTTCAGATGTTACAGTTGCAAATAATCTGGAAGATGTGTATGCAATTGGGAGATTTCATAGGGAAAGAAAACTATTTGACAAAATGTGGTTATGGAGAGGATTGAATGCACGAAATTCACAAAATGTGTTTGATGAAAATGCTTAGAAAATTTCAAGAAAATGCAACTGACAGGTGTAAATACAAATTGCTCATACTTTTCTTGCATCCTCCCAACCTGTGTCAAAATAGGAGCTTTTTTTTTGTCCTTTACTCCTTTATTAGATATTTATCAAGTGTTAAATCTGAAATGGAATCTTCATATTAGAGTGGTTTGGATGAGGGAATAGTTCCAGTTGGTAATTTCCCCACCAGTTTTTGAGCCTTGTGTAAACCTTAATTTTGAGCTTGAAATGGCTATGCTAGTTGGTCATGGAAACAAGGTAGGTGCATGTCGGAATAGAGGAGAGAAAATAAAAAATAGAATAGTTGGTCAGCATTTGTTTCAGAGAAAAGAATGAGCATTTGGGTTTGGTTGGGCACATATAAATGCTAAGAAAAAATTCCAAAAAATGGAGAAGAAGAAAATGGTCCTTTTAATGAGGCCAAGGTGAGTACAACTGTTGGGTATTACTTTCACAACATTACTCTGATTGGGTTCTTTTTCCAAACTTCATTGCATTTGTTATACGCCCAAAAAAAAAATCATTTTCCTAGTTTCATTGGGTTCTTGAAAACAACTAAGTAAAGACATCTCCACAGAAATGGAAACATTGTTTATCAGTTCCTTAATGGAGCCAAAGGCCCTAAATCCATTTGCAGAAAATGATATTGTTTCTAAAAGAAATTGTAGTTCGTTTCATGATGTGGGAAATAAACCCAATCATGATAAAGCTAACCCACCTACTAATAACCCTCAGAAATTTCCTTCTCACATCACATTGGACACTGGAAATGCTTCATTAATGGCTTCTGCAAGTCCTACGCTCACTATGAGCACTAATAGAGGTATTTCAAGTTGGTTGATTTTATGGAAAGTTCATTGGTTTAGTTGAGCTAATCGTGTTTTATTGTATAACACATACGTGGCCTTAGAGGTTGCATGGAGTGGTTACGGAAGCATGTGAACTATGTTGTAGAATGATAAAAGAGAGTTCGTGCCTTGTGAAATGCAAACAAAACCACTTGGAGCACCTCTTACTCTACAGATATTAATATTGTTAGGGATGGTCTCCTTACCTTTAACTCTTATAATTTTCATATATTTTGGTTATTCATTAGGATTAAAATAAAAATATTAAACTATTAAATATTCAAACAATTGCATATTTTAACCATATGGCTAGTGTAATCAATGAAACAAACCCTCATAATTTATGATACAAACTTACAATTTGAACCTATACCATGTCGTGACCACAACCTCATGCATTTTTAAACCCAGGGTGTCAAAACTTGGTACTCGTTTCCATTGATTTTGGAAAGGGCTAGATGATTTGACTAAAAAGACCATTTTTTCTTACCTTACAAAGTTAGAAAAACATAATTACTAGAGATGTGTAAAATAACACTCTGAGACCTATAAGGGAGATGTCAAATGTCATATGTGTTCCTTGTTATGTAGAGAGTCACATCTAGAATTACCTTGACCTAGTTTGACCGTTTGCACTCTCTTCGCTGCTCCTCTACAAGCCCTATTACTTCACTTCATACTTTTAGGAAGCTGCCAAAATTATAAATTTAGGTTCCATTTCGGCTCTCCATTTCAACCCTAAACAAAGAAATGCTTGTCTTCCTTTGCAAACATCTAGTATTTTTTAGGCCTTCGGTTGCAGTAGGACTAGGTCAAACTAGAGCAATTATGACTGGTGGCTCCAGAAAACTTGTTGCCATTTGGTACTCATTTTCTATCTCTCATTCCTTTCTACTCTGATGAAATTTTCATATATAGGTTAACTTGTAGGAAATTTCTTGTTTTGTGGTCATCCATCAAATGTTAGTTTTGTAAGTGGTTTTCTAATCCATTGAGCTAACTTTTGATCATTTACAACTAGGTTGATTACAGCTGATGGCCACAAAAAACTAGCTACCAATTGTATTCCCTTCTCCAGTTGTGACTTCTGTTAGTTCCTATGAATTCTTGGTGTGTAGGAGGATACGTATAAACTTACCCGTGGTGTGTTTTCTCACCTAAAGACAATGTTTGAAAGTGGTTTCTTAGTCTCCGAGCCTAAATTGAACATTTTTATAACTAGTAGAAAACACATAAATAAAGTTTTAGAACCCCCGTCGGGTCACCAAATAACTTTGGAAACTTGTTGACACTTGTAAATAACTATTTGAAACTCTATCATGTGAATTGTTGTGTAAAATTTATCTTTTTCCAAAATAGTGTTTCTCTCTCTTCATTATTTCTTTTTCTCTCCTTATTTAAGAAACGAAGTGAAACAAAATGAAATAAATATGTGTCTCTAACCCTCTCCTTTCGAATGCAGATTAATATTATTATTTAAATGGAAACCTTAAAACGTTAATTATTCTAGATTTAGGTGGATGCCATGCTAATGATTTATCATTGATTTCATGCTCACATGGTTTTGTAGGATGGATGTAAGATGACAAAAAGGTGTGGCATAATTGATTGTTTATTATTCTAATTTATGTGTGTTATTGGAAAATGTATATATGTATAATGTAATTTCCATTTAACAGAAAATTCTATATTTGAAATTTGCTAATAGGTGTGAGATGTTAGTATTAGGGATGCCTTGGGAAATTTGCATTTAATCATAGGTGTAACTTTAATTCAGATTTACATATATAGTAAAAATGTTGGATATAAATGTTAAATAAATATGAATTTAATATCTTGTAGTGCATTTCCAGTGTGTAATAGATGATTAAATAATTGGTGTGTTGTATTCTTTACCTTTAAAATCTAATAAAGAAATCTAACCACAACATACAATGTTAGTTTAAAACTAGTGCATATCTACCCTTCTTGCATGATCTTTCTTAGCACAAAATAAATTGAAAAAATAGGATGAACATAAAATTTGCACTCGATGGAACCTCCTATTTTTAGGTAAATAAGAGTCCAATATTGATTTTATCATCATATTCGGTATGTTTAGCAACATCATCATAAACCCAATGATTAGGAACAACATGGTCAAAATTTATCTTGACTAAGAAGTACTAACACTTCCTTAGTATCCTAGTGGACTACAAATACTTACAAAGTTAGTTCTAGAAATTAAATTTGTCACCGAATTAATTTCTTGTGGGATCTAGATGACACAAATGGAGCTAGAGAAATAGTTTTACTATTATTTAAACTCTTGTTAATGACCTCTTTAGTTCTTCTTAGCTAGATGTGTTACCTTGGCTAGTGACAATATAGCACCTTGGTCTTTTTTGGAAGCTCTATAGGGATAATATGTTTTCACACCTTAATCTGATCTAGAATATGGCATAGAGCCCTAAGTGCATATTGGAATCAAACTAAACCTCAGTTGATTAGGAGGTTAGTTTTTGCGTAGAAAATTTTAAGTAACTCTTTACAAATGAAATTGATTTAAAATATGTTGACTAAAGAGAAACTAGGGAACTAAAAAACATGATCCCGTAATCCCTTGTTATGCCCTTTGATGACATTAAGAATAAAATAAATTTATCATGTGAAATTTGTGAAATGCAGAAACATGGGATATTAGCTTGACTTATTCAAATCATGTACTTTTTCAAGATTTTAAACAAGTACCTCCGTAACTCTTTTTTTTATAAAGTGATGCCAATGAGATACCTAGGAAATAATGTAAATGGGATGTAAAAAACTAAGAGTATATGTGATAATGGTTTACGAACAAAATTTCACTTGAAGTCCTTATGCTTGATTTAAAGCATTAAATTTTTTTTTAAGGATGGATACAAATTTTTCCTTGTGAGACTAAACATTTGAGCCAATAAAGAGTCCAATAAAAAATAAAATTAATAACAAGTAAATGAGAAATTGGACTCAAACTAAAATTGGAACTAAAAAAATCATAGCATGAGAAACAATTATTTAACTTTAGAATGACTTATTGGGAGACATATAGTTTCCTTAAATTTGAATTTAATTAACAAATGATCTATGGATAGTTAATGTGATTCTATAAAGGAGTCAATCATGAATCCTCCTTTAAAGACTACAGCCCTCTAAATTAAAGTAACTAAAGATTGTAAAGTAGGAAATTTTAAACCTTATGTGCTTAATTCTCTTGAAAAATATAAGGTGATACAATGGAACCCTAAAATTAATGAATATGTTAACCATAAAGAGGCCATGTCGTGGAGTATGCCTACCTAAAGTTTCTTACTATAATTGGGTCTTTTTCCTGGTTTATGGAATTGAGTATGACATTGATGGGTATCCTATTTTACCCTATTGTATGAGTGGGTTCATGTTTATGTAATTGTATTATGTGCTGTTGAATTTCTCTACTTGGAGCCCTTGCATTGTTCTGTAGTGAGCAATGTACGTCAGAAGAAAATTATTCTTGTATTTTTACTGTTGTATTTGTGTGTGTAAGATGTGGGCATTACAAGGGATTTGCATGAATGAATAAGGTCATACTTAAATGATGAGGTTTTTTTTAATATTATTAGTATTATTTTTCTTGCACTTATTATATTATGCACATTAATTATGTTAGTATCCATATCTTAAAATATATTTTTTCTTTGATGTTGGAAGGGAAAATTATGAGCCCTAAATCATCTTTTCTTTTGTTCATGTTTGATGGTGGTGCATTTCATGTTGTGATGTGTGTTTAAGAGGCATGGGAATTGTATGTGGCTACAATTATTTTATGCCTATATATCAACTTAGATGAAGGTTAAAATCCATCTAGATTATCCTATAAGAAAATCCCCTTGGTATATTGGCACCATAGATTTTTGTAAAAATATTGATCTAGATGAGAAATAAAAAAAGAATGACCCATGTCACCATCTATGGAAGGAATTGTGTGTGTATATTGTTAGAAGGTATAGAAATCCATTTTTATAGCCTAATGATCTAGAAAATTATCTAGAGAAGAATTTCTTAAAGTGTAACTTTAGAAATTTATATAATCTATGTTTGGAAAGTTTATTGAAAATTTTGAAATTTTTTATTTTTTGAGAATATTATAGAATATTTTGAGCTTTAGGTAATTCTGGGATGCTTATTTATTATCATTCTGATCCATAATAAAGTAGGAACTTAGCTCTTATTTCTAATACATCCTCCAATTTTCAAATAAGGTCGATGAGCTAAAGAGATATGAACCTGATATGGAGAACATAAAATAAAGACTTTTATTTTCACTTTTCTGTCCTTTCCTACCTATTTAAATTCAACTCAAGGGTCGATGCATGCTATCTCTATGTAAGATGATTTTTTTTTCTCATTTGGAACCATTCAATATTCCTACCTATTTTGCATATTCTATATTCTATCATTATAAAAAACACTGTTTGGAATGAAGACACATGTTTTCAAGTTAATTGTTTTGTAGACATAAGTTGTAGGATAATATTTTTTTAGGAAAAAAACTAAAATATAGATATTTCCATTTTCATGAATCTTCATCATTAATGAATTTTGAAGAATTCATGTTTCCTACAAAGTTTTCCATTTCACATACATTCTCAATTGTAATTTTCTTGAACATACATTTCTCTATTTGATATTTCCACTTTTGTATGAATATTAATTTTAAATGATTTATTTCTATAGTTATAAATTTATTTTTACAATATAATTATGTTTTAATTCTAGAATATACTTTTATAATTATATGATACAGTTCTTCAATTATATATTTAATCTATACATTTTAAATGTATTTTCATAAAAAAAAAAATTCACTATTAGTATGTTGTCCATGAAATCCCCGCCATAAGTAGTATCATAGACATGTGCAAGAAATAGTCCCTCCAGCATGTAAAAAGGAATGGGATCTGCATTACCCTTAATGGGTTTTCTAATATTTAGTTATCTTCACTTCAAGAGGGAAGATGAAAGCATTAGTAATACTATAGATCATGATTTCCCATTAAGTAGGGTAATAATTAATCTATGTTCTACGGAGAGGGAATTTGTATATCATTTCTAATATTCCCACTTAGGATAATTAAATGTAGATTGCAAGATGAAAGAACTCTAATAACTAGAGAAGTTGAAATTTCTTCCAGATATAAAACATCAAAAGGTTTTTTACTTTTGTCTTATATTAAAAGTAGGATTAATGGAAATTAAAAACAAATTGAAAATTTAATTATGAGGAAGAAAAGGATTCACGATGAAACTATTGCACCCTAAGTTTCCATTTACACTTTGGGGGGATTGAAGGTTACAAACTATGTGCTTGATAGAATATCTCATACTATTATAAACTCTTATAATGCATATAATGTATAGTATATTTTCATATGCTAGTCTCTTTGATTTACATCCATTAGTTTACGAATAAAAGTGATACTTTTTATTACTAGTTTCTTCTTAGAGATTTCTATAAATATAGTAATCAACAAAGTGAGATAGGTAAATACTGTGATTGTATAAAAAGTTCATAAATTCACTAAAAGAGAAGCAAGTGAAAGTTTTGGCTGCTATCTTATTTCGTACCATGAATCTAATAATGATGTTATCATTCAATAAATGAAACTATAAAAAGGTGTTTCACTTTTTTCTCATCTTAAAAGTAGGAGTAATGGAAATTAAAAAGAAAATTTAAAATTCTCTTATAAGGAACAAACAGATTCAAGATGAAACTATTGCACCCTAAGTTTCCATTTACACTTTGGGAGGATTGAAGGTTACAAAATATGTGCTTTAAAAAATATCTCACACTATTATAAAATATTATAATGCTCATAATGTATATTATATTTTTAGATTCTAATCTCTTTGATTTACATCCACTAGTTTCCAAATAAAAGTGATAGTGTTCTTATTACTAGTCTTTTTAAAAAAAATTCCTTACATATAGTAGTCAATATAGTTCTATTGGGAAATACTGTAATTCTACAAAAAAAAATCAATTCACTTGAATAGAAGTAAGTTGAATTTTAGTATATTATCTTGCTTGGATCTATAAATCAGACAAGGATGTTTTCATTCAGTAACTTGCACCCAATTTTAGAGTTGGCATCCTAGGTTGGAATATACTCTACTACATTTTTGAAATAATTAATGGAAGTGAGGAAATACATGTGACCTATGTTGGAGTGTAGATTCTATACACAAATGAAATATAAACCTCATTTTTGGAAGGGTTCTTTAATAATCATAGGAATAAAAGGAAAATAAGAAAGTCTTGGTCTTCTAAAAAATTGTTGACATGTATCACATTTTCCAACCCGTTTATATGGCATCTCAGAAGAGGGTAGAAAATAATAGCCACATCTCATAATATTATGAGTTGTAACCATTACAAATAAATGGCCTCCGTGTGCGTAGTCATGATTTGAGTTAAAAATATTTTTATGATGTTCTTCCTAAATACACATTAGGAATGTAAAATCCATTCCTTACACATCACATTTTACCAAATGACATATTTTTATTCACTGAGGTGGAGACTACACATTTTCTTATAAGATAGGCATGGAGGGTATACCCATAAGTTAGGAGATATGTTATGTTTGCATACCAGGGATTGGTGATGTTTACAAAATGAACAAGAGGAATATCTCTAATAAAAATTGTATAACATTTCGAATAATATTCTCAATCCTCATAAGAAATTAGTTCACACAAGTCATTTCCATGTACCAATTTGGAAGGTTTGATGTCAAGATCATCATCTTTAAATTTTGAAAACCAATTTTATCTCCTTGCAACTGTTTCTTGTTACATCAAAATGGACTTAACTGTTGGACTAGGAACCATGTGAAAAACATGAGAGTTTAGAAGAAATAATGAAATTCTTCAAGGTTAAAACCACTTTATAAACATGATTTTCTTGTTGTTAGTACTTAAGTTCATGTTATTTTCAAAGGGGTATTCATAAATGCAATGGGTGAATAAATTTTGTCTTAATTTTCTTGGATGAGACCTCTAAAATAGTATACTCTGAAGTATAATAATATAGAATGAACTATTTGTTGAATTATGGGCACACTAGAGGTGTGTGATTTTAAAATAGAAATTTTGAAAGACTCAAAGGAATCCTTTCCTAGTTTACTCTAATTGAAATAGTTCTTAGCCTTCATAATGTTGACTATGTCCATTGTAAGCTAATTAAAATCAAAGACAAATCTTCTTAAGAAATTCACTTTTCAAATCAAAGAGTGCACACCTAGTTTATTTGTAGGTAGATACATTCTCTAAATAGATTCCACTCTTTCTTGATCAATTTTCACTACTTCCTTTTTCACAATATGACCAAGGAATTTTAATTTAGTCACCCCAAATATTCAATTTTGTTAATTGAGGGATATTTCATTCCTCCTACATTGGATCACAACTATTTTAATCTATTGCAAGTGATATTATATCTTCTTTAAGTATACTACGAGGACATATAGATATAAAACTATGCATTTCACTTCAAATCCTTTAAATTCAAATCCATAATTTTCTAAAATGTGGCACCTTTGTTAATCAAGATAAACATCATACATTGATATGCAAAAGTACCCCATTGAGTGGTGAAGAAATTATTAAATTAGTTTTCTTTGTAAAATTTGATATGGTTATACCAGAAGAATAAATCAATCATAGACATTGTTTTTGAACCATTCATTAATTTTAAGATATGATCCATTACCATTAGTTGATATTTATCCTAAAGATAAGCTTGATTTAAGTTTACAAAATCCATATAGATGCAGATTTCACCACTCTTCTTTTTGACTTGTAAAATATTGTAGATCTATGTTGAATTGTGGATAAGAGGGAAAATTTTAGTGGCGAATTTTCGTAAACTTGCGAATATTAGGGATTTTTGAAATTGGAAATGGCTTGTTTTTAGTAGTCGGCTCCCATTCAATTCGCCTAAAATTTCCACCAATAATTCATTTATATGGGTGAACTCACCTACTATTTATATGTTAAATTAACTTCTACATGTATTTCACAAACATTTCTTATCATTATACCCCATCCAAGAAAATTTTGCCCTTCTAAATCACCTTCACCACGAAACATTTTTCAGAAATTTGCCATCGATTCGAAAGTCGATTTTGGAGATTCGCTACTGATTCTAAACTAAGTTTATCGAGGGGGGTCTTAAAATGAACCCTGGTGGATAGGAATAATGATACAAACATTGAGTAACTTCTCAACCACTTCTTTGATTGTCCCAGAAATCTTTGGATTGTATTGTATTTTATTCTTCAACAAGGATTTTGCATCTAGTTTTAATTGTATGGAGTGTTGCATTGATTTAGGTTGAAAGTATTCTAGATCATCATCTGAATATGGAAGTACAATAGAATACCTATGCAAATTTTTTGAGAAGTTTCTCTTTTCCTCGGATGAAAATCATTTTCCTATGTTTACCATCCTTAGCTGTCACTTTTTCTAATGTTTATCTTTTCATATTATGATGAAGGTTTTGGTTGGTCCTTGGCCTTACCATGAATAAAACTTTCATGCTTATTAAATAATTCCTCTAGTGACACTAACACCTTTGGAATTTTGATACGTTTTAATTTGATTACTCCATCTACATCTATATGATCAATTGTATTACTGTCACTATCATTTATTTTGAAACTCCCATGGGAGTGAGTCATTTCTTTCAAACTACATACACATGAAATATTTGTTCTTATACAAGAAGGAAAAATGTGATTATCATCATTTAAAAGTTTCCATTTTTCTAAATTGTTTAACACACTTGGGAGTAATATCATTTCTACTAAAAATGTTTCTATAATGAAATCTGGATGTGGGATCATCAAAGAGGAAGATACTAGAATAACATCATCCGTATAATTTTAATCTTTAGGAACTAATTTAATATGAAATCCATGAAAAAAATTCAACATAATGTCATAATCTATTTATATAGTGGTGGTGAAGAGATTTATTCACTTCAAACATATATTTTACCTACTTCATGATTAACTAAACACATCCTTGTATGATGACCTTACTGATCCTAACTTGTCATTCCTTCAACTACTTATTAATTGTGCATTGGAATATGAGGTTGACTAAGGTGATGTTGAGTGGAGAGGAAATGAGGTGTCATCCTACTTGGAGCCACTTCATCCTCCTCTCTCCTTTTTCTATTTATTGAAATCATTTTACTTTTTTGGGGGTTAATTCATTATTTTGTGCTCTTGCATTTTTGGAGAGCTAGAGGATTGTTGAGAGTGCTTTTGGATTGTTAGATATTATGGGTTCTTTCTTGGATTTGAGGAGCTTGGAGACTTACTCTTGGAACAAGATATACTATGGAAAGGTAGGAACTCTCCCTTATTTATGTTATGTTGTATTTTGTGTTTATATGTTTGTGCTAAGTATTGTTTTCTTTAGAAAGCTTGTTAGGTGTGGTTAGATTGCCTAAATTTGGAGTAGGAGGAGACTATAGGGATTTTTCATTCCGGGAGGCATAATATTTTACCATTTTGTGGAGGGAGTTTGGGTTGGATGCCCCACCTTGTACAAGGAATGCTTGGATTTATTTCTTGTTTCTTTTATGAGGGAGGCATAAGAGATTGGGGGAGACTTAATAGTATGTGGGAGGTATAAGGAGTAATTTAGGGAGGCATAAGATTATGTAGGGTATTTGAGATATGCATTGGTGGCTTTAAGGTGGGCATCCATTCCCATTGCGAGGCATAAGTGACCTCCCCATAGGTCTTTCTTCTGTTTCTTTCATTTTTAGCCTTGTTTACATGTTGTTTTGTTGTTTTCCTTTCATTCTTGTGTTGTAGATGATCGGAATGTGGTTGAAGTGGTTGTGAAATATTTTTTCATGTTGTGGAATCTTTTTGTGTCCATGTGTTGGAATTATCTTCCATTATAATGTGGTTGGGGCTCGGGGGCCAATGGAGAGGATGGTTTCTCGTCTTAATTGGATGTCTTGGTTGGATGGAGAGTGTTTCCTCTCCCCAAATTTTTTTGAGAATAAAAAAAATCTTAGAGGAGATATCTTGTTGGAGTTTGGAAGCTTGGCGCTATCCTTGTTGTAATAAAATTCCTTTGTGTTATTATCACTTGGAGTGGAAGAACTTATAATACTGTATTCTATTTTAACTTGCATTGTTGTAGGATTTTCCCACTTCAAGTGGAGGATATTATATTGGTCTTGTAAAGGAAATTTGTATTCAAATAGTTGTTATTAAAATTGTATTATATGTGGAAAGAATCAAATAGGAAAAGAAAGAGGAAAGACTTATATTGTAGAGTTAGTTTTGGAAATAGAAAAGAAAGAAATTCTCTTTGTTGAAATATTTGTTGTATTCTGAGAAAATTAGTTCTTTGTGTTAAAAGATATGATTTATTTCAATGGAAAAGAAAGTTTACTTTCATTGTGAATTTGTTTTATTGTAAATGTGAAATAAGAAATATAGAAGTTGTAGATGTTGAAAATGTATACATAGTAGAACTGGAATGGAAAATAAAGAGATAACATATATATGTTATAGTAAAAATGGGAACAAGAGAACAAGTTTTAAGTTTATTGTGTTTGGAAATATTTATTTTGCATTAAGAAAATAGAAATGTAGAAGTAGATATACAATCTGTTCTTTTACTTTTGAAATAGAAAGAAAATTTAGTTGAACAAACTGGAATACATCTAGTTGTTACTATTGGATTTATAAATGTTTTAAATGAGTAATTTTAACTAAGAAATGAACAAATGGAAAAAAACCTCAAAAATGGAAACTCTATATGTTCACAGTTAATCTCATAATGCAATTTTGTACCTTATAATAACTTTTAGCTGTTGAGAAAATTCTGAATTCAAGATTCTATTTTTAAGAAATAGGACCACCGCTCAGTACGGCATTGGTCCATGGTTTGTCACCAAGGCATGGCAGCAGTCGAAGGACTGCTGGTTTTCTCTAGGTGGCGGTTCTGTCACTTATGACAGAAATCTGTAGATCTGTGCCTGTGCGTAAATTTTAACTACTATATACCTTTTTATAAGTTGTAAAATTTAACATATAATCACCATCAAGCAAACAATGAGTAATCCTATGGTTTTGAGCAATAAAAACATACAATTGGAAGATGGAAAACATTCCTTCTCATTTGTATTTATGGGATTGGGTTTACCCCAAATTTAAAAACCCAAATACACTTAGAGTGGATACAAAACCAGATTGGTGGAGGAAGGCCCCTCCCAATCCATGAATGTAAGTAATAACAACAATAAAAATTTAATCTAAGCTAATCTAAACCATGTCTCACTGTAGAATCCTTCATGGCTCTTCCCCTTTTTCTCACATGGCTCCTTCCTCTCCTACCTACAAATTATAACAAAAGAAATAGACCAAATGAGGAAAATAGAATAAAGGAAAGGATTTAATAAAATTCATAAGGATTTTAGGGCTAAGTTGGGAACCCTAGGATCTAGTGGCCATGATGGATTTGATCTAAGGGTAGAGGATTCACCCTACTTTTTAAGGTAGAAATGTATTTTTAATTTTTAATTTAAAATCCTTAAGGGTATGTGTAGATCAGTGAATGGGGCCATTTAAATTGCCTTATAGTGCTAAACCTTTGTTAGTTCTTAGGAAGCCTTGGGAAGTCACAAAAAGGATTCTAAGTTAATAAGATAATGAATTTAATAAATTAACATAAGGTTAACCTTTCCAGGATTGAACATTATCTAAAGAGAAGAAAATATTTAATTAAGTAAATTAATCCTTGGGACATTCCTAATGAATAATTGATTAATGGACCTTAGAGATAAAATTGAAAATATGATAACATGTTTAACTAGACCTGGTTCTTCAATCACAAATCTGAGTTTAGAGGTGTAAGTTAGTTTAATGAACCCTAAGGGGTTAATCACCCTTGTAACCTTCTTTTAACCTAAATAAAAAAACATTTAGTCACAATTTTTGTGGGCATTATACTTGGTATCAAAGTCATCGGTTCAAATCTTGGAACCTTGGAAAAACCTAGAAAACATGAGACATGAACATTTAACCTAGTGCAAAATTGTTTTATTTTAATCTAATAAACCACAATGTCTAATAATTGTATAACTTAGAAAACATAGAAAATTGAAACAAGACCTAGAGTAATGAACTAACTCTCACCTTGATCTATACAGGAGGAACGGATCAGATGAGGGGTATTTTTCACATAGACCTATATTTACCACCTCCAGAGCAGGCTGTAGCAGCCATTCTACCTCATATTTTATAGATGTTTCAGGATGTCAATGCCGCTATACATAGAGAGCCTTTGGGAGGACAATTTTTTAGACATGACATGGACCTGTCAGTGGAGGCCCACGTATCCCCTCGACACAGTGAGGAGTATAGTAGAGAGAAATTCCACGCGGAGTCAACTAGGGTAGATTCACCATAGAGAGGACATGGGGATAGGATCTCAAGTCATAGGGACTAGTCTTGGAGCCCTAGAAAGAGGGAGGAGCATACAAAGAGACCTAGGGGTCTTCAAACGTCAGCTACAAACCATATCAAGGAGATCCTGAAGCTATGACTGTGACACTATTCTAGTGATACATGACATTTTCAGGTAGAGGCCTTGTTAGTGAGCTTGAGTGGATGCTTCAAGCTCTGCCCTTGTACTAGCAACACGAAAGATCATGTTACGATCCATCTTCTGAGGGATGGAGCAGGAGTTTGGTGGACGACTGAGGAGCAGAAGCTCCCTGTTGACTTAGAGGTAGTTACTTGGGAGCTATTTTAGGAGAAATTCAATAGAAGGTATTTTCCTAGGAGGTTTATTCAGCAGCAGATAGACGAGTTTCATGATGCCCATCAGGCATTTATGACTGTAGCCAACTATGAGATTTGATTCCTAGACCAACTCCAGTACGTTGACTATATGTAGGATGAGAAGGTATGGATTCAGAGGTTCATCTGTGGACTAAAATTTAATGTGGGTGGTGCGGTGTGCATTCACTACCCATAAAAACTAGCAGATACCGTCGAGAAGGCCTATATTGCAGTGGAGACACGAGGAAAGACACAACAAGCTAGAGACATAGTTTGGAGCCGTATCCATCAAATGTAGGATGATAGATCTAGGAGTTCAGTTCCTCCTCAATGTGGGGGACATAGTTTAGGACAGGCTTCGTTCACGCCAACACAACAACCACCTCAACAGAAACAACAACAATAGACCTACCCATCTTACAAACCTCCTCAGATATTTAATGCACTGAGGGGGCCAAGTATGGGGCCTCCTCCTAGAGATCCCATCAAGAAACAAGGTGCACCAAGAGCTTAGTCAGTAGGATCTCGTTAGCAGAGACCTCAGTCATCCATAGCTAGATTATCAAGATCCACAACTCAGACCTATAGAGTACCAGTTGGAGAATTATCCCACTAGAGAGGACTAGGAAATTGTTATGGTCTTGGTGTTACTGGAAATCATTGGAGAGATTTCCCACAAAACCCTATCAATAAGGGTGAGACATAGATCTTAGAGCCTACTATTGGAGATATGGCACAGAGCCATCAGATCTGCCCACTATTCGAGAACATCCAAGCTAAGCACTAGAGTACCATGATAGAGATGACATGTAGTATTGGTGGTAATTCCATCTCTATATTGTTTGATTCTTTCCCTTCTAATTCATTTATTACACCATCCTTACTAGAGCATTGTAGGCTAGTGACAGTTAGACAGTGTCGTAGTTGGAATGTTGAGATGGCTTATGGAGCCAAAATTTCTGAAGACTCCATAGTTAAGGAGTTTGTAGTGGAATTGAGACCCTTCACCACTACCTCAGATATTTGAATCCTTCCGTTGGGTTATTATGGTCTCATCTTATGCATGGACTGGTTATCTGCACATAGAGCTAGAGTGGACCGTTACCATAACACTTTTAATTATACCGATGATCTAGGAGTGGATTTAGTGATATCAGGTGTTAGGAGGCCCGTTTCCATTCACACTGTCTCCACTATGCATCTAAAGTGGTGTGTGCGATGGGGTTGTTATTTGGATGCTGTTACAGTTAGTAAAATGTCTGAGGATGAGTCTAGTGGACCATCCCTAGATGACAATCACATCTTGAGAGAGTTTTCTGATGTTTTTCCACAGGAGATATCAGGGTTACCACCCCCACGTGAGATATATTTTCACATAAATATAGTTCCAGGTGCAGATCCTATCTCATGAGAACCTTATCAGATGACTTCCCCTGAGCTTTGTGAGCTCAATTTGTAGCTATAGGTCCTTCTGAAGAAATGCCTAATCCATCCTAGTGTATCCCCTTAGGGTGCACTAGTTATTTTTGTAAAGAAGGTAGATGGATCTCTGCGGTTGTGTATTGATTATTGCTAGCTAAATAAAGTAACGATCAATAATCGTTACCTCCTTCAAGGTATTTATGATTTATTTGATCAGATGAAGGGGGCCATAGTTTTCTACAAGATAGATGTTATGTCGAGTTATCATTAGCTGAGGATTACAGAGGTAGATATTTGAAATACCACCTTCTGTATGAGATATGGCCACTACGAGTTCACATTAACGCCTTTTGGTTTGACCAATTCCCCTGTAGTGTTGATCAACTTGATGAATGGGGTGTTTAGGACATTCTAGGATTGCTTCCTACTCATCTTCCTTGATGCAATTATGATCTACTCATGTATGTATGAGGATCATGAGGAGCACCTTCGTTACATTCTTTAGTGTCTTTGTGAGCATCATATTTACATGCATTATTTCAGAAAAAAGTGCAGTATTTGGGCCACATCATTTATGGGGAAGGTATCGTAGTCGTTCCTTCCAAGATTTGAGCCATCATTGATTATCAAACACACACTAGTGTGACCGAGGTGCACAACTTCATGGGTTTAGCAGGTTATTATAGGATATTTGTTCAGGACATTTCTCGGATTGCACACCCCATGAGTTCCCTTCAGTGGAAAGGGAAGAAGTTTGTTTGGTCAAAGAGATGTGTGTAGGCCTTTAATACACTAAAGGAATGCCTCATGACAACACCCATTCTAGAAGTGCTAGATCCTCATGGTGAGTTATACATTTGTACAAATGCTTCTTTGGTAGGATTTGGATATGAATTGATGCAGGAGGGTAGAGTAGTTTCTTTTGAGTCTCGTAAACTCAAAGATTATGAGATCAATTATCAAAGTCATGATCTTGAGCATACAGTACTTGTAAATGCCTTAATGCAAGGGATACATTTTCTTCTTGGTTGGAAATTCATACTCAGGACTGATCACTTGAGTCACCGCCACCTATTCACGTAGCCCAATATCAACACTCGTCAGCCATGTTGGATGGAGTTACTTTGTGAGTATAATATGGAGGTAAAGCAATTGAAGGGGAAGGAGAATTTGGTTGCAATCACTTTAAGTAGATGGAGACACATGGCTATGGCTACTTTAGTGGGCACCAATTTGTGGAGCAGGATTTTGTAGCAGCTTCCTCATGACAGGATTTACGTTACATCTAGAGCAAAGATTGAGTCCAATAGACCCCTTAAAGGGAGATTTGATGGATTTTCATTAGAGGCAGAATGTCTTCTCAGACACAGATGTTGGATATATGTTTCTAGATATGGAGACTTGAGAAGGGTACAATGGGACATATATGATGAGACTGTAGCTATATCGGAGGATGCTACTTTACTATGAGTTCATTTTCCACACCTGTTCTAGTAACTTCTAGGAGGGATTCGAGTCTAAGGGGAGGGGGATGTAGTGCCCACTTTCCTTTGATACCTTTTTCTTTTATTTTCATACTATCAACTACACTTATGGACATTTTTGTAGCCATTTGATTTAGCATGATACTAAATGTTAGAGGTAATGGACTGTTGTTGATTCAATTCATATTGATCTTGGTATACTGTGGGCATATATATATATTTCTAACATGTGATATAATTTCGTAACCATCGCTAGACCTTTGATAATTGGATTGATATTGTGATCATTTTGGACATGGATGAAATGTGGAATAGAAATGTTTCTAGAAATTGAATATGACATCATAATTTCCTAGATGATACTTGATTCGTATATAGGTTATTTTGGAGTTATATTGTATATTTTATCATAGATGTTTTTAATGCGGCCAGCATGCTGAAGAGTGTATTTATATGTTTTGCAGGTGAAATTATTCACAACAAACATCAGGGGGATTAGAGACCAACCAAATTGGAATTATGGATGAATTCAACAAGGGTCACCATGGCAACATGTATTTGTGTGTGTGTGTTAGAATTATTTAGCTAAGGGAAAATTGTGACCAAGGGGTCATGTGTTGTATTTTATTTTAGTTTCCCTTTTTGTTAATGTTAGAATGTGTTTCTTTTAGTAATGTAATTTACTTGTTATCATTATTTATATTTTAATGTATGTCTTACCCCTTTATTATTAATGCATTGTAGTGTCTTAATTAAGCTAATTTAACCTTTTCCTAAACTACTTAAAGATGTGAAAAAAAGGAGTTCATTTATTAGAATTGATGCGATCTTGTATTTTGTGTTATGTGTTGAATGCTTGATATCTTGAGTTTTATACACTCTATCCTTCATGGGAAACTGGAATTTGGCCTTATAGGCCAAGTTTGGAAGCTTGTGGGACAAGTCAAACTTGTTCCACACCTCTTACATTACTATGTCAACCCTACCTATGGGTTGGGGGGTCACAATTAGACCCCAATAGGTGTTTTAGGAAGATAAAAAGGTGAAATGTTTATTGCACTTTCTTTCAAATAATTAATTTTTTCCTTAGGGGGTGTGGGCTTAGATGGTGTGTGTAAGTAACTTGTCATTCCTTCAAGCACTTATTAATTGTGCATTGGAATATGAGGTTGAATAAGGTGATGTGGAGTGCAGAGGAAATGAGGTGCCATCCTACTTGGAGCCACATCATCCTCCTCTTTCCTTTTTCTATTTATTGAAATCATTTTGCTTGTTTGGGGGTTACTTCATTATTTTGTGGTCTTGCATTTTTGGAGAGTTAGAGAATCGCTGAAAGTGCTTGTGGATTGCTGGAGCTTGTGGATACTTGCTTGTCTTTGGGGATCTTGGAGACTTACTCTTGGAACAATCTCTACTATGGAAAGGTAGGAGCTCTCCCTTATTTATGTTATGCTTTATTTTGTGTTTATATGCTTGTGGTGAGTATTGTTTTCTTTGGTATGCTTATTGGGTGTGGGTAGATTACCTAGTTTTAGAGTAGGAGGAGACAATGTGGTGTTTTCATGTAGGGAGGAATAATATTTTACCCTTTTGTGGAGGGATTTTGGGTTGGATGCCCCATCTTGTACAAGGAATGCTTGCATTTATTTCTTGTTTCTTTTACGAAGGAGGCATAAGAGATTGGGGGAGACATATAAGTATGTGGGAGGTATAAGGGGTACTTTAGGGAAGCATAAGAGTATGTACGGGATTTGAGATATGCATTGGAGGATTTAAGGTGGGCATCCATTCCCATTAGAAGGCATAAGTGGCCTCCCCATAGGTCTTTCTGCTTTGGCTTTCATTTTAAGCCTTTTTTACTTGTTGTTTTGTTGTTTTCATTTCATTATTTTTTTGTAAATGAATTAAATGTGGTGGAAATAGTTGTGAAATATTTGTTTGTGTTGTGGAATCTTGTTGTTGCCATGTGTTGGAATTATCTTCCATTGTATTTTGGTTGGGGCTCCAGGGCGAATAGAGAGGATGGGTTCTCCTCTTCACTGGATGTCTTTGTTGGGTGGAGAGCATTGCATTTCCCACCATTTTGTTGTGAATCAAAAAAATCTTGGAGGAGATATCTTGTTTGAGATTGGAATCTTGGAGCTTTTGGGGGAGTCCCTAAGAAGATCCTTCTTGTAATAAAATTCCTTTGTGTTATTCCCACTTAGAGTGGAAGAACTTGTAATATTGTAATCCAATTTAACTTGCATTATTGTAGGATTTTCCCAGTTCAAGTGGAGGATATTATATTGGTCTTGTAAAGGAAAGTTGTATTCAAATATTTGTTATTAAAATTGTATTGTATGTGGAAAGAAACAAATAAGAAAGACTTATATTATAGAGTTAGTTTTTGCAAATAGAAATGAAAGAAATTCTCTTTGTTGAAATCTTGGTTCTAAGTTGTAAAAATTAACCTATAATCACCAGCAAGCAAAGAATGAGTAATCATATGGTTTTGAGCAATAAAAACATACAAATGGAAGATTGAAAACATTCCTTCTTATTTATATTTATGGGATTGAGTTCCCCCCAAATTTGAAAACTGAAATACACTTAGCATGGATGCAAAACTAGATTGGTGGAGGAAGGCCCCTCCCAATCCTTGAATGGAAGTAATAAAAACAATAAAAAATTAATCTAAGCTAATCTAAACTAGATCTCCTTGTAGAATCCTCCATGGTTCTTCCTCTTTTTCTCCCATGGCTCCCTCATCTCCAACCTACAAATTCTAACAAAAGAAATAGACCAAATGAGGAAAATAGAATAAAGGAAAGGATTTAATAAAATTCATAAGGATTTTAGGGCTAATTTTGGAACCCTAGGATCTAGTGGCCAAGATTAATTTGATCTAAGGGTAGAGGATTCACCCAAATTTCTTAGGTAGAAATGTATATTAAATGTATAATTTAAAATCCTTAAGGGTATGTGTAGATGGGTGAATTTGGCCATTTATATTGGCTTAGAGTGCTAAACCTTTTTTAGTTCTTAGCAAGCCTTGGGAAGACACAAAATTAACTCTAAGTTAATAAAATAATGAATTTAATAAATTAACATAAGGTTAACCTTTCCAGGATTGAACATTATCTAAAGAGAAGAAAATATTTAATAAAGTAAATTAATCCTTGGTACTTTCCTAATGAATAAGTTATTAAAGGAGCTTAGAGATAAATTTGAAAATATGATAACCTTTTAACTAGACATGGTTCTTCAATTGAAAATCTGAGTTTAGAGGTGTAAGTTAATTTCATGAAACCTAAGGGGTCAAACACCCTTGTAACCTTCTTTTAACCTAGATAAAAAAAATTGGTGTCAATTTTTCAGGTTGAGTGTTAGGTTGAAGCATATTCCTAGAATATCATTTTTTCAAGCATTATAAATAATTTATAATATTTTGATAATCTGTAAACTATGTCGTAGACAAGGCTAAAATGAGATACAAATTTATGGTTGTAGGATGTTTCACAGGTCTTAGGCCAAATATCAGTTTCATTAGTGCTTGGTAAAGGAGGAAACGGTCCTTCAAATGGAGGTTATGAATATAATGGGAATTGAATTTATTTTTTATTTAAAATAAGAGAAGTATTTTTTAAAGGTGTTATAGGGGGTGTCATTGTTCTATGGAAGAGACATCTTTAGCATCCATCACTAGAAACTTGGGATGTGTCATGATTTTTAATTTTAGTCTCTCCATGTTTCGATTTTCCTCCCAACACTCCCTTTGTAATTATGGGATCCTAAAGTGTTTTTAGGGATAGTAAGATCCATGGAGTGCTGATAGTTGTTGACCCAAAAACAAACATATCGTCTAGGTTGGTCTTTATACGGTTGTGCATCAATGTTCCCATCAAATCCTTATTAGCCAAAATATTTATTTTAAAATCTTCACTGGAAAGATGGGAACAATATATAGATAGAGAAATTTTTCCAATATATTGTACCGAATGCAGAGGAGTTTTCCATGACGTTGGAAGATGTTTTCATGGGGATTAATCGACTCAGATGGTGAGTATTGGAATCTGGAAGATGAGTCAGGGGATGAAGATGGTGGATAAATAAGGAGGATAGAGAGTTCAAGGCATTCTCCTTGGAAGATCCTCTGCTTGAGGTGTGTGCTGATCAAGTGCTAGGTGTTGGTCTCAAGAAATCCTCCTTGGTTGGTACTGGTGCAGGTTAAGGGAATGTCAGGATGGGTGCAATTGAAAAATGTTTGAATGATGACAGGATGGGTGGGACCTGCTGGTGGGTGGTGACCATTCAAAATTTTAATCAAACATTTATGGTGTTGATGGAAACACTATCAAATTAAATATTTCCCCTTGTGTTGACATTGCACGTGTGACTCATGAAAATGGATGGGAGAAAGGACGAATCATAGAGGCTTTGGATTGAACGATTGAGGTGGACCTCGATTTGGATATGGGTGTTTATTTTGGAGGTGACTTTGACTCCTTGAATTCTCTTTCCATTGGATATATTTATTTTGAGACTTGCACTATAATTATAAAGTGCCAAATATGGAGGAGTGTTGTAATCAATTGTGGATGCAATTTCGGCTGAGCCCGATGTCCTAAATTTTTGGGAGTTGTCGTTTGTACCTGTCATGGATTCTAAGAATGATATGATTTTCTCTGAAGTATGTGGACTTCAAGAGGATACTGTAAAATTTGTGGAAGAAAATAGATCACTCAAGAAGCAAAATTCTCTTCTACAATCACTCATTCATGATAAGGATACAATAATAAACTTCCTATAGAACAACCTTGGTAGCCTACAACATCACCATCATATTGTGGACAACCATATCCATGCTCCTAGTCCACATACAACTATTTCTCCTGAACCCACTAACATTGATCTCTTAGTCTTTGAGTCTATTCCTGCTCTTGATGCTCATACACCTATGAATCTTGTTACTGCATGCTCTTCCACATATGTGCCTATTATAGTTCAACATGTTGTGTATCCTACTTCTGCTCAACTTCATGGCTTTTTTAATAAGCATACCATTGCATTCAGTTCTCGCATGCTCCGTTCTATGGGTCTCACTAGTGGGGTAATTGGCAGACATTCACAGGTTAGTGTTTCCTCTCTTCCACATGTTAAGTGGAATTCTCACCATGACATTGGTTTTCATGCAGATACTTCATTAGGATCACATATTGATAGAGCTCCTTCGTTTGTTTGCTAGACTCTTTTTGAGGATCATGAGTAACACATGAGTTCTACATCTTCACTCAGGCTCAAGAAACCTGAGATTTTAGGTGTCAGACATGATCAACCTGACACATATTCTACTATTCTTTTGCATGCACCCATTGTGCATTTTACACCAAGTCATATGCAGGCATCTTCTTCATCCATCCATGTTGGTTTGGGGTGGATATCTGATCACTGGTGGAGGTGACATAGGCATTCGTTGAGAGGACTCTATAGGCATGGATCCTCCACCATTAGTCCTCTTGCTCCACTTTCTAGATACCTTATGCATGTGATGCTTCTTGTTTTGAGCATTTTTCTTTAGCAGGTGTAATTTATATCTCTTGTTTGTTGAGAGATTTTGTATTTGTATTATTGACACTTTTGACATGTTGACAGTCTCTCTTATGGGGGAGCTATTCTGGTGGAGCCCAATGTTAGTTTGTTAGTGTTAAAGTAGTTGATTTTGGTCAAATCATATATATTTATAGCATCACTTCACCCATTCAGCAGTATGGGAGGGTGTGGTGTTGATCCTACTTCTTTGGGTTTCGTTTATTTGCCTTGTTACCTTTGCTTTTATTGGATCGTGACACTTTGGATTTTGTGTCCTTGCCTTTTTGCTTTGGTTATTGTTCTTTGATCGTGGAACACCTATTTGCAGTAGTTGATTGAATTATGTTTGGTTTTTTTCTTTTAATTTTGACATCACTCTATTGACAGTATCCTTATATGGAGCTATTATGGTGAAACTCAGTGTAAGTTGTTTTTGAGTTTTGTGATCGAGCAGTGGATTCATACCATGGTACACACGAGACTTCTTTAGCATTGTATGATTTTTTTGAGCCAAGCTTCTTGGGATGCCTTGGAGCGGGTCTTTATTCTCTTTACTTTGTTGTTATTGGTTTTGGGTACCTTGCGGTGTCCCTTTTTTCCCAATTATTGTACATGAGTACCTCATCAGGCCTAGTAGTCGGGATTCATACTATGGACATGCCACTTCTATTTTTTCCCCTAGCTTCACTTGAGGGGAGGTGTTAGAGTAGGTATTTACCTTAGCTCATGTTCACCTAGGTACTTTATTTACCTTTATTGTATTTATCCTCACCCACTTATGTGTGTGGATATTTCTTTTATCTTATTTAGATATTACAAGATATTATCTAGTTGTTAGGTATAGTTCTTTCATTGATCTATGGTATTGACTAGATTGTTGATTTCTAGTTCT
Organism: Taxus chinensis; assembly: GCA_019776745.2. Classification (NCBI taxonomy): domain Eukaryota; kingdom Viridiplantae; phylum Streptophyta; class Pinopsida; order Cupressales; family Taxaceae; genus Taxus; species Taxus chinensis. The sequence goes on along the minus strand of CM034155.1, from coordinate 425,582,842 downwards.
CTCCTAAATCTATGGTCATGAATAGTTCTTTGATGACTAGTTATTTCCTTGATTTATGGCTTGATCTACGACCTTGATTGGTTCTTAGATTGTTATTCCTTGTCTATTTAAGAAAGGCCCATTCTCAATGTGTTGCATTGAATTCCATAATAATATATGATATTGTGTCTCATTTTTTTGCAAAGGTTTTATGTAAAGTTATTCTAGAAAATTGCTTTCATCTTATTGATCATGGTGTTTGATTAACATATGTGTTCATGGCTTGGTCTGATCTGGTCATCATTCCTTTCATTGTATCAGAGTGTAGTGTATTGGCAGGCACAACCAAACTTGTGATTCCTACTAGTAGATGCTTAACTTGAGCCCCCTATAATTTTATTTGTGTGGTGAAGGCAACAACAATTTATTTTGTTTTAGTGACAACTAAAGTAAATAACAGAGCAAAATATTAAAAAGCTTGTAACTTTTGATCGGTAACTTAGTTTTGAGTGCTATTTTTTTTGCAAAAGTTCTTGTTTTTTCATGCTCTTTCCATTGGATATATTTATTTTGAGACTTGAACTATAATTATAAAGTGCCAAATATGGACTAGTGTTGTAATCAATTATGGACGCAATTTCGGTTGAGCCCGACGTCCTAAATTTTTGGGAGTTGTAGTTTTTACCTATCATGGATTCTAAGATTTATATGCTTTTCTCTGAAGTATGTGGACTTCAAGAGGATATTGTAAAATTTGTGGAAGAAAAATTATAACTCAAGAAATAGAATTCTCTTCTACAATCACTCATTCATGATAAGGATACAATAATACACTTCATGCAGAACAACCTTGCTAGCCTACAGCATCACCATCATATTGTGGACAACCATATCCATGCTCCTAGTCCCCTTGCAACTATTGCTCCTAAACCCATTGACATTGATTTATCATTCTTTGAGTTTGTTCCTACTCTTAATGCTCATACACCTATGAAGCTTGTTATTGCATGCTCTTCAACATACGTGCCTATTATAGTTCCACATGTTGTGTATCCTACTTCTACTCAGTTACATGGCTTTCTTAAGAAGAATACCACTGCATTCAATTCTCATATGCTCCGTTCTATGGGTCTCACTAGATGAGTCATTGGCAGACATTCACAGGGTATTGTTTCCTCTATTCCACATGTTAAGTGGAATTCTCACCATGACATTGGTTTTCATGCAGATACTTCATTGGGATCACACATTCATAGAGCTTCTTTGTTTGTTCACTTGACTCTTTTTTAGGATCATGAGCAACAAATGAGTTCTACATATTCACTCAGGCTTGAGAAACCTGAGATTTTAGCTGTCAGACATGATAAACCTGACACACATTCTGTTATTCTTTTGCATGCACCCATTGTGCATTTTACACCAAGTTATATGCAGGCATCTTCTTCATCCATCCGTGTTGATTTGGGGTGGATATTTGATCACTCATGGAGGTGATATAGGCATTCGTTGAGAGGACTCTATAGGCGTGGCTCCTCTACCATTAGGCCTCTTGCTCCATTTTATATACCTTATGCATTGTGATGCTTCTTGTTTTGAGCATTTTTCTTTAGCAGGTGTAGTGTATCTCTCTTGTTTTTTGAGAGATTTTGTATCTGTATTTTCGACACTTTTGGCATGTTGATAGTATCTCTTATGGGGGATCTATTCTGGTGAAGTCCAGTGTTATTTTTTCAGTGTTCAAGTAGTTGATTTTGGGTAACTTATAAATATTTGTAGTGTCACTCCACCCATTTAGCAGTATGCGAGGGTGTGGTGTTGATCCTGCTTCTTTGGGTTTCTTGTCCTTGCCTTGTTACCTTGGATTTTCTTGGATCATGACACTCTGGAGTTTGTGTCCTTTCCTTGTTGCTTTGGTTATTGTTCTTGGACCATGGCACACCTATTTGCAGTAGTTGATTAAATTATGTTTGGTGTTTTTTTTACACTTTCGACATCACTCCGTTGACAGTCTCCTTGTATGGATCTATTCTGGTGAAACTGAGTGTCAGTTGTTTTTGAGTTTTGTGATCGAACAGTGGATTCAGACCACAATACACAAAAAAAATCTTTATTATTGTATGATTTTTTTGAGATAAGCTTCTTGGGATGCCTTGGAGCGGGTCTTTACTCTCTTTACTTTGTTGTTACTGGTTTTGGGTACCTTGTGGTGTCTATTTTTCCCAGTTATTGTACATGAGTACCTCATCAGGCCTAGTTTCGAGGACTCATACTGTGGACATTCCATTTCTATTTTGGCCCTTAGCTTCACTTGAGGGGGGGTGTTAGAGTAGATATTTACCTTAGCTCATGTTCACCTAGGTACTTTATTTACCTTTATTTTATAAATCATCACCCACTTATATGTGTGGATATTTATTTTATCTTATTTAGATATTAGGAGATATTATCTAGTTGCTAGGTTTATTTCTTTCCTTGATCTATGGTATTTACTAGATCCTCGATGTCTAGTTCTCTCTTAAATCTATGGTCTTGACTAGTTCTTTGATGACTAGTTATTTCCTTGATCCATGGCTTGATCTACGACCTTGACTGGTTCTTAGATTATTTTTCCTTGCTTATTTAAGCAAGGATCATTCTCAATGTATTGCATTGAGTTCCATAATAATATATGATATTGATTCTCATTTATTGGCAAAGGTTTTATGTAAAGTTATTCTGGTGAGTTGCTTTCATCTTATTGATCATGGTGTTTGATTAACATCTGTGTCCTTGGCTTGGTACGATTTGGTTATCGTTCCTTTCAAAGGTGTTCAAGTAATATATAAAGACCATGTAATAGTTTGATCATGTGTAAAACAATGTAAGGAATGGGGATGAATAATAGGCATAATGATTATTCAAGTTAATAATATAGTATATGCTATCATATATGTAAAGTGTCTGGTGACCTCATCTCCAAAAGGCTGAAAATACATCAAAACTTTGATCATAGCATGTGATAAGTAATATGCCGAAGTTAGAATTAACCTATGGGAATTAATTTTACATCCAAAGGGCAAGTTCCAGATGTCACATTAGAAACAACAATACAAATATACATGCTCAAGGAAGGAGACTTGCCCAACAAGCAAGATTTATTATTAGCATTATTCACCCAACTTTATTAAAAATAGAACAGTCAAATTTAGTTGAATGAGATGTAACCAAAGGCTATTAATGCCTCATTTTACTAGTTTGTTTTATTTTATTCCTTTATTCATTATTAAATAAAGGATAAAAATAGGATGCATAAGCGAGTACAACCTTAGTCTATTTTTAGGAAGGGTGGGTTGGTACAATTTTCGATATATTGTTTGCCTTAGCAAAGCACAGAGGAGGACTTTTTGATACAGGAGTGCTAAAGCAAATTTTTCCTTTTTTTTCCCTCTGAATGTGAAGTATTGTTTGCCTTCGCAATTATTTGCATTCTTGTGTATGTTTCCACTAATTTTGTGAATGAAAATTCCCTGATTAATTATCTTACCTTATTGCAAATTCAATAGTTTCTACATGATATTAATGTGTATGTTTAACTTAGTAGTATTGTTGTGATACTTTCCCTCAATAAACTAAAGTGTTTACCCTTAATATTTACAGAAAATTGTTGGCTCGTGCATAAAGAATTCTTCCCATATCAATTTTGCATATAATAATTCAAATCCCTCATATAAATTTGGTATATTGTGCCTTATTTTTAATTCTTTATAGTCATATTTTACCCTTACCCCCTAGAAAACCAATTTAGGATACATCAATAAGGAACAAACCTTGATACCAAAGACTCACCTAAAAATTGGTATACCCACAGACTTGAGGTGTTTCCATTATATCTATGAAAGAGAGAGATAAATTTTGCAAGCTTAGAACACCTGCAGCCATATCTCTACAGGGTGCACTTTCTAGAGATAATACATACATCATCCCCTCAAGAAACAATGCAAGAACCTGAAAAAGACAAGAAAGACAATATAGGTTAATGGTGGACAACCCAAAGCTTACATAGGGATAGTCCATTTCAAAAATTTAACTAGGTTACTACTTATCTTTTATTCACAATTCATTTTTATTCATGACTTTGTGTTCACTAATTATCATTAATTGAATATTTCCTAGTGTGTATGAGTTGTAAATAGTTTAGTTAATACCATGTTAATGAAAGTAATTCAAAAGGAATTAATTGCAACTCATCACATTAAGATATTTTCATTTATTTCATAATTTAGAAGTATAATGGACCCACACAAGTCATGGGAATAACTCTTAAATCAATTACGTGAAATAAAGTACAGGTATATAAAGTTATGAATAAAAGAGAGAGGAAATCCATAATTTCCTGTTTGGATGGATTTCCCGTAGTTGGATTTCAGTTATCTTAACACGCTCCTCTTATATTTATTTATTTTAACAAGTGGACTTCCTTTAAAAAAACATGAAAATAAAACAGTACAAAAGGAATATAAAACTAGAGCATCATTATTAATAATCATACCACAGGAAGAAATCATTGAGATGATGATAATAAAATCCCATTGATTTCATATTTTTATAACTAGTTGATAAGTGTGTAGGTATATTTATTGTCAGCTAGTTAAAATATTCAAGTACAGAAAGTAGAATCATGTTATAGGGACACCCACAGCCCGTGAGGTGTTTCAATTGTATCTACAAAAGTGAGGGGGAATAAAAGTTAAAAAAATGTCACCGCTCAACACAGGTGCACTTCTATGAGATAATGGCGGATAAGGAGTGAAGACTTAGCTGAAAAAGAGTTGATCATACATTCACATTGAAAAGAAAGGATCCAGAAAGAAATGAAGTATTTTAAGTCACAAATTCCATTTTCAATCAATTACTATTAAGTACAGTTTACTCAAAATGAATTCTCTTCTAAAAGAAGCATAATGATCTTACAAATTTTTATCTCAACGAAGTGCACCTGTGTTAAGGGGTGATAGATTTGTAACTTTACTTCTCCCTCGCTTCTACAAATTTAATTGAAACACATTGTGGGCCACATGTCTCCCATTAGCATGATCATAATTTATGTACTTAACAATTTTAACCAGATGGAAATAAATGTACCTGAAAACCTATCAACTAGTCATAAAAATATGATATCCATAGGATTTTATTTTCATCATCTGGTTGATTTATTTATGTGATATGATTCTAAGTAATGATTCTTTGCTCTTATATTTGTTTTGTATAATTTGATTTTCAAGTTCTTGTAAAGATATTCCCCTTATTTTAATCCTATGAGTAAAATTAAAATGAAATCCAGATCTCTAACATCTTATTTTTGTTCTTTCATGTACAAGGAAACATATGATGGATATGAAGAAGAGGATCAGGCGAGGACAACTGAAATCCAACCATGGAAATTCCATCTAAACATGAAATGATGGATTTCCTTTCTCTTTTATTCATAACTTTACATACATGTACTTGATTTCAGAGTTATTCCCATAGCTTGTGTGGGTCCATTGTACTTCTAAATTATGAAATAAATTAAAATATCTCAATTTGTTGATTGGTAATTACTTACTATTTCATTAACTCATACACACTAGGAAACATTCACTTAATCATAATTAATGAAATCAAATTACTTAATAAAATTGAACCGTGAATAAAATATAAACAATAACCTACTTCATTTTCTGAAATAGAGTGTCGTTGTTCAAGATGTTGGTTATCCACCTTTAACCTACATTGTCTTTCCCATCAGTTTCAGGGTCTTGTATCAGTTAATGATGGGCCAATGCATGATCATAAAAGAGATGTTGGTTGGAAAGACATCTTAAGAAAAAAATTAACATTCTGAAACCAACGTAGTGTAATTTTTACTACCCTTTTCCTACAGTTGGACCCTTTAAACCAATCCCTTCAATATGAGAAACTAATTTTAAATTTGAACTCTCACATGGGTGTGAGAAATATTAGCAATGTTGATGTTATATCTAATAAAATTTCCATAGGGTCAAACAATGAAAACTTTCTTCTTAACCAAAACATGCTACCCATAAACAAGTTTTACAAACCCAACTAGTTTGCACCCTTTTTTATGCTTCCAAGACCTTAAAATTAAGTCACTAAAAAAACATTCATCCCTCTTTACTCACTAGGTCATAGCAAACATAAACTCATCGTTTGATTCCTCAACAAACTCAATCTTTCAACCTGAGAAAACTTTTTCTAAAATCTAGAATACCTTTGTCTTCACAAATAGAGTTGAATGAGCTATGAAATCAACTCACAAAGATATAAGCCATATATAACTATAAATATGTCATAATCTAATATTACAAATCCTTCCAACTCCAAGTGCAAGGATTTCAACCAAGATCATCTCTTTAAACTACTTCTTATGCCTTTGTTGATATCAATAACTAAACATTAACCCAACATGCCCCATCATCTCAAAATACACTTCAACAATCAAAAAATGTTTGAAACATAGTTATACATGATTTATAGGAACTCATAAACCTTCAAAAATCATGAAGAACTCAAGATCATCACTTTACCTTATGAAGTCATTTGGCACCCTACTAATTAAACATCCTTCATATTTTACCCTCAAATGAAAGCTCGTAAAGTTTTCATAACTTATCTAATAATAATTTTTTATATAAAAATGGAAATATATTTGAACCAAGATCATGTGCAAACTTGAATGGATTCCTAACACCTATTTTAGCTCTTGATATTCAACTTTTACATAAAGATGTTCCAAACTTCCCTAAAAACCATTCTTCATAAATAGGGAACATTTTTTCATTTCTCATCCCAACATTTACCTAAAGCTATCATGTAAATGTATAAAAATTCTAGGGATAAAAATAATGTCAATTTATTCTTCAAATCCTTAGGTCGTCTTGCCTCAAAAAAAAAATATATTCAGAAAGAAACATTTTTTAGGTGGGGCCCACATACTCCCATGTGTTGTAATATACCTTTTTAAGGATGGAGGAGTCATATAAAATATAAAATCATAAATTTTTAAAATAAAAAATTGACTCAATATACCTCTTCTTCTCCAAGTCACTCTTAGTTAGGGTTTTGCTAGGATTTCAAAACAACTTACCTTGGTAACGATCGTCCATAAAAACATAGCAATTAAAAAACCTTAGTATTTTTGTAAAATATTCATACATTCCCTAAAAAGGTATTCTAAATATTGCAGGTCTCCATGTAAATCATACAATCCACAACAAGCATAAAAAAATTTCAACTTTAGTTATAAAAACACATTGTCACTTAACCAATTTTTCTAAAACATGCATATCTTACAATTACTTCTTCAGAATGACCTAAAACCTATCATGAAGCATCATGACAACATCCTATAGATTTATAAACTCATAACATATCCCAGATATATATTAAAATCTCCATATAATCTCATTTACCCATGCTTTCTTACATGTTCTCAAGTTCTTTCTTCCCAAGGACCTTGAAACACCACTGGACCTTTGAGTTCTGACCTAAAAATCACCATACACCTTAGGTAAATAGTCATTATATTTATAAAATTCTTTTGAAAGGAGGATATTCTCACAATATCATACCTCTACCTCATTTTACTTTCTTCAGGGCTAGGAATAAGCCATAAATGACCAGACTCAACACTGACAACCCATGAACAAACCTTTATGACCTCATGTAGACTCTTAGCTACCCATGAAACATCATAATTTTTTTTTTGAGATTATGAATACCTTCAAGTCAATTTGGATGACTAAAACCATTATTTATGTTACTCAACCATGCACCAAGACACCGTAGTCCTTTACCAAAGTTTACACTACTAATAAACCTTCATGTTTGACCATTGACTAACACTTGATGAAGACACATTCCACACCATGCATATTTTTCCTTCAATGGAAATGAAATCAATGACAACAAAGAAAAACAATTGCCAAAAGTCTCCCTCTTTGTCATCGATGCCAACTAACATAACCAATACCTACATGACCACTTTTCCATGTTTCTACTCCCTCTCTCCCCTTTACTAGCTATGAAAAAAATACTAAATACTAGACGGATTAAATGAAATCCAAATTTTATGAGTTCATATAAGAAGTACAACATTAAATAAAAGATAACCAAACAAGGATAAATGGCCCAAGCAAGTAAGAAAGTAGATATGTAAAACCCTAAATTCAAAAGAGAGTTAGAAAGAACTCAGCTGATTCAATGAGGTCCCTGGATTGTATCGTAGATATGAGCTATAAAAATAGGAGGAGAAAACAACTGTATGGAGTTCAAAAAAATTACAAATCTTGGCATTCTAAGTGGACTTTGGCACCTGAGAGAGGATCAAAGTATATGTGGTCACCCCTAGTCTTAGTTATCAACTCCCTGGTCTATGCAACAGGTCCAAACACTATATTTGTAGGGTTATAGGGTGATGAGAATCATTTATTTTTTTTCACGTGTAATTATTTGCACTGTGTCAAATGTAAATGGCAATAAAAGTTGGAGAGAATACCTACAGAAAACCAAAATGAGACTCAAACTCTTAAAAAGAAAATTCAAATGAAGGGGTCAGATTGTCATTATTGGCCTGTCATCACCAATCCGGCACTATGATAATTATTCATCGGGAACTCCTCGTGCTATGATTATTTACTAATGCACAACTTTTGGTTTGGTGGATGTAATCTGGAAACACAACAATAAACATAACACAAGAATACCATAGACTATGATAAGAAGGAATGATGATAAATCTGAAATATCAGTGTAAATTATAATATTAACATGAAATTGTTACAATCTCACCCATGAGGTACTTCAAGTGTTACTGACTTCACTTGCCTTCCACCAATACTATGAGAGAAACTTCACAATTACACCTCTTAATGGCTTCTTTAACACACCTTCAAAATGATGGATTCCTTTACACACTTACTCATACAATATTTCTCACTACTTCCTTCTATGCTAAATGAGGGGGGGTGGCCTCTTTATTTATAGAACTTCTAGGCTTATCCATCTTATCTCTAACATAGTATCATAAATCCACTCTGACGAATCATATTCCATACCTTAACTCTTATCTGTACATGTAAGCTTATCTTTTAAGATAAGATAAACCTTATCATTTCACATGGGTTCCACATTTTTAGCATTTTAACAAATAAAATACACAAAATATTTATGACCTCACTCCTTGTCCTTATTACCAATATAATATTTCTAATTCCTAATCATGTAGACCCTACTTCTCTACTTACCCCAACTTTGACATTTTAACATTACTGGACCACTTACGACAAATATTTACTTTTTACCACAACATTCCTATTGTAATTTTTACTATTACTATACTATACATTATTGGTGGCATCATACCGGTAGTGCCGTTATCTTCTATCGGACGCTACTACTAATTACACTTAACAACATCCTATTCCTAATACATACATTAATAAATAGAAATTACGGAGGAAAATTTTAGTGTCGACATCTTCCCCCTTCCGAGCTTCTACTTTGTTCTCAGAGTAGACTATTCCGATGCTTGGAAAATATTTAGCTTGTCGTGATTGACCCATTTCGTAATGGGAGTGCCATCCAATTCCTCCAGTTGGTATGTACCATTTTCATGCATAGCTGCTATTTTGTAGGGCCCCATCCATTTTGGAATAAATTTCCTTTGTCTTCTTTTTTTGTATCTCGAATCATATACTAGGACCAAGTCATTCACATGAAATGGAGACCAACAGATCTTTTGATCAAAGTATTGTTTCTACTTCATTTTCTTCTTATAGCTTGTATTCTTCGCTATTTCCCTCATTTCCTCTAGCAAATGAAGATGTACCAACCTTTCTTTTACTGAATCATTTTCATCCATCCTTTCATTTTTCAAAACTCTCACAGTGGGAATATCAAACTCAATAGGAAGAACTGGATCAACGCCATAAGCCAACTAAAATGGGGAGTATCCTATTGCTGACTTTGATGTTGCCCTATATGCACACAATGCTGGATGAATCCTTTTAGCCCACTTATGTACCTACAAGGTTGCCTCTTTTGCTAGAATTTGACACAACACAAAATTTGTTCATTCCACCTGTCCATTTGTGCTTGGCTTGTATGTTGTTTCCTTCCTGTGCTGAATAGAAACTTATTATCTAGGGCTTCTACCACCTCATTAATGAAGTGGATTCCTTGATGTGTTACAATTTCTAATGGACAACCAAATCTGGTGACAATGCGTTCATATATGAACCTTTTCACTTCATCCATGGAAGTTGTTTTCATGGGCCTAGCTTCAACCCACTTGGTTAAATAATCTATGGCAACTACAATAAACTTATTTTGGCATGGGGTAGTTGGAAGTGCTCCTACAATGTTTATTCCACAGTTTTCAAAGGAACCAAGTGGAAGAATAGGACATAATGGAGCTGATGAAGTCTTACGGTTACCATGTGTTTGACCAATATCACATGTCTTACAATAAGTAAAACAATATTTAAAAATAGTGGGCTAGTGATAACCCGCATCCAAGATCCTTCTTGCTATAATTTTTCTAGAGAAGTGCCCTCCACATGTACCATTGTGGAATTCTTCTATCGGCTCCTTCCGTTGATCACGTCCAACTACCCTCTTGTACTGTCCATCAGGTCCTATTCGAAATAATACTCCATGCAGAATAGAATATGGATGAATGGCTTGAGTAATATTCCTCTTAGTCTTTACATTGGCAGCATCAGGAAACTTGAATTCATTCAGATAATTCTAAATATCTATGTATTCACTAGGGATTGTGTCAAGGGATAACAATGTTGCATCTGGAAAATAATCATCATCAAAATATGAACCTAAACCATCATAGGCTCGAGAGAGTAAATCTGCATTGACATGCTTCTTTCTTGGCCTATCTATAGTATCAAATTCAAATTCTTGTAGCAAACATATCCATATTGCTATCCTCCCTGATGGGTTAGGCTTATTTACAATATATTTTAGACCCTGATGATTTGTTACAACTATAAATTTCTGCCCTAGCAAGTAATTTCTAAACTTTTTTACAACAAAAATGATAGCTAGAGCCTCTTTTTCTGTTACAGTATAATTTACCTCAGCACTGCTCATTTGTCTTCTCCCAAAGTAAACTAGATGATCATTCCCATTTTCATCTTTTTGGTTCATAATACTTCCTGGTGCTGCATCTGAAGCATCAATATACACAATGAATGGCTTTCTCTAATCTGGATTCTTTACAATAGGTGAAGACACCAGGGCTTCCTTCAGTTGTTCAAAATCTTCATGTGCCTTATTTCCTGGTTCATAAGTAACATCCTTCTTCAAGAAATGGGTTAGTGGCTGTGTAATCTTTGATAAATTCTTGATGAACTTTCTATAGTAACCCACATGGCCTAAAAATGATCTCAACTTACTTTTATTCATAGGAAATGGTAACTCTTTGATTTTTAAAACTTTATCAGGATCAGTACCAATACCATCTCTAGATACAACATGCCCTAAAAAAAAACCTTTAGAACATCCAAAGACACACTTTGTAGGGATTGGTGAGGCTTGTGCTTCATCTAACCTTTGAAATGTTTTCTCCATCTGGTGCAGGTAGTCCATCTTGCTCCCATAGATGTGAAAAACATCCAGAAATACTCTGATGAAGTTCCCAATGTAGGGTTAAAACACCCTATTCATCAAGTGCTGGAACATTTCCAGAGCATTACACAACCTAAAAGGCATAACTCTATAAGAAAACATTCCCCAAGGAGTGGTGAATGTGGTCTTCAACTGATCTTTCTATTCTATACAAACTTGGTTGTATCCGCTATATCCATCAACAAAACTATAACACTCTTGGCCAGCTACTTCATCTAAAATCTGATTTGAGAATGGAAGAGGGTAATGATCCTTCTTTCTTACCTTATTGAGCTTCCTATAATCAACACAAATACATAGCTTCCCATTTTTTTATTAAGATCACAATGGGAGAAACCCATTCTAAATTCTCCATAGTAAATATGAATCCTGCATCAAGCAACTTATCTATTTCTTCTTTTATAGTCTTGGAAAAATTAGGATTCATTCTATATGGCATTTACTTTATGGGCTTAGCACCATCTACCAGCTCAATAGAATGTTCTACCCAGCTTATTTGATAGAGTTCCTTGTAATCAAAAGTGAATATATGTATGTACCTTCGAAAGAGCTGGAGGTAGGATTCCTTCTCACTCTCCATCACAACATCACCAATCTTTATTTGCTGGAGACGATCATCAATTTCTTCTTTAGATAATTTTATGGGGTCATGAGTCAGTGTGACTGGAAGGATATCCATGACCAAAACATCAACCTCACTTTCTTCATATTCAGTGTCCACTTCACTAGTACTAGAGTAATCAGAGGATGTCCAATCATCAGTTTCATCACTTGAATCCACAAGTTCTACCTTATGATGCTGAGGGATCACATTTATCTTAACCCTATTTCTACCATGTCCAAGTGTCATGAAGCCTTCATTCCAGTAGTTTTTTGCATGAACTCTCCTTAGCCATGGTCTTCCCAACAACATTGGGTATGCAACAGTACAATTTTTCATCACCTGAAAGTCTACCACACATACAACACCCATAGCAGATATTGCCACATTTGAAACTACACCTTCTGGTTTAGTTTTTCCATTATTTAATGACCTTCACATAAGTGTTGAGGGGTGATCAATTTTTAAAACCAACATATTCATTACAGACTCAGTGATTACATTAACTGCAGCACCTCCATCAACTAAGACATCATGAATTGAAATACCATTACATAATACCTCAGCTTGTGGAGCGTAGGGATCCTCCTCTATCTCCAAAACAGGGACCTCAACCTCCTTCCTTCATCAAGCATTAAGTCCACTTCGCAGCTCCCGCCTCTTCTCAGAAGACATAGCCAAGAGTTGACCATATGTAATATTTACAGGCCTTTTGGATAGATCTTCTAAGATGGAGTATGTTCCTTGTCCCTGTGAAATCAAAAAATCTTGCACACCCAACTTTCTTCTCCTATGTTTCTTACTAGTTTCTCCTTTCATCTTCTTAGGATCATTTCCATCTTGCTTATCTTTTTCTTTCTTTCGTTTTGTTACAAACACATCTACTTCATTATTTATTCTCTTATCTACTACATCAAAAGAATTCACAGGTTATTATCCTTTATCATTATCTTTTGTACCAGATGTAGAAACTCTATCTGGACAATTATACTTATGATGACCCTTTTTTATAACCATTACATATAACTTCAGAAATATTTCCTTTTGGACCTCTATCTCCTCCCTGAGAACTAAATTCCTTTCCTTGAATAAGATTAATAGTTAACTAGCCCATCTTCCCAAGCAGATCTTCATACTCAGTAGATGTACTAGGAGAAATATTTGTGCTCACCGAGAGTGGTTGTGGATTCTGGGCCAAAGGTGTTGGTGTAGGCTCTACTTTAGCAACAATTTCTTTGGACTCCTCTTCCATTCTTTCTTCTTACCTTCTTGTAATCTCCTTTGCTTGTTCAATGGTAGCTGGGTGGTCATACTTCACTCGTTGTCTGATCTCTGGCTTCATCCCAAGAATGAAGTGCTTATAGAGGAGATTATCCACGCCATTAATCAACCCATCCACTAATCCTTCCTTCCGGATCCAGGCATCGAGCTTCCTTCTTAGCTCTAGAACACGAGCATGATAATCTCTTATCTTCTCCTTCTCTCCTTGGGCTAGCTTTGTGATCTCGATCATGAGATCTGCATATTTCTGTTGTTCACCAAATTCTTTAAAAAAACTTTTAGTTAATAAATCCCATGAGTTTTTCACATTATCACCTAGTTTTTCAAACCACCTAAGTGCTGAACCATCGAAAAAGGTAGGAAAAAATTCAATCCATTGTTCCCTTCTTATGAGGCCATTACAAATACAAGATCGTTTAAACTCTTGAATGAAAGAGGAAGCATCTTCATTAGATTGGGTTGAAAAAAAAGGAATCTTCCCCATTTTTAAATGTAACCACATTGAAATACCAACTCATAAGTATAATCAGTAAGACTTATGTGCACAAATAATTAGACTCACTACAATAGAAAGTGACTTTACACTTTTCTACAGTAAAATAGGAATGACCACGGTAAATTATGGTAAAACTTGACTTACTGCAGTAAAAATGACTTTAATGTGGTAAACACTTTTTATGGTAAAAATGAAGTTACTGTGGTAAATACTATTAATGGTAAAAGTTAATTTACCATGGTAACTCCTATGCATAGTAAAAACAAGGTTACCCTCCAAATGATTTCTGACTAAGAGAGAATATTTCTCCAGAAAATCCACCAATGAGGAATGGTCCTGGAAATGGAGCCAAAATGTCATCACCAATCTGGCACTATGATAACTCTTCACCGGGAACTCCTCATGCTATGATTATTTACTAATGCACATCTTTTAGTTTGGTGGATGTAATCTGGAAACACAACAACAAACATAACACAAGAATACCATAGACTATGATAAGAAGGAATGATGATAAATATGAAATATCTAAATTATAATATTAACATGAAATTGTTACAATCTCACACCATGAGGTACTTCAAGTGTTACTGCCTTCACTTGCCTTCCACCAATACTATGGGAGAAACTTCACAATTACACCTCTTAATGGCTTCTTTAACACACCTTCAAAATGATGGCTTCCTTTACACACTTACTCATATAATATTTATCACTACTTCCTGTTATCACCGAATCACTGCACCCCTATTGTTTATACAAGTGCATATACTTGAACTCACGATGTGATTGGATAACATGGGTACTATCTCTAAGTTGTGGGACATGCTACTTGAGATATACCTCCAGAGAAAGATGGTTCTTGCTCCTAAACTACCTGCCACAATCTACTCTAATGAAGGGGAAACTAACTATTCTAATCTAAATTTCCAAGCGACCAGAGAGTGAGAATGCATAAAATGAAAGCCTACACTACAGCGGTGATACACCAGAAAAGGAGGGTGTGAGAGTATTTTTCAAATGCGTGAGATATAGAAGCAAAGTGCACACTAGTAGGGGTGATGACATTTCTCCATAATCTAGCAAAATGCATTCACAACAATATTCCAAACATACACAATGATAATGGATCCCTGAAAGAACATAATAATAGACACAATATTCTTGTAATCAAGGTTAAAGGGGGCAAGAAGAATGCAAGAAAACACAACAGGGGAAGATACATCCACAAACTTATATTTTATTGCTCCCTGATATGCACAGTTCAATTGATTACAAGATAAGGGCCTGGATCATCATGCAAGGAGTCAACAACAAGGGCTTACAGCACATTGGCTTCACAAAGAAATTTTGGCAGATCTTTGCTACAAAAACTACCCCCCCTTACAATGAGCCCAACAATCAAATTTATAGAAAAAATGAGAACAAGGAGAGAAGGGAGAAATGGAAATCCCTAAATCTATCCTTTAACCACTTGTATATTACTTGAAAAAATCTCCCCATACTATCTCAGGTGCTGCAGCAAAGAAAGAATGGTGACCATGCCTCTTAAATGCACTCCCAACTACCAAATAAAACACTGTTATCAACCCGGAAACATTTTATGAAAAATCCCGACCGATATCTCATAAAATATGGAATTTATTGTTTTATGTGCATCGGTCTCAGATCCATGATTCCAACAGTACCAATTTTGTGTGATTTAATTTAGAAATGCAAAAGTTATGGCCTTCTGAGTGCGGGCAGCTATTTTGGGTCTGGCAGACATTTGACGGGAATGAGCATTAACTGACTAGAGCTGAATATGTTTCTTTTATATAATTTTTTTTTTGTCATAGATAATGTCATGCTCATTCCATAAAGTCCAATTTTGTGAAAATCAGAGCTCGGAATCAAAAGTTATGGCCGTTTGAAGTTCACGGATCAAGCGTTGACTTTTCTTCTTTGCTGCAGCTATTTCAGAAAATCGGCCGATTCACGTCCCACACGTACTTTTTTCCTGGCTATCCTGAATGAATTTTCCCACATCGGTCGATTCGGTCTTCATTTTCCCCTTTTTCAGCCTTTTCACCTTTTTGCGTCCCGCGTGTACTTTTGTCCCGGCTGTCCCGGACAAAAATCTCCGTACTACCCACAATAGACCGTCTTTCAACAAATAGGCCGATTCACGTCCCACGCGTACTTTTGTCTTGGCTTTCCCGAACCATGCAAAACAAAAAAACTTGATGATTTTTATTTCCTGCGGCCGTTGCACCTTTTCGCATCCTGCGCATCTCGACATTCCAACTGTCCCGCTGACTACCTGGGACAAAAATGTCTGATTTAGCCAATTTTCTTCCCTCTTTGGTCCCAAACTTGGTACGATCCGCACTGGTACGATCCACACCCTTCAGACCTGAAATGCTTTAAAACAATCCTGCAACCTTATTTTTTGCATTTTTTCCCTTTTTCTAACTCATTGGAATCTTTTCTTGGATGGGTGAGTTAGAGAGAAGCCGATGAGGTCCCAAAAACATGATTTTGGGCCTTGAATCAATCTACTTGCTCGGTACTGAAGAATTTGATGCATGTTATCAAAATTACCTTGAGGGGTGAATTTTGGATAACACTTCCTTCTATGCTAAATGAGGGGGGTGGCCTCTTTATTTATAGAACTTCCAGGCTTATCCATCTTATCTCTAAGATAGGATAAGAAATCCACTCTAACGAATCATATTCCATACCTTAACTCTTATCTGTACATGTAAGCTTATCTTTTAAGATAAGATAAACCTTATCATTTCACATGGGTTACACATTTTTAGACTTTTTACAAATAAATACAAAAAATATTTATGACCTCACTCCTTGTCCTTATTACCAATATAATATTTCTATTTCCTAATCATGTAGACCCTACTTCTCTACTTACCCCAACTTTTACATTTTAACATTACTGGACCCCTTACGACAAATATTTACTTTTTACCACAACATTCCTATTGTACTTTTGACTATTACCGTACTATACATTATTGGCGGTGTTGTATCGGTATCAGCGTTATCTTCTATCAGACGCTACTACTAATTACACTTAACAACATCCTATTCCTAATACATACATTAATAAAATAGATATTACGGAGGAAAATTTTAGTGTCGACAGGCCAAAATGGTGGACTTACTAACTAAGCACTACACCACATCTCATACCTTATGTATTTCTATGTGCTTGTGTGTGTAATCATGCCCGAAGTTATTTTGTGCCAATCACACTTTTTGAAAGTAGGGAGCAATAATTATGTGTTTAAATGTTATAGAATGGTAGATGGAATATAGCAATCTTCCCTATTATGTAGTTATGTAGATGAATCAACCTTGTCCCTTATGATGGAGCTAGATAGATGTAAATAAACTCTAGATGGCTTATATGGAATGCAACATTAAGTGATGATATTAGTGAATAGTGTTTGGTGCTTGGAGATTGGCCCCCTCATTATGTTCTCATAAATTTATATTTGTATGGTTCTCTTTTTCTAATTTTGGAAATTAACCCCAAGGAGGCCAATATAAAAAAATATAAAATGCTCAAATGGCTATAAAGTGCCAAAATAGTGGTGGGAAAGTGGAAAAGGGATCAGGGATCCCTGAATAGGACTAGGGCACTTGTGGGTGCCCTAGTAATAGTGTGTGTGTGCCAGTGAAGGCTCAAATGATGCATAATGAAAAAATAGAATAGGAAAGTATGTGAGGAAGGTCGATAGTTACGATAGAAATAACAATAAAATGGCCAAAAGATGGGGTTTAATTACTACTTTATTCACTCAAGAACCATATGAATAGTAATATGAGACTGGGACTAAATAATTTCTAGAGTGCATGATTTTGTGTTTACAGTTTCCCTAGTATATATTCATGAGAGGAATGTCCATGTACAGTGATGTAGAAAGTGTTATGATGGACTAGAAAAAACGTGAAATGAGAAACTAGTGAAGTGTGGAAACTAAACATGCAAAAATGCAAAATAGTTGTGAGGGTGTACCTAGGGTGGAAACACGTGTGTAGTTGCCAATGTGTGTGATGTAGCTACATGTTAGTGGGAGGTGTGCGCTAATGATTTTTTTTTTTTGTTGTCGATGCCATTTTTTTTGTTTTTGTTGTTGACTGCTTCCTTCTCATACGGTCAGACTTGCAAGGATAAGATAATCAAGTATTCAAATACATGTTTCTATATGTGAAAAATGTATGTAAATATGCATGCATATAGAAAAAACTATTTCATGGAAATGAAAAATTTAAAAGGAACGTGTGCACCTAATCCATGATGAGGAAAACAATATAGAAAGGATATCATGTACTACAATTTTTTTGAGCAATCTCATGCCACCCTAGCCGAAGAAGTGTAGGGAGGAAGGTTTGTTATTCTCCAACCTATAACTACTTCCCTAAAGTTGTGTGAAGAGATCTATCTATTGTTTGGTTTTTTGGGTGATCCAATACTACTAGATGAAGTAATCTAGAGAGGAAATCCATTGTATCCTATAACCTATAACTACTACCTAGAATGTGAAGGTTAACCTATCCTACAAAATTTGTTATGTAAAAGGTTCGTAGACTATTATGAAGCCACTCGTTGTATAATCCACAATGCCAAGGGAAAAAATTGAACTGAATTGTATATGTGTATAATAACTATACAATATGTAAAACCCAAAATGATGCACCCTCTTTAGGGGTGCATGTGACATCCCTAATGGCAGAATGCTTCCCCAAAAGAGGACATAATGCATAAAATCTTCCCTACAGGGGGAATGGAATGCGCTTGGTAAAAACTAGGAACATATAAGAAAGTGGCTAGAAAACAAGTGTTATTATGAATAAGCAACTATGCAAAGGATAATTGTATGCTATGTAGACAATGTAGAAGATAGAAAGAAAGTAAACACACAAGAAGACAATCATAGACCACCAAAGTGGGTTTTAAACATGGGGCACCACTCATGATGTCACAAGAGACACATGGACATAATGGCCACATAAAAACAAACAAGTGTGCACATTAAACAAAGAGCATGTCATACATGCATTAGAAAACAAAAAGGAAGTAAAAACAATAGATAGCCATAGAAGTGAATAATCCTAGAAACAAATGTTGCATGTGAATCACCAGTTATCATATTAAAAAGATAACCCATATGTCAAAATTAATGTAGAGTGATAAGTATAAAATGAAACAATAACCCCTGTAAGAGACGAATGTGGATTCCCTTGAAAACCATTGTAAGAGTCGTAGGAGGCCAACATCCTTGATGCATGTGAGAGACCTGTATCTACGATAACTACTATAAAAATATGTGAACGTGAATGTGTGTATGGTAAAGATAATGCCATATAAGAGATATAGCTAGAATGTCTATTAAGTGATCAAGAGAAAGAAAATATAAGAAAGAATAAAAGAAACCAAGATATGAAACACATTATGGATGGATGGAATGGAATGCATAATGGATTGTAGGATCCACATGCCACATGAGTGGCTGGATTTATATGCAGTGAGGTTCATTTAGTATGCCCCCTCAGCAGTTAAGAATGAACCATAAACAAGAGTTCGTCGTCAAGAATTTATCAAATAATGTGTACTGTGTCTAACAAATTGTGATGGGTGTGTGTGTGTGTGTGTGATGATATGTGACCTACAGATGAAGTCATGATGATTTATCCTAAAGAATATATATCACAATGAGATAAATAGAGGGAGTGGTGATGTAGCCTAAAGTGTGTACCACTAAAATATGAAGGAGTAGGTGACCATTTAGCCTATAATGTATGTCACTAATTTAGGAATGTCGCATGAGAGAAGGTTAAATAATGAGTGTGTGTGTATGATAAGGTCCATTTGATTGGTAAACCCTTAGTAGTTGAGGATGGACTAAGGAACTAAAGTGAATCATAGGGTAGTGAGCATAATGCATAGAATATTATGTAGTATGTGCTATGATAAGAGACAATCATGTGATACGTAAAATGTGTAATGTACAATATATAGTGTCCAATATAAGATTTGTAGATAGACTAATAATGTAGGAGTGGATGCAATGTAGTATGTAGGATGAGGAATGATAGACTGATAGACAATAGGATTGTGATATATGTCTGAGGAATATTAACATGGTGTGTAGAGTATTCGGAATGTGTAAATGTGCAATGTTCTAAATGATGCAGACTAAATTTAGAGTGTAAGATGTAAAATATGTGATGTGAGATGTATGAAGAGTCACAATGTGTAATGCCTATTATGCAGTCTGTGGGGGTCTTGTGTAGTTGTATCCCTCAATATTCAAGTGTGAATTGAAGCACAAGAGTGTTTCATCGGCTAGTGGTTGATGTTACATATAAGCATAGTATTTCTTAAGATGTATTACATTGAATGGATTTATGAGCACCTTGCCTATAAGGTTGGTGAAGAGATAAGCTCCCCATCATGTTTTTCAGTGATAATGTATAGACCAATCCAGTTACGCTTGAATTTTCCTTTCAGAGTTTTCTTAAAATTTGTATTTTGTTGATTATCTTTTAAGACGATGTTACTGATATAGAACTCATGAAAATGATATTTTTGATTGTATACATGTCCGATACGAGGTTAATATTAGTGAATATTTTCAAGTTCTTAGACATGGCGTGAGTCCAAAATTTCAAGCTCATATAAGTGATTTTTGTGATATTTATTGTCTTTAAGGATGCTTTTAAGAGAGATCCTCAAAGACAGTATTTCAAGCTCAAGTGGGATAATGGCCTCAACACCATAGATAAAAAAAAGGTGTAGCATTAGTAGGTGTGCAAACTCTAGTACGATAGGCCCATACAACATAGAGTAGTTGGACATGTGAACCAGTACCAATAGAATCAATGGTCTTGTGTAATATTTTAACAATGATTTTGTTGGTGGCCTCAGATTTTCCATTACCTTGTGGATAGTAAGGGGTAGAAAATGATTGCTTTATCTTAAATTTGGCACGACAAAATTTAACCTCTTTATTTTTAAGGAATACCTATTATCAGCGATTATAGCTGAAGGCACACCAAAATGTGTGTTAATATGTGTGGTGAGAAAGTTACAAATGTCTATGCCAGTGACCATTCATAGGTTCACTTCTTCTACCCACCTAGTAAAGTACTCAGTAGCAATAATGATGAATTTATGTCCATTGGTAGACTTAGGATTACTAAAGGGAGAAAGGCCAAGTAGGTGCAATGGATTTGAGGTCATAAACTAGCTTATGATGGAGATCAAAATGCTTTTGGAATTTTTCACAATGAGTGGCATATTCAAGGAAATCTTGTTGCATTATAGGTGAATAGTATCCATGGTGTAAAATTCTTTGTGACATAGCTTTACTAGAAAAATTACCACGGCACATGCTACCAAGTATCTGCAAGATGGCGATGTGTATATCTTTGAGTGTGAGGCAATGTAAGAGGTGACCATTAATTACATGTTTAAATAATTATATGCCAATAATGATGTAACGAGTAGCCTCACGTCATAAATTTATATCCTGACGAAGTTGTATATTGGAAGGCATAAAATGCTCATATAAGTAATTGTAAATAGGTGAAAACCATTCAAAGGTGTCTTAACTATGTGTTATGGTGCAAGCTACAAGAGGTAATGAAAATATAGAAGGATGTCATAAGTGTGTAATTATGAATGTGGCTTGTTCCTCTTTGATGTCGTATGTAATAAGTGACACAACACTATCCATAACATCGACATGATGATTATCCTTGTGTGGAATGGTAGTAATGGGATAACACTCGAATGTATTTAGGAGATCTTTGAAAAGAGTGTTATATGGGATTAGATACTCCTCTTTTTTGTTATATGTATCATTGACCTGATTAATGATTAATTGAGAGTCATTGTATATACAAAAAATTTGAATGAGATGTTTTTGAACGGTAAGTAGGATTAAAATGAGGGCTTCATACTCTATGATGTTATTTGTAGAATAAAAACCTAATCAATATGAAAAAAGGAGTGGGTCACCCTATGGGTTAAAGTAGACTATCCTATCTCCAACACAAGATCGACAATGAGAGCCATCAAAATACATTGTCCATGTGTGTGGCTCAACAATATAGGTAGTGAAATTGTCACAAAAAGAATCAGAAATGGCAGATATATCTAAGAGGTGTGTTGTAACTAATTAATCGGTTATAATTTGTCCTTTGATGGAATTTTTATGGTATATAAACTTGAAATCAAACTTAGTGAGAATAATTACACATCACTTCAAGATTCCTGGAAGATGTCTGTTAGATAATAAGCACCAAAAAGGATTGAATTTAGTGATATTATTTACTACATTATTTAGGAGATAATATCAGAATTTATCTATAAAAAAAAACAAGTGGAGACATAGTTTCTCAATATAGTTATAGTTACATTCATAAGAGAGTAGAGTATGACTGATATAATATATCTTTCTTTCACATTGAGAATCATCATGTTATACCAGTAGAGAACCTAACACATGAAATGCGGAAGATATATATAAAAAAAGGTCAATCAGCTAAAGAAGGGTCTAAAACTCACAATTTTAATAAGCATGATTTAATATTATCTAATGTTTGTTAAAATTTCTTATCCAAAGAAAATTTAGTATTTTTCTTCAAAAGACCTATAAACGGTTAAGTCTTATCATCGAGTTGTGTAATGAATCGTAGAATATCCTGAATTTTTCCTTGTAAGGATCATAATTGATTAAAAATTTTGGGTGGAGGAATATCAATAATCGATTTTTTTTTTTTTAGGATCAATTTCAATGCCATGTTGGAAGATAATATATCTAAGAAAATTACTCGTTGTGACCCAAAATACACACCTTTTCGAATTTAGATGCACACAATATTGTTATAGTCATTCAAATAGTATTCGTATATCCTTTGTATGGGAAGAATGTCATCTAAATTTGGAAAAAATGTAATTTAATTAATCTTTGATGATCTTTTGAATATAATCACATAATATATGTTTTGTTTCCTATTTGTAAGAAATTGTTGCATTTTTAAGACCGAAGGACATAAATGTATAGAAAAATGTTCCGCATGGTGTGGTGAAGCAAGTCTTTTATTGGTCATGGGGATTGATTTTAATTTTATTGTAACTAGAAAATCCATCCATAAAATAAATAATATCATATCCATTTGTAGAATTGATGATAGTATCGATGTGCGGTAAAGGAAAACTCTTCTTAGAATAAGATTTTTTTAAACCATATAAATCAATGCAACAATGAACACGACCATCTGGTTTCATTACTGGCATAATATTAGATACCCATTTAAGATATTCAACAATGTGAATAAAATCGGTTTTGAGAAGCTTATGAATCTCTTCTTTAACTCGAACTTCCACTTCTAGATGTATTTTGTAAATTTTCTAGTAAAAAGGTTTAGCACCAAGGTTGACAACAATATTGGGTATTACGAATGATAAATAAACACCCAATATATCACTATAGTCCCATGCAAAAATATAAGATAAATTTCTTGATATCTTTTTTTTTTAGGAGTAAGGTAGGCAACTAGAAAAATTATATGTGGATTTTTAGATGTACCCAAGTTGCATTGAATTGTTTCTTCATTAGGAAGGGCTGAGCAATCTTTAATGTATGGATCAGTAGGAATAGTATCAGGAGTATTAACATTTTCATCAGATACATTAGATTCTTTGAAATAAGTTGTATCAATGAGAGATGATGGGAGATTTATTTTATGGTGAAAGCAAGGAATATGAGAGGAAACACCCATATAACTGACTAGAGCATCATCCATAGGAAAATTATATTGCGTATCCCAAGTGGTAGATGCATCATCATTGATGAGTTCATGATGTACTATATAAAGTGAGGTAACATAAAAATTACTATAAGCATCTGTAGTTGGAAAAAAATGAAGTTGATACCTGAGCCAAAACTTGTGCGATTATGTAGGGAGATATTAAAGTATTGTGACCTTATGTTCTTGTTGATCTAAATTTATATCAGAAAAACCATAGCCGCACAAGTATTCATACCCTAACCCATATTGATAAAACTCCTCAGGAATATCAGAGGAAGTTGTAGTAACACTAGATTAATCAACAAAATTACAATACTCAAAAGGTGAAGAATCAGCTGGAATATAAAAAACAATGCCTTGATGATGGAATTTAAGTCATGCATGTAATATAGAAGGTACTACATGTATAGCATGGGTTTCAGACATTCAATAAGAATATTATAATTAATGTTATTAGGCATGACATGAAATTTTATATTTATTGTACACGGACTGATAGTGATAAATAAGTTGACAGTATTGTTTACCAAAATAAGATCACACATTTTTTGGGGGTCAACTTACACCATTTTCCCCTTTTTGTGCTTCAATATAGTTTTTTATATATTTCAAGCACTTAAAATTTCCCTGAAACATTTCCATTAGATAGGAAATTTCGTTCCCTTTCCTGAAATTTAAAGAAATCTTTCTAACTCCTCATATTTTGCAAGTTACTGGCCAATCGGCCTTCGAAGTATTTGTTTCCAAATAAGGGCCGACGGGCCTGGGGAAGAATTTTCACCAAGGGAAGATTACAGACTGGCGGGGAATCATGGGATACTTTGGAACTTTGGAATTTTTCACAAAATGCATAGGTTATAAATGTTGACCTACGAACTCGTAGAGAAATGAAAAAGAAAAAAATTTCCCAAGGCCCGCAAAGGACACGTGGCCATGTTTCAGGTCAAAGCGAGAAGACGGGTCATCAGAGGCACTTTGGATTTTGGATATTTTTTGATTTGTTTTAAAAAAAGAATAAAGTTTTAAAAGTAAGCCACACCTTTGCCGATGCCTAGAGAAGCCACCTGTTAGGCCTTTGTCAGTTGTGGGGAGGAGAGCTGTCAGGGAAACTTTTGAAATTTTGCCATCTTTCGCAAAAGGTGCAATTTACAACTTTGAGCCTCGAGGTTTGCTTTTGTGTAAAAATTGAAGAATGCGGGGTGATGGGCCACAGGAGGTATTTTAAAATCTTACAATTTTTGTACAAAATGAGTAGAGTGATTTTCTTTCCCATGGAGGATTTTAGTGAAAAATGAATTTTGGACCCACAGATCCATTTTGCAAAACTAGTTTTTTTGCCATTTTTGTACGGATTCAATGTAAAATTTCAAATGGTCATAACTTTCGAACTAGTGCTTGAAATTTGACAAATATTATACTGTTGGAAATCTCTTGACGTCCTATTCACCATACAATCCTAAAATTTGAATTTTGGCTAAGTGTGTTGGGTGAAAAATCAGAAAACGTGCTCGGCTTGGGGAAAGTGCAGAACCAGGTATACAACCATTGAATTTATTGAAATATGGCACCCCATTTCTTCTCCAACAAGATAGAATGCAGTGGGGAATGGATTTTAAGAGGTACCCTTTACTTTTGGGGATCATTTCTATGCATGTTGTCTGTGGATGGTAGCAAAAATCAAAGTTCTCATCTTTCCCTCTACTTTTCATTTTGTATATATTGTAAGAACTTCTCATTTCAGAAAGATAGGCATTATGGGTGTGAGGAAACTCTGTAAAATTTGTTTCCTGACTCCATTTTTGAGTTGTAAGCCTTCTCCTACACCTGACAAGTGTATTTGTGCCTCTGAGTAGAAATGTAATGGTGTGTGCACCTTCTAGAGCAATAAAATCATGTTTTGCATGTTATTCTTCAACCCTTTCTCATGACTTATTATTTCTTTGTGCCTCTCCCTTTCAGATTTGTTTTCTATGGATGTATTGTTACATTCACATGTGGAGGATGTTGTGTTTCATTGAGGTATAGTGGTAAATGAAAATATGGGTCTGTGTCAAATTGGTTTGGCCTCTCCCAACTCCATTTTATTTCTGTATTGTCCCTTAATAGAATATCTCATCCCTTTCCATTTTTGGTGTATCACCACTTGAGTGTAGGCTCTCTTTCACTCTCTCTTTCTCTTGGGTTCCTTGTAATGATTAGATTAGGATAGATTATATTTTCCTGCACTAGAGTAGCTTGTGGCAGGTATTTGAGGAAGAGGAACTATCCTTATTTAAAGGATCATCTCAAGTTCGCAAGTCCCACAACTTAAGGGATGATCCAATGTTATGAAAATCACACTGGATGCCCCATTATCAAACATCAGATCTGAGAGACATCCAGGGGTGCTATGATTTGGCATCAATAGTTTTGGCATTCCCGGTGGGAGCAAGAGGTCTTCATTTTTTATTTCATCAAGTTGATGTGTTCTTGGTGAGATCCAACCCTTATATGCACATACAAAGCACATCTTATGGCTCCATCTAGTCAACAACCCGTACCTAAAGTTGCAGAACTTCTTTCCATTCATTTTCATCCATTCTTCTTTCCACATCTCCCATTTTCTCTCATTCCATAAGGTTGTGCAATCATGGCCTCATTCCAGAAGTGGAATTCACATTTGCAACAGCTACCATGCAGCCCATACTTTCCTCCAAGAATTAAAAATTCATTCTGAGGTTATTATCAACCTCCTCCAGACCCATGTTATGAAGAAAACCAACAATGGGAATAATCACAAGATCAATATGGAGATTAGTTTTGATACATGCCAGACTATGCAGTTGTGGAAGAACAAGAGTATGCCAACTATGGGGAATATCTTATGCCTAAGAATGCTGATCTATTGGAGAAGATTTAAAGATTGGAGACAAGAATGATGCAGATCTAGGCTATAAATCAAGAAAAAACCTTCAGAATTGGTTACAGGGCACGTTGTCCATCGGAAGGCCCTTTTCCAAGACACTATAGCTTTCAGGAGAAGCTTGAATTTTTGGTTGAAATGATTCCCAACTTTCAGTGGAATGAGGATATTGAAGCATATGAGAAAAGTGCGAGACAATCTTGTTAATGGGTAAGTCAGTCACCAACTCTTTGTCCTTCATTTTCTCCCTCTCAAGCTTTATCATTTGAACATGATCAAGATTAAAACCCATTGTATGCTACCCCAAGTGTTGTTTTCCCTTCTCCATATTCTAATATTCCATCTCATCTAACTTCCTCTTCCCTTTTCGCTTCCAAGAATTCATTCACTCCAAAGAAACAAGAAATCCCACTTCCCTTCCCACCGCAAACAATTGTAAATCTGGTTGAATCCCCATCCAATCCTCCTCTTTCCTTCCCAATTCCATGTTGGGAAGAAATTCCAAAAACTAGTCAAGGAGAACAAGAAGAAGAAGATCCAAATAGAGAAGAGAAGATAAAAAGCTTAGTAAGCTTGGCTCTAAAATTTGGTATTACAAATATCCCCTTGATGGTTAATCTACTGAGGAGGTCAGAGTTGAAGAGAAAGTGGTGGCTAAAGATAAGTTTGCAGTAGAAGTAGAACACTAACAAGAAGATCAACAATATATTTTCTCTAAATGCAATGTCTATAATGGAACCTTTTTTGAAGAGGAGGCTGATCTAATCCAAGCAGCACAATCATTCATCAAGGAATAAGAATGATCAGCCCAAAGTCTTATTAAAGAGGAGTAACTGGAAGAGATCAAATCAGAGTTGAAGCCACTTGATGAAGAAAGCATTATTAAAGATTTTTTACTTTCATTTGAATGACCTGATTTTATTGATGAATCCATGAAGGGGGAAGAAAAGTCATTTCCAAGTATAGTTAAAGAGGAGCATATGGAGGTGAAAAAAAAGATTCTGAGTCACTAAATCATGAGCCGGTTGAACAAGAGATTACATATCTCTCTCCCATTCAACTTCTCCAAAACTCTGATTTTTTGGAATAGTTCAAACGCACTAGCTTCATGTTTGATGATGAAGATTCATATGGTGAAAATAATGAAGATTTTAAGATCACCATGAAAGAGGGAGAGACCTTGGTACAACAAGAGAATGAATCATTTGATTTCCTATCAGACTTAAAAGAATGTTTTGATAAGGAGAAGCCAGTTGAGATTACAAATTTTTCTCCCCTATCATTCATCCTTCAACTAAGAGAACCTAATGCCATGGAAGAGAACATGCAAGCACAACCTGTAGTTTGTAACATGCCTCTTGAATCAAATTTGGAAGAATTTGATCTTCTAAAATCAACATCAGATGTAGAGGAAGGGGAAAAGCAAGTAGATGTCATCATCTCTTCCACACCATCCAGCCAAGAAGATCTATAAGAAGACTCCATTTTTGGATTTTAAATTCAAAGAAATAGGCACATCCATAGGACCAGACCATGCACAATACAATACTTGGCTACAATGGAGCCAAAAGAGGAGTTTCCACCAGTCATGCTTGCTACTGAGCATGAGGATAAGTTTTAAAGTACCAAGGATCAACTGCAATGCCTCTTCAGTTCAAATACAGAGCAACTAAAAGAGGTATTTATTTTGTTTCTAGTTGATACCTTGATGATTTTGGTGGAGGATTGGCCTCTTGTTAGTTTTTCACTCATATCAACAACCATGTTCAACTCCAAATAACATACATTGCTTCTTATTTTGAGAAAGGGAAGCTATTTCTCCCTGTCAGTTGCAGGATTTGTATGAGTTCCCTTTTCTCTTTGGTTAGAGTAGAGTAGGTAGGTTTGCTTTCAGCAGAAGAAGTGTTTGTACACAATCTACATATCCCACTTGGGGCATATATGATTTCCAATTTTATACATAGTTTTTTGTGGTGTTTTTTTGCTCATGCATAATGCATTCTAGTATTTGGTGAGATAATCTCAAGTTCCAATAGTTTCCAAGTGGCACAGGGATCAAATTTTAAAAGTTAAAATCAGATTTGTGTTTACCAGGTAGACTCCATATGTAATGGATGCTTCCAGGAAACTGATCAATTCACCTAGTAGGTAGGTGATCCCCGTGAGTTGCCAAATTGTTGACCAAAATAATCTCACACTTTTTTTTGGGTCAACTTACACCATTTTCCCCCTTTTTTTATTTCAATCTGATTTTTTACATATTCCAATCACTTAAAGTTTCCTGGAAACATTTCCATGAGATAATAATTTTATTCCCCTTTCAAAAAATGTAAAGAAGTCCTTCTAACTCCTCATATTTTGCAAGTTACAGGCTAGCGGGCCTTGGAAGGCGTTTTGCCAAATGTGGGCGACATGCCTGGGGAAGAATTTTCGCTAGGGGAAGATTGCAGATTGGTGGGGCAAAGTGGGATACTTTGGCACTTTGTAATTTTGCATAAAAGGTATAGGTTAAAATTTGAGGCCCGCGAACCAGTGGAGAAATGAAAAAGGGTAAAATTACCTAAGGTCCGCAAAGGACACGTGGCCATGTTTTAGGTCAAAGTAAAAAGGCAGGTCGTCAGAGGCACTTTGTATTTTACGTTCTTTTTGTTTTGTTTTAAAAAAATTAAAAAGGTGTAAAAGTAATCTGCACCTCTGTCGATGCCTAAAGAATCCACGTGTCAGGCCTTTGTCAGTTGCAGGGATGTAGGCTGTCAGGGAAACTTTTAAAATTTTGCCATCTTTTGCAAAAGGTGTAATTTACAACTTTGATTCCCGATGTCCACTTTGGGTAGAAAGTGAAGAATTCGAGGCCACGGGCTACCAGAGGTCTTTTAAAACCTTACAATTTTTGTGCAAAAGGTGTAAAGTGAATTTTTGTCCCATGGAGACTTTTGGCATGAAGTGAATTTCAGGCCTGAGGATCCATTTTGTAAAATTGGTTTTTTCCCCATTTTTGTACAGATTCAATGTAAAATTTCAAATGGTCATAACTTACGAAACAGTGCTGAAAATTTGACAATTCTTATACCGTTGGAAATATCTTGACATCCTCTTTGCCATGGAATCCTGAAATTTAAATTTTGGCAAAGTTTAGTGGGTGAAAAATTAGATAACATGCTCAACTCGGGGAAAGTGCAAAACCAGGTATATAACCACCGAATTTATTGTAGTATGGCACCCCTTTTCTTCTCTAGCAAGCTAGAATACATTAGGGAATGGAGTTGTTAGAGGTGCCCTTGACTTTTGGGGATCTTTTTTTTGAATGTTGTCGGTGGGTGGGAGTAGAAATCGAAGTTATCATCTTTCCCTCTGTTTTTCATTTTCTATATATTGTAAACACTTCTCATTTGAGAAAGAGAGACATTTTAGGTGTGTGGAAACTCTTTAAAATTTGTTTCCCTATTCCATTTTTGATTTTTAATCCTTTTTCTACACCTCGCAAGCATATTTGTGCCTCTGAGTAGAAAATTAATGGTCTATGCACCTTCAAGAGCAATAAAATCATGTTTTGTGGTTTTCTTCAACCTTTTCTCGTGATTTATTGTTTCTTTGTGCATATCCCTTTCAGATATGTTTTATGTGCATGTATTGTCACATTTTTAGGTGTAAGATGTTATGTTTCATTAATTTTTAGTGATAAATGAAGATCTGGGTCCGTGTCACATTGGTCTTGCCTATCCAAACTCCATTTTTTTTTTGCATTCTCCCTTTGCAGAATATCTGTTATCACTGAATCACAGCACCCCTGTGCATGTATTTGAACTTACAGTGTGATTGCATAACATGGGTACTATGTCCAAGTTGTAGGATTTGCTACTTGAGACAGACCTCCAGAGAAAGCTGGTTCTTGCTCCTAAAATACCTGCCACAATCTACTCTAATGCAGGATAAGCTAACTGTTCTAATCTAAATTTCCAAGGGACCGGGGAGAGAATATACATAAAATGAAAGCCTACACTAAAGCGGTGATACACCAGAAAAGGAGGGTGTGAGAGTGATCTCCAAATGTGTGAAATACAGAGGCAAAGTGCACACTAGAAGAGGTGATGACAGTTCACCATAATCTAGCAAAATGCATTCACAACAATATTCCAAGCATACATAATGTTAGTGAATTCCTGCAAGAACATAATAATAGACACAATATTCTTGTAGAAAGATAAAAGGGGCAAGAAGAATGCAAGAAAGCACAGCAGGGGAAGATACATCCACAAACTTTGTATTTTATTGCTTCCTGGTATGCACAGTTCAGTCTATTACAAGATAAGGGCCTAGATCACCATGCAAGGAGTCCACTACAAGGGCCTGCAACACACTGGCTTCACAAAGCAATTTTGGTAGAGCTTTTCTACCCAAAAACTCTCACTTTACAATGAGCCCAACACTCCAATTTATAGAAAAAATGAGAAGGAGAAGAGAAGGGAAAATGGAAATCCCGAAATCTGTCCTTCAACCACCTATAAGAAGCATTAAATTGAGTGAAATTATTGTATATTACTTGCAAAAGGCTCCCCATACTGTCCCATGTGCTGCAGCAGAGAAAGAATGATGAACATGCCTCTTAATTGCACTACCAGCTACCAAATAAAACACTGTTCTGAAGCCGACCACGTTTTGTTAAAAAAATTGATCAATCTCTCATCAAATCTAGAATTTCTTGATTTTTGTGCGTCGGGCTCGGAGCCATGATTCCAATGGTACCAATTTTGTGTGATTTTGTTGAGAAATGCAGAAGTTATGGCCTTCTGAGTGCGGGCAGCTATTTTGGGTCTGGCAGGCGTTTTCTGTCATTTGACGGGAATGAACATTAGCTGACTGGAGATGAATATGTTTCTCTTAATTAAATATATGTCCCCTCATTAAAAATAATAAATCCAGAAAGTCCAATTTTGTGAAAATCGGAGCTCGGAGTCAAAAGTTATGGCCGTTTGAAGTTTCGCAGGTCAAACGTTGACTTTTCCTCTTCTGTCTTCGGCCGATTCACGCTTTCGCGTCCCATGCGTCCCTCACGTACTTTTGTCCCGGCTGTCCCGGAGACTAAGACTTAGCCATTTTTCGTGATTTTTCCTGGCCCGAGCCTGTCTTCTGCAACCTTTTCACATTTTTTCAGAGCTTTCTCTTTCTTTCTTGGCCAGGGGAGTTAGAAAAAATCTGAGGGGACCCCAGCAACATGATGCTTTGCCTTGAATCAATATAATTGCTTGGGACTAAAGAATTTGATGCATGTTATCAAAATTTACCTTGGGGGTGAATTTTGGATAACAATATCTCACCCCTTTCCTTTTCTGGTGTATCATCAATTTTTTGTAGGCTCTCTTTCACTCTCTCTTTCTCTCTGGTTCGTTGGAATGATTAGATTAGGATAGATTCGATTTTCCTGCACTAGAGTAGCTTGTGGTAGGTAGTTTAGGAAAAGGAACCAACCTTCTCTAGAGGATCATCTCAAGTTCGAAATTCCAACAACTTGAGAGATGATCCAATGTTATGCAAATCACACCAGATGCCCCATTATCAAACAAATGATCTTAGAGACATCCGGGGGTGCTGTGATTTTGCATAAACAAGTACCTAATACAGGCTTGGGAATGTTATCAAAGTGACAAATAGAGATGCATGAAGGATATGGAGATGCTTCTGACGTACCTAAATGATGAAGTAAATTGATTTTACAAATTTTAAGGCTAGATCCATTGTCAACTAATGCATGATTAACCCAAAATTCGTTAAAAAAAAACTTGAATATAAAAGGGAGGGTCATGTTGTTGTATTACATGAGAACGTAAGTCATTGGTTATGAAATTTATTTGATCCTCATTAAGGGATAGAGAAGAAGAGAACTTATGGTATACATACTCGGGTGAAGTATGAGGAGGAGTATAATTAGTAGCTAAGTAATTTTTAAGATTACTGATACAATGATGGTGATTTTGTACATAAGTGTGAATAAATATATTCATGATGAGGAAACCCTAGGAGGATAATAAATGAGAAAATGTCCTATAAGCATGCAAATCGAGTACAGGTTCACCAAAATAATTTACTAAAATTTGAATTTTAAGAGTTAATCTAAGAAGTACAGCTATAAATAGGAGCAAACCAAACAAGGAGAAATGAACCAAACAACAAAGAAAGTAGATATGTAAAACCGTAGAGTGCAAAGAGAGTGATAAATAACTCAGCTGATTTGATGAGCTTGTTGGAATGTGTCGTAAAAATGGCTAGAGAAATAGGAGAAAATGACTACGCCCATGTCTAGAAAAGTGTAGATCTGGGAAATCTGACTAGGTTGGGGTGCTTGGATAGGTACAGGGGAACTTGTAGGTGCCATAGTATGAGCTCTTGATGTCCTAGTCTTTGCAAGAGGTCAACAAACCAGATTTGTAGGGTTGTAAGGTGATGTGAAGCCTTCAATATCTCTCACGTGTAATTTTTTCCACTATTCCAGATGTCACTGGTAATCAAAGATGAAAATAATACCTAAAAAATACTAAAATGAACATCAAAACCTAAAAAATAAATATGCAAATGAAGGGGTCAGATTGTCCTTAGTAGCCACAATGGTGGAATTAATAACTATGTGCTTCACTACAACTCATACATGATGTATTTATATGTGGTTGTGTGTACAATCATGCCATAGGTGCTCTTGTGTTAGTCACACTTTTTGAAAGTAGTGAGAAATAAATAGATGTAGAAGTGTAATAGATAAAAAATCCCTCATATACAATGTGATGTAGATGAACCAACCTTGTGCCTTGTAATGGAGCTAGATGGATGCAAATGAACTCTAAATGCCTTAGAAGGAATGTAACATTACGTGACAATTGTAGTGACTATTGTTTGGTGTTTTGTACCTCCTTACGATCTCATAAATTTATATTTATCTCTTTCTCTAATTTTGTAATTAAACCGGAACAGGTCGAACACTGAAAATATAGAATGCTCAAATGGCTAGATAGTGCCCAAAAAGTGGTGCGAAAGTGAAAAAAGGATCACGAAACCCTGACTAGGAATAGGGCCCCTATGGGTGCCCCAATACTAACCTATGCACAACAGTCAAGGCTAAAATGAAGCAAAATCGCAAAAAAAGACTAGGCAAGCATGTGCTAAAGGTCATCAGTGACGATAGAATGTAAAGAAAAATGGCCAAAAGATGGGGATTAATTATTACATTCTTCTCTCAAGAACCATATAAATAGTTTTATGAGATTGGGACTAAATAATTTCTAAAGGGCATGAATTTTTGTCCACATAGACATGTAAAAATGACAACACAAAGGAAACATAATGGAAAAAATTATCAAAACAACTTATTTATCTCAATAGGTCCCTCTGGGATTGTGCTTTTTCTTCTTTGACTCCTTTACCAACATTAGAAGATCAATAAACCTCTAATGAGCCTAAAAAATACGTCCCCCTAGACTTATGCTCTCCATATTGCATTCATTCATTCTTCACATCACTTCTTAGGACTATATTATGTAAGAAATCACTATTTTTACCTCCATAGGTATCATGGCATACTTTAGAGAAACAATTCCTGAAAAAAAATTTAGTGCATTTTAAAGAAACTTCTCCAAGCTTTAAAATCTAGCATTAATTGTGACATGTCACCTTATTACTCCTAATGGAACTATTCTATCCATATGAAGTAGAAAACACAAAATAATGACCTCATACCTTAAATTTATGCTTTATAGAAGCATCATCTATACATCCTTTTTCTTGAATCTCTAACTCAGTCCTTTTGACTTCAAACCATGCTATCTCACTATTTTTTGTCAACAAAATTTAGTCCACATGCTATTGGTCTTAATATTACACTCTAAATACTCACTCAATATTTACTAAGCACTTATGAAACCTAGATAGGTGATTTAAATAATCCCCTTGCCTCTATGTATCTTATTTATTTTTCAAAGATTCCTTGATGTATCTCTCTCCTGGGTAATAATTACTCATCCTCAATATTTGTAATGACCATACTCTAACATTTCTTTACCAAAAACACCTTAGATGTAGATGTGGATTCTTGAAAGACTTGAATATTTTATTATAGAATCAAATTCTCGATTCAACATTGACTAAAATCAATTGTTCAAGATTACACTTGAGCTCTATCAAAATGAGATCATATTTATCCTCATTCTCAAGTATACATGTCATTACTTTCCTTAGACTGATAACAACATTAAACAAACATCAACAAACTTTAGAGTTTCTTCTAAATAGACTCAAAGGCTCAGATATAATGGACCTAGTTTGTAATTTCACAGGATTAAATCACAATTAGAACCTAATTTGTTTCATTATATTGAAACAATTTGGTGATGTTTATTCCAATCAGTATGTAATACATCTATTAGCAACTTAATATTCACTATACACTATCTAAGAACACTTCAATTAAATAATAATCAGCCATTAAACAATCCTTGTATATCATAGCTTCAAACATCATCTCTTAGGAATGAAGAAACTTTAGAATCTTCCTGAAAACACATTTATCACCAAAATCATGAAATAATAACTTTGTTTTGTTAACATTAAGATTCAACCAACTTCATACCTTGTAGAATCCTCAATCCTCCCTTTCTATAAGAATTTTTAACCTCAATTCTTGGTTGAATGACCTTCAAGTTTATCTTATTATCTTACTAGTCCTATCTAAATACTAATAGCCCTGAGTTTTCTCCCTGTTGGGTTTGATTATATATATATATATATATAAGTAAAAAAACAATCAATGTGGTTTTACACTACAAAATAACATCTATTTCTTATTCTATAAGTTTCATGTCCTTACAAATAACAAAAGATATACTTCGCTTTTAATATGACCTATTTTATGAATTCTCTTCAGTATTCACAATAAACTGATAAGGAGAACTATTTTGACACAAAATGTATCAACTCAATTCCATTAGAATCTTCTTTATGTACACGTGATACAATTCTCTTCCAATTTTCACTCAATAACACTAATTTTTCCATGAGAAAATTAATCTTCCTCCTTATAGACCTTAGTTTAAGGTTTTTGAATCTCTGTAAAGCCCGAGAGATGGAATTTGGTCGTTTCATGGAAAATTATTAGTCTAGCTCAAACCTTTGAGCCTTAATAAGTTTGTGTCTTCTTATAGGAAATTTTCAAATCCAATTTTCTCCTTGAACACCCGTCATCCTTTCTGAAATTATTTGTTTAAGTGTAACTTGGAACTATTCACAACACAAAACAAGAGTTTGTAACCTCCTATGATCATTTTTCATCTTTCAATAAATTCACTAGCACCATATTGACTATCCATAGATCTCTAGATCAAGGAAAAATCATTTACCACAATCCTCAAGTTGAAAGATTCATGCTTCAAACACATACAAAGTATTATACCTTATTTTTCAACATTTTATCATGCAATTACCATCAACAATGTCGAACTATGTCAAACATGCATTTGAAATACTTTATAAGAACCTCCCATTTATAATGAGCTATACCATGCTCTACGATAGGATACAATTAATTACGAGACACTATTTCATATGGATCCTCAAGTACCTTACCTCTCAATGTACCTCTTAGGAATTCCAAGCACCCACTGAGCTAGACATCTTTTTACAATTTAAGTCACTGTTTGGAGAAAAAAAAGATTGATAGAGAACCTTTTAAACATTCATTATCTTTTGAAAATGAAACCATGTTGCCCATACATTTTTCATTCTTCTGAGATAAACTTCTTACCTACAAACTTGAGCTTTTTCATCCTATCCAGTATAAGAGCTTATTATAATCCTCTATTTAGACTTATGCAGATACTTCACCCTATAGTTAGATTTATTCTTAGATAAAATTTAATGAATAGTATTGAAACTGGGCCAAAAAACGCCTTCATATTGATTATTTTACAATCATTAGTATTGATTATTTTATAATCCTTAGTATTGAAACTACTTCTTGACCATTTGGGATCTTGTATGTACTGTCATACTAGACCTTTTCATTTGGAAAAATATTCAAGAAACACAAACTTCCTTAAAGAAACACCTTAATGTGCCAAAAACATTTAAACCATCAACCAACCTTGTGAGGTTTATAAATACTTTGAGATGATCTTACCCTCAAGTAAACTCATATCTTGACATGACCATTCACATGGGACTGGATTTGATAAACCAACATTTCTCAAGCTACTTTTTAAAATATTTATCTCAACACTCTTGAACTCATGATATATAATCTTGATAATGATTGAGACCTTAAATTTTTTATAATATTATTTGTCAACTACTTTTAAACATTTTTAAAGTTTCATGATACTAATTTTAAAACCCACATACCACTTAGGTAGAAATTTCTTACATTCAACCTCAAATTATAGACCTCAAACCTAGAAAATCCTAGTTAATACTCTTTTCTTGACCTCAATCTCAATTTCAAACTTATTTTCAAAATAGCAAGGTTTGACATAATTGTTATCCATTTTTACCCCCCTTGAAAAATGGATCAACCTATAGGTTAGGGTATTGATAGTTAATGGGAGCAGTTTATAAGTTATCTCATGGCAAGATGGCTTACTGTGGTAAAGGTTTAGAGTAGGATTTGAATTAATGGCCAAGATAGAAAAATGTATGGACTATCACCTCCTTGACACGCATCAATTCCTTTCTTTCTATCATGCATCAAAAATCCTTCTTTTTACATGTCAACCATCTCTTTTTGACACATGAAAACCATCTTCTTAACGCACATCAACCATTTCCTCATGTTGCATGATAACAATATTCTTGACACACATCAACCACTTCTTTCTATCCCACATAAAAATGATTATTGACACATGTCCACCATTTTTTCTTGACGTGTGAAAACATACCTTATTTTCATGAGACAAGATCCCCTCCTCACGTGATATAATGCCCCCCATCACAGGCACCCTCTAATTGTGTGTCGGTACCACCTCCTGTCACACATAAACCACCTTTTGTTGATGTGCATCAGCCTCCCCTCGCTATCGTGTGACAATTTTTCTTTTTGTCATGTGATAAGTCTTTTCCCCATTGGCAGAGACTCTTCCTTTCTTCTCATGCATCAGCTAGTGGTTTCCATCAGGCAACAACAAAGAGTTTTAGATATGGCTAGACATTAATGACAACGTACAGGGTAGCTCCACAACAAGTTTAATGAGGTATGGTACCCCTACTTGTTGTGCAAGACAAGTACCATTGAAAAATGAACCAACATCATCTCCCATATCTCTGTCTAGATAATTCATGAAGGATGTTTGTTGGTGGCTCCTCTTCTCTAAATATATGTATATTCCCCTCATTTGAAGGGGGGTAGATTTCAAAATTATAAAGGAACTTTTCCAAAATTGTTCCAGCAATTTTTTTATCTGTAAGCCTCAAATTTATGCATTTTGTGAAGGATATTTTCCTTATCCCTATATTGTAATGTATTTTGAATTATTTTAAGAAATAAAAATTAGCTTTTTATGGCTCTTTTTGCCCTATCTAATTTATATTTCATTCTTTTCCTTCTATTATATTTTGTGGCTATATTGTGCATGTTTTGTTCCTTTACAGAGCTTAAATTTGTTGTGCTCCATGAAATTGGAGGTAAAAATGCATTTTGGGAGTGTGGAACTCGGTCTTCCCTCTTCTTCCCCATTTTCCTCCATTTTCACTCACTGGGAATCTCTCTAGTCTTGGTTTGGTGTTATCACCTCTCTTACTTTAGGATTTACATTTATGTATTTTTATCTCTTTGGTCCCTTGGAATTAGTACTTTAGGAATAGGTTATCATTATAATAGATCAGGAACCAACCTTCTTGGGATGGTTTTCTCAATCACAAGGGTCTAACAGCTTGATACAATCCCATGTTAGTCAAAAGTAGGGTTTTGTAATGTGCAAATGCTAGGGTGCTACTTTTCTGACATAACAATTCTAGCATGCCCGGTGGGACCAGAATAAGTGTTCATTTTAATTGCAACAATATTGATGTGCACTTTTTGTAAGAGTCTAGCTTATAATAAGATGTCAAATTACACATCTGGTGACTCATATGAGGCAGAATCAGATGGTTTTAGCAGCCGAGACTCGGAAGATTCACGAGAAGAATCCAAACAAGGTCAAGAACTAGAGAAGAAGAACTATATTTCTATCTACACTTATCCCTAGGTAGAGCAAAAAGGGGAAGAAGATATCAAAGGTCTCCATCTCCACCAAATAGACTTTATCAACACATCCACTAGGAAGACCCTTTCTTCAATCAAATAGGGTTCTCAGGCCACTCAGAATGGCTCATCTACAACCACCAAATCATCCACTCCCAAACCATATGAAAATTTCACAAGCAACAGTCCACTTTCCCTTAATGCTAAAAATACGGTCTTGATAGTAGCATTAAAGAATATCCCATACTTCACTAGATAAAATCACATAACTCCCATCGACCACATTCAAGACATTGCAAATGTCTTTTCCATGCATGGGATTGCTGAGATGGATGTTGTATTCAAGTTTTTGGCCTCTTCTTTCAAAGGAAATATTTTGCAATGGTTTAGAGGATTGGGAGTAGGATCAATTCAGAGTTGGGATAAATTTTGCATAGCTCTCTATGGCCAGTTTTGTGAGAGAGCTAACAACTTATCCATTTTAGATAAGATGACTATAATTAAAAGGGCACCAACTCAGAAAGTGAAAAAGTTCAAGTCAAGATTCCAATCAATGTGGGAAAGGATCCCAATTGCGGTTATACTAATGGCTGAAGGTGCATTTCTCTATTTTCTTAAAGCTCTAAATTTTGATATATCTATTATGATAAAATCTATGGGAGGAATAACCCTACTAAATGCCTATACTATAGCTATTAGAGCTGATAATTACCTTATTCAAGATGGTAAACTTGCACCTAGGTCACATATTCCTCTTTATCCAGATATGGGGAATCCTAATCCTAATCAAACACCTCTAATAGCCCCCATCCCTAATCCAAGAAATTAGAGTTCAAATAAAGCATCCACTTATTCTTCTAGCCATTCAAATGAACAATAGGAGGTTATAAAACAATTATAAAATTTAGGAAATGAGTTGGTAACTCTTAAGAGGTAACAACAAAATTCTAGACCTTATCAGGCTCATTTACAACCCAATAAAAATTTGTATCAGCCAAAAAGGCTACTTGTTCAAATGGTTAACGAAAACCAAGGACAATCCGAAGCTGCTAGGTTATTCTAGGCATATAATCCTCATGTAATTTCAACATCTAATGCATTGGTTCTAACTCAAAACAAAATAATACAAGAATATGAATGGTGTTTCCCATGTATCCAACCACACAATCAAGCAACATGCTTCAATGGTGCTTTAAATAAAGTATTTATGGTGACTAAGGTGGGTGTTCCTCAAGAACCAAACCAATAATAATGTCATCATCAGGTACCTAATTAGGAAGAACCTCCAAATGAGACAACACATGTGAATTGGCAAGCTGAGGATATCTGTGGAATAAATTAGTCCCCTTCTCAAAGTGTGGCAGCCAACATGAGGACTAAGAATAGGAATATAAAGGAAGGGAAGTCGTCTAAACCAAGTACCTCTAAACCTTCTATCATACTCTGGGGTATCAGAAATCTAAGTACAACCCCAAACATTCAAAATCAGCCCAAATTACCTTCTAAGCCAACCTAGGTACTGGTTGGAATATCATATGTGTAGGATAAAATCATGCTAAGTAAGGGGCAACACAAACATAATCCATCTCCTTTTAACAATATTAATCAACTTAAAAAGGCCAATGTAACCATTTCCTTGTGGGAATCATTGAAAATTCTAGGCCAATAGGATTTGTTACAAGTAGCTATATAAAATTGGTTAGCCTCAAACGAGTTGTCCAAAAATCAAGTGAAGATGCTCAATATTGTATCTCTAGAAGAGGGAGTTCATGGAGGTCAACAAAGTAAAATCATTAAACCTCCTCTATTCTATAAATCTCTAGTTATTCAGAACAACCTTGTACACAATTACATGATTGACTCAGAGGCTAATAGTTTGGTAATGCTAAAACATATTCTAGATCAGTTGGGCTTAAAATATGACCTAGTTTCCAAAGGAGTAGTACAGTTAGATGGGATAGCAGTGGGGAATGTTAGGATCATAAAAGTTTTAAACCTTACATTACACACATGTCCTATTGTCATATATTTCAGCAGGATATATCAGTGATTAATTTTCCACCATTCTTTACATTGTGTTTGTTGAGAGACTTCACCACAAAAATTGGAGGCTACTTATCAGCTGATTAGTCAGATATGCTCTTTAGAACAAGGTATGGAGATAAGGCTATAATCTGGTCTGAACTTATTGCAAATTTCCATATTGAGCCTCATGTAGCAAGCCCAATCAATGCAAATTTTTTAGCCTTTGATGAAGAGGATTTCCCAAACACTCAGTAAGTAGATACAAAAGTTGGGGACATCCTAGATTTGACTCTTTATGAATGAGAAAACAAAATAAAAGGATATGATCCATACAAAGAAATATAGTAGTCTGAGTTAGGAGTTTACTGTTTACACGAGTAAAACACACATCCACCTAGCCTCACAAAACAAGATTATAAGGATGTTAAGGAAGTATGACAACTATTATTTGATGGCTCAAAGAGTAGGCAAGGTGTTGGAGGAGGAGAAATGCTTCTATTAACATGAGGTATGAACTACTACTCATCTTTCCATTTTAAGTTTACTTGTTCAAACAATAGAAGTGAGTATGAATCTTTGATACATGGATTGAATTGGGCAATAAAGAGAGGTATACAAAACTAGCAACTATTTGTGGATAGTGAGTTAATTGTCAACCATGTTAGTGGCAAACATGCTACTAAGAATTATCTGATAAAAGCCTAGAAGTATCAAGGATGGTATCAAATTGATGATTTTTAGGCATTCAATATTTAAGCCATACCGAAGAATAAGAATGAGGTTACAGATATGCTTGTAGCAATTGGAGCAACATTTGATGTCGTGGATAGTATTAAAAGAGATAAAGTGTAGCCACCTATTCATGTGATTGTGAGGTCAGATGTGTTAGAAAATAACATGAGATAGTAGGTATTTGAGAATGATCAATAGATCATTAATTTCTTACAGGAGGAGGTTGAGTTCTCCTAAAGAAATCAGGACAAATTTGAACAACAGTATGGTGATCAAGTGGTACATCTGTGAAAAATTAAATGGCCAAATGGTTTATTGACTATAGAGTCAATATTCAATCCCAATGATCATTTTTGGGGGGGAAGAGTTAACATTAGGGAAAAGGTGAAGATTCAGAGCCAATTGGAGTTGAAGAAAAAAAAACTTGAAATTTGCAAGGTAAGCACTGATAAAGAAAAATATGAATTTATTCAAATTTTCCAAGAATTTACAAATGTTATTGCTTATAGCTATGAATATTTGAAAGGATTTAATCCTAACCTGGCACAACACAATATTGTAATGGATTTAGGAGATAAACCCATCAAGCAAAATAAAAGTCCAATAAATACTCATATCAATCCTCTCATGAAAAGCGAACTAGACAAACTCATTGAAGCAAGCATCATATTTCCAATCAAGCACTCTTCATGGGTAACAAATATAGTGTTTTTAAGAAAAAAGAATGGGGAAACTAGGTTATGTGTGGATTTCTGAGACTTGAATAGGGCCTCTCTCAAGGAACACTGTCCAGTACCTTTCATGGAGAAAATCCTATAGGTTGTAGCTAGATTCGAAAGCTTCTCATTGTTGGATGGCTACTCGAGCTATAACCAAATGATGGTGAAAGAAGATTACCAGTTCATGACAACCTTCACTACTAAGTGGGGCACATATGATTATAGGAATATACCATTTGGACTATCATATGCCGAAGCCACTTTCCAAATGGTGGTGGATATGGCATTCAAAGGAATGATCAATACGATAGTTCTTATGTATCTAGATGATGTTATTATATTCTCCAAGAACTCAACAAGTCATCCCTTTCACCTCAAACATGTA
This sequence comes from Taxus chinensis, assembly GCA_019776745.2. Lineage (NCBI taxonomy): Eukaryota > Viridiplantae > Streptophyta > Pinopsida > Cupressales > Taxaceae > Taxus > Taxus chinensis. The sequence continues at coordinate 425,540,001 of CM034155.1, read as the reverse complement.
TTCCAAAGATGCAGGAGATTTGGAGTGTCTTTGAATCCAAAAAAGTGCATATTCTTATCTTCTAAAGGCAATATCTTAGGCTACATTATATCTAAGGAAGGGTTGGGAATTGATCCAGAAATGGTATAAGCCATTCGAGCATTGCCATTGCCAAGTCATAAGAAGGCTCTCCAAATATTTTTGGGGAAAATTAATTTTTCTAGGAGGTTTGTTCCTAATTTTTCCCATCTTGTCAAGCCACTAACGATGATGTTGATTAAGACCATGGTTTTTCAGATGGACTGCTGAAGAAAAATAAAGCTTTGAATCTATGAAGTAAGCCATTACACAAGATCCAACCCTCATAAATCCATATTTCTCGAAATATTTTATCTTATACAATTTTTGGGGCAGGGATTAAATATCTGCCATACTGGTACAACCAAATACAGAAGGACTGGAGTAGCCTATCACATTCTTCATCCAAAGCCTTAAGGATTATGAGGTGAGATATTCATTCATTGAGAAACATGTCCTTGCTGTGATTAGAAGTTTAAATAAATTCAAACATCTAGTGTAAAATATCATAATTCATCTTTTAGTTGCACATGCTGGTGTAAAATATTTTATTTTGAACAAGGACATTAATTTTAAAAGAGATTTGGTTGGATAACTAAGGTCATGGAATATGATATTGATACAAATGTGACCAAATTAGTTAGGGGGAAAGGGCTGTGTGAACAACTAGTTTCTAACCAACATGTTGAATAAAGAGAGGAGGAAGGAGATGTTATGATATTCCAATATAATCAAGAATAGAGAACACGTGTTATACCCATTCCTTGTTGGACTAAATATATTGTACATTTCCTTAAAACATGTCAAAATTGTCAAGGATTGAATATGTCTAAAATGAGGTATTTACGACTTCATTGCATCCCATATGTGCTTGTAGATAATATTTTGTTCAAAAGGGATGTGAATGCTGTCCTCAGGTGCATAAATAAAGATGAGATGGAGATTGTATTACACGAGTTTCATGATGGATAGATAGGTGGTCATCTTCCCCAAAAAGTAACAAGTATTAAAATTATGAGGGTTGGTTTTTACTGGCCTAATATTTTCAATGACTGCTACTCATAGACCAAGAAATGCAAGAAGTGTGCCTTCTTGATAGGTAAAGAGAAGCCATCAGCCCTCCCACTCCTTCCTATATTAGATGAGCATCCTTTCATGCAATGGGGGCTTGATGTTATTCAAAGAATCAATCCAAGTTCCACCCTAGGTCACAAATGGATTCTTATAGCTATGAATTATGTCACTAAGTGGACTGAAGCTATTACACTTAAGGAAGAAAATGAAGCTAACATTATGGATTTCTATAAAGGTATTATAACAAGGTTTGGTGTTCCTTCCACTATAATATCAGATAATTCCTTAGATTTTCTTGGAGAAAAGATATATAATTAGGTTGTTAGAAATGGTATCTAATTGTGCACTTCTTATAACTATTATCCCTAGGGAAATGAGTAGGAAAAGTACATAAACAATAACTTGTTGAGAATCATAAGAATAACCCTAGATGAGAATAAGAGGAATTGGCATACCAAATTGAAATCAGCCTTGTGGGCTAATAGAATCACTCACAATAAGTCAATTGGTTATTCCCCCTTCAAGTTGGTTTATGGAAGGGAATCAAGGCTACCAATATCCCTTGAATTAGAAGCCTTGGAGATTTTCAAGTAGCTGGAGTTGTTTGAGTTCCCAACTATAGAAGTAAGGCATGTAGAACTCATGGAGATGGAAGAGATAAGAAACTAGGCCATGAAAACAATGAAGAAAGACCAAGCTCAAATCAAGATGAGTTTTAACCAGAAAGGCCAAAGAGATAAAATTTTAAGAAGGAGACTTGGTTCTGAAATGGGATGCAGAGAGAGCCAAACCTGGAAGGCACTGCAAGTTTGATGCAATATGGAGTGGACCTTACATGATTTCATGGTGCAAAGAGAATAATACTTTACAATTGGAAAAGTTGGACAAAGAATGATTGAATATCCAAGTCAAGGGCATCTATCTTGAGAATTATTACTGATGGCAGTATCTTTCTATTACATATTAGCCTAGAGTTTTAATTCCTCCAAGTTCTTGCAGTACATTATTCTATTGTAGTTAGGTTTGATTTTAGATAAGTGATTGTGCACTCTTTGCAAGTTCCATTTAGGATATGTATGATTTTTTTATTACTACATGGTTTTTCTTATTGTTGTTACACTTTCAAGTTTCAAGCAAGATCTAATAATGAAGTAATGTCTCTGTAGTGTTCTAGAGAAAAAAGTGGTTTTGGACATCAAACTAGTTTCAGCAATAAGAATGACTTCATGCCAAATGGATGAAAAATCTATGGTCTTTAAGATCTACCATGCAGATCACCCACAAGTCACCAATTGTAATCCATTTCCCCCCTTGTAAAATGGATCAACCTACAGTTCATCATATTGATAGTTAATTGGAGAAGTTTATAAGGTATCGCATGGTGATCTTGTGATCCGTGGTGAAGGTTTGGAGCAGGATTTGCATTAATGGCCAAGCTAGAAAAACAAATGGATTGTCACCTCTTTAATGTGTGTCAATTCCTTTTTTCTTGGAACACATCAACAATCCTCCTTTTCACGCGTCAACCATCTCATTTTGACGCTCATAAACTACTTCCTCTTATCACATGAAAACCATTTTATTGTTGATGTGTGTCACTTTCTTCCTCCTATTGTGTGACAATCATCTTCTTAATGTGCCTCAACTACTTCCTCCTATCATGTGACAACTATCTTCTTAACGCGCATTAACTGCTTCCTCTTGTCGCATGTCAAGAATCCTTGTTGACACACATCACCTATTTTTTATTGACTTGTGATAGCATACATTCTTGTCATGCAACAAGATCCCATCCTTGTGTGTAATTCTTCTCCCCATAGTCACCGACCTCTAGTCGTGTCTCAGTGTCGGCTCTTATTGCACATCAACCACCTTTTGCTAATGTGTGTCAACCTCCTGTTGCTATCATGTGACAAATTTTCTTGTTGTCATGGGAAAATTTTTCCCCCCATTAGTGGAGAATCTTCCCTTCTTCATGCACCAGCTGGTGGTTTCCATCAGGCAACAAAAAAGAGTTTCAGATATGGCCAGAAATCAATGACACTATACAGGGTAGCTCAACAACTAGTTTAATGAGGTGTGGCATCCCTGGTTGCCATGCAAGAAAATTACCATTGGAAATAGAATCATCATGGTCACCCATAACTCCTTGTAGGTAATTAATGAAGGATGTTGGTTGGTGGCTCCTCTTATCTAGATATGTGTATATTCCCCTCATTTGAAGGGGGATAGATTTCAAAATTGTAAAGGAACTCTGCCAAAAATGTTCCAACACTTTTGTGAGTAGCAGGCCTCAAATTTATGCATAAGGATCCTTTCCTTCTGTCTATAATGTAATGTATTGTGCATCATTTTAAGAAAGAAAAATTAGTGTTTTGTGGGTCTTCTTTCCCCACAGGGGCTTCATTAGCTAATCAATATTCTAGCACATGCATTTATATTGAGGTAATTTAAATTGATAAAATCAAAGTCAATATGCAAGTAGAAATTAGGGGGAGAAAGGGTTTAATTTACTAATATTTTTAATTAGGTGTTTGGGGTAGGCTAGAGACGTGGGCCTTATGATTGGTGAGGTTAATTTTAATATTAAACTAAAATATTTGACCCGTAGTTTTAAATCTAAAAACATTAATATTGCATAAGGAGTGTTTTCATGAAGTTAAATTATAATCTCTTTTTGAATAAAAAAATATCAATCAGGAGATTCTTAACTAAGAAATAATAATGCTATGAAAACTATGATTGAGTATGCTTTTCAATAAAAATGATATTATTTCACCATCTTAATTATCATCTTAATTATTTGAATAACTATTGATAAATGATTAAAGTTTAATACTATCATCATTGATATTATATCTTGAATGGATTTGAAATATATTTCTAGAGAAAAGCCATATTAAGAAAATAATAACTGAGTGGAAGACATGATATATTTTCTATTTGATATGTTAGGGTTGAAATAAAAATATGTTCAATTTGATATATTAGGGTAGAAATAAAAAGGGGTAAATAAAATTGTAATGGAAAAATGGGTATATAAGATACATGGAAAAAATAGGGGGTATTTTCATTCCAATAATATAATGGGGGGGGGGGGGGGGGGGGGGGGGGAGGGGTTGGTTATCAATTTAATAATTCAAGGTAAAAAATAATATTAAGGGTATTATTTAATACCCTTTGAACAAATGTGCTATACCATACTTTTACTAAGTGAACCGCCCGTGTCTTTCCCTAGCTGATTTATATTTCATTCCTTTCCTTCTATTATATTTTTTGGGTCTATTGTGCATGTTGTGTTCCTTTACAGAGATTAAATTTGTTGTGCTCCATGAGATTGGAGGTAAAAATGAGTTTTGGAATTGTGGCACTTGGTCTGCCCTCTTTTTCCCCATTTTCCTCCATTTTTACTCACACGAATCTCTCTAGTCTTGTTTTGGTGTTAACACCTCTCTTAGTTTAGGATTTACATTTATGTATTTCTCTCTCTTTGGTCCCTTGGAATTATCAGTTTAGGAGTAGGTTAGGATTAGAATAGATCAGGAACCAACCTTCTCTGGAGGTTTGTCTCAATCCTAAGGGTCCCACACCTTGAGATAATCCCATGTTAATCAAAAGTAGGGTTTAGTAATGTGCAAATCCCAGGGTGTTATGTTTCTGACATAACAATAACCTTGGGACCCAGAGACCATAATACATACACTCAAGACCCTAGACAAATGTCCATGGCCTCACATAACTACTTTTTAGCTGAAAAATAGATACATTGACAAGAAACTTCTAAAGACATATACAACCTTATATAAGATGAATAATGAAAAATGTAAACTACAAACTCATACACCTTACAAATTCAAGGACTCAAAGACTCATGAATATATCACTTAACGTACCTTATAACCCTTGAGGTATTCAAAAGACCCAATTTATTCAACTTTTCATGGACAAGAATTTGGATGACATTCAAACTCATCTAACTTATTTGGATCTCAACATTATTGACCTTATCTTCATGATTTTATTACTTGAAAACCTTGTTGGATCTTGACTTGATCTCCTTGACTGAATTTGATTCAATTTTGACTTATTTAGGGAATCAAAATTCCTTCATTTTATGATATTCAACCATATTCCCTTGCCCAAATAATTCATGAGATAAAAAGTTTCAATATGATCCTTATTATGACAGTTATGAAAAACAACCTTTTTCCTTTCCCTTGATTGATCAATCTTGTTATCTTTTGCATTTCTCTAAGGGTACACAAAACTGAGAAACTTCTTACAATCCCTTTCTCTATGACCATAACTATTATGAGCATAACAATAACTATGGAATTTTACATACCTCATTACATTTAGTTATCTAATGGTATTAGGCATTAAATACATATTCTTGCTATGAACACCATCATCTTCACTTCCTTTAGAAATAGGATCAACTACTCTATCTATAATATTAGGTTTCCCATATTCCTTGACCTTTAGTGTTTTAATATCTTCTCTAAGCTTGAAAAAATAATCTCTTTTCACCTTGAGTGATGCTAGTATATCTTTGATTTTGTAATTCCAAAAAATATTATCCTTTCTATGGAATAGTAAATATCCTTAAAAATCCATCATTATCTCCTTGAGATCACTCTGAATATGTAAACAATCATAATAGGATATCTTTTTTCAACCTTTTACATTCCTATTCCTTTGAATTCAAATCTAAAATAATATTCTCCAAACGAATCTTGAGAATTTAAATGGTTTCATCATCCTTCTTGGGCATGGCTCTTAGCTGCTAATTCTCTTTCTTGGTTTACTTTTCCATATTATGTTTCTAGAATCTTCTCCGACCTGTTAGACTTATTGCTAAAGGACCTATTCTGATACCAGTTCTTAGAAGCACAATGGGATGAGAGACAGGGGGTTGAATTAGTGTTATAATAATTTAATTGAATTTATCATTTCATATATTCATCATTACATTCATTGATTTAACCTTTATGACCATATGATCTCATTAAGTGTGTATTAACCATTCACAACAACAACAAAAAAATAAGGCACATGAAAACCATATATAAGTGGGAAACGATCATGGGGAGGGAAAACTACTAAATAATTTCTATAATTACTCATAATAAATAAATTTACTAAGGCACCAAGTTCAAAAGGAACACCAACCCCTAGTTTAGTAGAACACCAACCCTATAAGGAGCACTAACCCCTAATTTAGTGAAGCACCCATTGAAAAAGGAGGATACAACCCCAACCAATTACTAAGAAAATCCTCAACAAAATGATGATGATGATATCTGAATATTGATTCTGCCAAAACTGATGGAGATCTTTAATTCAGCTCACAAACACATCTTCAAACTTTAAGTCGCACAACTTTCTATTTTTCATTCTATCTCAACTTATCTTGGCTCTAAAATGATTCTCACATTATATAAATAAATATTCAACCTGCCACACACATCATCATCTCTGAAATAATACAATAGGAAATATTTAATGCCCTTAGGCTAGTCACACTATTCCCTCTTAGGAGATTAGTTCAAAAATGAACTCTAAACAAAATTTTATTGTTTATCTTCTCAAATAATTAAAGAACATGATTCTTCCTCATTTCTTTTAACCATTAAAACTTTACAAAAGAGTGGTGTCAACCTTGCAATATACCTCATTCAGCTTCAAGTTACCCAAATGCTTTTCTAAATCTGAATCTTGTTGGAAAACCTCAAACTCAAACATTGTTCATGCCTCAAATGGAGGGTGGGAAGCAAGAAACTCATGTTCAGAAAGCACCTGAAAAAAATTTAGTCAGTTTTAATGAAGAGGATTTCATTGCAGTCACTACTAGGGCTTGAGGGAAGGATGCTGAAAATCAAAAGCAACAAATAAGCCTCATTAAAGAAGTTAAGTGGATGGTTTATAAATTTATGAATGCTCACGAAATCAAGAAAGCACCACCATTTTATTTATCACTGATTATTGGAGAACATCTAGTTCATAATTATATGGTGGATAGTGGTGCAAGTAGCACAGTAATGCCAAAAGTGATTGTAGAAAAATTAGGTTTACATTATGAGCCTACATAAAGGAGCATCTTATAGCTTGATGGAACTGCAACTAATACGGTTTGTATAATAAAAAATTTAGAAGTGACGTTACATGCTTGCCCAAATGTTTCTATTCTACAAGATGTTACTATTGTTGACTTCCCTCCATACTTTGCTTTATGATAATCTAGAGATTTCACAGCAAAAATAGGAGGTTATCTCTCTTCAGATTGGTCCTTCTTATTTTTCACTACTCATTATGGTAGTAAAGTTACTATCATTTCAGAGCCATTGGCTAAATTTCACATTGAGCCTTACTATTCGAATGCAGTAGATAATTATTTCACCCTAGATCAGTTTGATTTTGATGAGGTAGCTCATGTTTCAGCATTGGATGTTATTTCTAACATGTTTATGGATGAAAAGACAGTGGAAGAACATGCTCATGATCCTATTAAGGAAGTTGAAGAACACCTATTTAATGTGTATTGTATGCATGAAGAGAATACACCACTTCCCTTGTTGTCCAAAACAGAAGATTCATCAGAAGGGATTTGGAAGTTTCATTCTGACAGAGCTAAGAATAAGAAGGGCCAAGGAGCAGGTTTGATGCTCACTTCCACAATGAACGAAAGGTATTTCTCATCTTTGAGTCTCTAATTTTCATGTAATTGTAACATAGTTGAATACGAATATTAAACTCATGGCTTACTTTGGCCCAGAAAGAGAGGTATTGGCATCCTACAAAATTTTTGTGACTCTGAGCTGGTTATTAATCAAGTCAAAAATTTCAATGTTTGAAAGATTCCATTAATGCAGTCTTACAGACACAGATTTTTAGAGTTAATGGAAGATTTCGATGCTATTAACATTCAGTCTATTCCTAGAGCTAAAAACAAGCATGCAGACAGAGATGTAGCAATTGGGGCTAGTTTTGAAGTACTGGAACATATTGAAATTATGAAAATCGAGCCTCATATAAAGTTAATTATCAGACCCTCAGTACCTGATAATGATTCAAATTGACAAGTTTTGCAACAAGAAGCTCAGTTTTTTGTAGCTAATCAGGATAAATTACAACACTTATATGGTGACCATATTGTTCAGCTGAAGAAAAATAAGCTACCTTGAGGTCTAGTCACATTAAAAGACATCTTCAACACTGATGATCAGTTAATAAAGGTCAAGACTAAAATTTCAACTCACCCTAACAATTACGAAGAGATCATGGTTAATGAAGGGAAAAATCTATTTCTTGGAAAGGTACATTCCTTAACTGAAAAGCAATCATTTATTAATCTTTGCAAAGAGTTTAAAGATGTTTTTGCTTCGAAATACCAAGATCTAAAAGGATTTGATCCCAGTCTAGCACAATATACAATTGAGTTGTAACCAGATTCTAAACCTGTTAGACAGAAATAGAGGCCTGTGAATCCCAAAATAGAACATCTCATGAGGAAATAATTATCTAATTTTATTGAATTAGGAATTATCTTTCCAGTTAAGCATTCAAGTTGGGTAGCCAATCTTGTTCCTATTAGAAAGAAGAACGGTGAAATTAGACTATGTGTAGATTTCAGAGATCTTAATAAGGCTTCATTAAAACATCATTAACCACTCTCGAATATGGATCAGATTTTAAGAATAGTCTCAAGTTCAGATAGACTATCTCTTCTAGATGTTTAGAGTGGATATAATCAGATTTTAGTTCAATAAGAAGATAGATACAAAACAACTTTTACCACCAACTGGGGTACTTATTCTTACAAAAGGATGCCTTTTGGTATTTCAAATGTCAGTGTAACATTTCAATGTTCAATGGACATGGATTTTTGCATCTTGTTAAATAAATGCATCCTTGTTTATTTAGAAAATGTTACTATATTTTCAAAACATTCTGAAGAAAATCTAATGAACTTAAGTTAGACTATTCAATTGTTCAAACAATTTAGAATATCTTTAATTCCACTGAAGTCTATCTTTTCAGTACATCAAGGCAAGCTACTTGGTCATATTATTTCTACGAAGGGTTTAGCAATTGATCCTTTCAGGATCGAAGCCATATCATAACTATCATTGCATCATCATTAGAAATCATTACAGAGCTTTCTTGGAAAAATCAACTTCGTTAGAAGATTTGTTCCAGATTTTGCAACATTGGTTAAACCATTCTCAACTATGCTAAAGAAAGAGAAAAAATTCTTCTGGACCAACGAAGGAAGAGAAGGATTTGAAGTAATCAAAGTAGTTATCTCTCAGGCTCCTACTCTTGAAAATCAAAATTTCGATAAAGATTTTACAATGTATGCACATGCAGGAGCTGAAACAATCTCAACTATATTAACTCAGGGCAATAATGAAAATGTTGATCAGCCTATTGCTTTCTTTGGATAGAGCTTGCATGATTATGAAACAAGGTAAACATTTCTTGAAAAGTATGTACTTTCAGTAGTGAGAGGACTAAATAATTTTGAGTATATGCTTTCAAACAATGAAATCCCTATTCTTGTTTCTCATCCAAGTGTGGACACATTCTTACTAAATAAGGAATTGAATCAGAAAAGAACAAATTGGATAACAAAGGTCATGGAGTATGATTTTGATATTCTGGTTGCTAAGCCAGTTCGAGGGAAAGGTTTATGTGAGCATCTAATTGCTGATATGGAAAAATAGTAAGCTACAGAACCAGATGATTCAAAACATCATGCTGAAATTAATTATCAGCAATCAGAAATTATGTTTCAACCAAAAAATTGGCAACCCGAGCTCACTCATGAGATTTAGTAATCAATATGGATGACTGATTTGGTCAATTATCTACACTAGGGAACCTATCCTGAAGGTATGGAAAAAAATAAACAAAGGTATTTCGGATTACAATTTGTACGTTATATCTTCATTGATAATGTGTTATTCAAAAAAGATATAAAATGAATTTTTTTGCGGTGTGTTGATTATGATAAAGTTCAAAAAATACTGTTAGAATTCTATGAAGGACCTACAGGAGGTCACTTCTCAGCACATACTAAAGCCTTAAAAATTATGAAAATTGGTTACTATTGGCTTGGGATATTCAAGGATTGTTTTGAATGGATAAGGAAGTGTAGAAAATGTGCTTTCTTTGTTGGAAAAGAACGTTTAGTTTCGTTTCTCTTGCAACCTATTTCAGATGATCAACCTTTTATACAGTGCGGTCTTGACTTTATTGGCATGATAAACCCACCATCATCACAAGGACATAAGTGAATCTTAACTACTACAAACTATTTTACACTATGGACTGAAGTAATAGCCTTGAAGGATGCTAATGAAGCTTCGATACTATCCTTTTATGAAGGTATTGTTTACATATTTGGTGTTCCAACAACTATCATATCAGATAATGCTTTTGCATTGCTTAGTGCAAAGATAATAGATTGGGCTGTCAACTATGGAATATATCTAAGTTACTCATCTAATTATTACCCACAAGGAAATGGCTTAGCTGAGAGTACTAACAAAAATATGTTAAGGATCATCAAAAGAATGCTCAAGGATAATCAAAGAGCTTGGCATCTGATGTTAAATTCAGCACTTTGGGTTAGTAGAGTGACTCCTAAATCATCAATTGGAAATTCACGATACAAACTTGTGTATAGGAAAGAAGTGAGAATGCCTATTTCAGTTGATTTACCTGCATTAGATTTATTGCATCAAATAGAGTTGCTTGAGAATGAACCATTGCAGGTTCATTATGTAGAGTTAATGGAATTATAAGAGCTAAGAGATTAATCTAATTTGAATATGAAAAAGAATCAGAAACAAATGAAGATGACTTTTGACAAGAAATCTAAATTCAGAGTCTTCAATGAAGGATATATTGTGTTAAAATGGGATGTTGATCGTGCAAAGCTAGGAAGACACTCAAAGTTTGATACACTCTGGAGTGGTCCTTACATGATTTCAACTTACAAAGAACACAATGCTTTTCAGCTTTCGAAGTTGAATGGAGATGGAATTACCATTCATGTGAATGGTATGTTTCACAAACACTGTTATTGGAAATTTTACAGTGATTGTTAGAGTAGGATTTCCCTTCAATAATTACAGTTCCTACACATTGCAATTGTTTTCAATTCAATAAATGCATTCATGCACGTGATCTGGTTTACCAGATTCTTTCCCAGCTTTAGTTTGTTTTGGAAGGGTTAGGCCTTTTGGAAAACACAAATTTTGGTTACATGTTTAGACTCCATGCCCAACAAATAAGATCAACAGGAAGCTTTCCTCGCATGATCACCAAAAATGTTGACAATTTTTACACTTGTGCAAAAATGGGCAACTCAACACTTCGTCATTACGATGAAAATTATTGGGTGAAGTATAACTAAACTAAGGATGTTTTTATGTTATTTGTTACTTCTTAACTAGTTACAAGATTAAATGAAATTTTCAGTTATGTTTCATGTCTCAAAATAGAACAGATCTCATAATCTGTAATTTCATGTCATCTTCAGCAAAAGAACACAAAGCCCTGAAGGACAACTATGTTGTCTTGATGAAGACGAAAAATTACAGATTAGGTGAAGTGCTAAGTTTTGAAGCAACAAAGAGAAATGCAGATTATAGAAAATCAGAGTTCATTACTAAATGTTACAAGTTCTCATCGATGTTCTTTCCTTCATGATTAAGACATTCAATTATGTTAATGATTTGTTTAGTTCATTATACAATCCATACAAAAAATATAGAATGCACAAATAAATACACAACTCATTTTTAGAATTCAATATTATATTCACAAGGAGAGTAAAATTTTTCCCACACATGCCATGGGATGTAACTTAAAAGTAAAGTATAGCTACTGAGAAGTAAAATACATCTACTGAAAAGAAAGGTACACATGCATGAAAGAGAAAACAAAGGAGTATGAGTGAACCCATCATTGCCTTGGGGTTTCTGTTTCTTTGATTGAAGCATCTTCATCTCCATCTTTTGTTCTTCCTTCATCTCCGTGATAGAAGTCATTATACCTGAAAATAAGAAAAGTTAACTATTAGTTACGAGCTTAGGGATCAATCCATATTCCTACACTATCCTACTGCGTGCATATGAATCTTCTCCTAATAGGATATGTATTCTACTTGAAGAAAAAACTGCATGCATGATTTATTCACTAAGAAAGAAGAAGGAGAAAATAAAGAAGAAAAAACATGGACATAGGAGAGGCCAAAAATCCAAATTATTTTCTAACTGTTTTCTTAAGTGTGCAGGTACAGGTTGCACATAAAGAGAAAAATAGACAAGGCATAAGTACATGTCATAAAAGGAAGAATGTAACTCAAAGTTCTAATAACTGTTCTAAAATGGAAGAGGTTTCAATGTAGAAGAGAGACTTGCAATAGAAGCACATGTTTTAGTTTGCAACAAAAGGAAAAAAAAGAATTTGAAAGCTGATGTTTGACTAAAAGAGAAGGTCACAGTTGAAAGGAATGAAGACAAGATTATGGAAATTTTTTGACAAGGCTTCGCTATGTAAAATGGAAACAACTTTCCATCATGTTGTTTTTAAAATACTACATGCTTAAAGGAATGATTTAAATCAAGTAAGTGATACAAAAAAATATTAAAGCATGATATGATCAAGATAACACAATTATGATGTCTCATTTTATTTACCAATCCAGCTTCAAACATGAAGTGTCCTAATTCTATATTTTGAAATCAGAAAATACAATTACTATGCTAGAAATGGCTTGGAAGGGATAGAATTCTGAAAAAAAAAATTCCAGAGCTTCGCCATGAAAAATCAACATTTTACATTTTTAATAATGCTAAAAATGCTACTATAAAGGAAATAAATCCTCTATCTAAGAGAAACAAGCTTTATAGATCAAATTGAATGCATGATTTGTAGTTATAAAAATATAATTCATTCATAATGAATACAGAGATACTGCGGTATCAAAGAAGTACAAATATCTATGTAAGGTAATTGATCAAATACAAATGCAGCTATAGGTGAAGCTCAAGTATAGTATTGAAGAACGAAATAAAATGGAACTACATGTTTGAAAAACCTTTAATTTTCCAACATGCAAGAGTTCTAAACAAAGTTCCAAAAATAATATATTATGCATATGTTCAAAAAATAGTATACATTATTTTCAAAAATTCAAGAATATTTTTACTGTCAAGCATTTAATAGATGTGATTTTTAGAAAACAATCACTTTTCAAATACTCATCTTAGTTTAAAGAAAGTATTCTTTAAAGGTGCTACAAAATTTCAGAGAATCAAGTTGATCCTGAAACAATGAACTATAACAAATGGATTCTCCACAATACAAAATTGAGCCAAATATTTCAGAATGGACCTGAAGTAATGTACAGAACTATATTTGTAGAAAATCATAAACATCTTTTCTATAATATTATCAACAAATTGAAATGAGATAACAGTTGTCCTAGCCCAAAGAACTCATATAGAGAATAAGCTGAAGTATAAGTATTCAAAATGAACAAATTACATTAGGTCTGCCATAGTAAGACAAAGGAAGGTACAAAGTAAATGATAGTTTCATAACAACAAACACATAATCATAGAGTCTTTTCAAATTTTATTTTAGCAATGGATGAGCATGAAAGATACAAGAAAAAATTGGGAAATACAATTATATAACCAGCACTTCAAGATTTTACAGGTATTTTCCACACAGAGTTGAAAACTTTCTCAAGGTCACATATCTACATATAACCATAACTCATAAAATACAAATCTATAATTCATGATATAGATTAGGCCGAAGAATACACTCACTATAGATAATCAAATGGTCAGAATTTTTAAGTAACTGGATGATGAAGTGAGAGGTCCAAAGGCCCATGTGAAGTTTTGAACTCAGGAGTCAATCAAGAGAAACAAATCATAGAACCCACAAATATTTCCAAGAGTTTAGTGATACATTTAGAGAAGAAAAGAAAACAGAAGTGTATGCATGCAAGAGAAATTAACTCACTATAAAAAACTATGGTGGCCAATAGAATGAGGAGATCTTGAAGAATAGAGAAGAATTGAGCTTCAAAATCTCGCCATGGAGGCCATTGTAAGAAAACCCAATCTCTAGAGCTCAAGAGAAAGGAAAACCCGCAGAAACAATAGAACGAAGCCAAGCTCGGTAAAGTTCAACAATGGCAACCATTAAAGAAACCTAAGTTTTCAAAATAAACAAAGGCAAAAATGGTACAGAAGATCAAGGAATAACAGATCCGAGCTTAAAAAAACAATAATGGTTGCCCACACTTCAACCACCTTGCTCAGAAAGATCGAACAGAGCAGATATAACTCAAAGCACTATCAATCCAACTCAAAAATCTTACTTGGTCAGGAGAGATAAAAGTTGAGTTTCAGGGCCATGAAATGGAAGCGAGATCAATTTTTCAACTCAAAAAGAAAACTCATATCTCATAAAATTTTCCATAAAATATCTAACAAAATAGACCAAGCTCAAAACTGACCAAAGCACGACCACTGCATAGATGTCATAAAACCAGGTAAATCTCTCATCATCATGTCTATGTCTAATGATTCAGAGATTAAAATGTTTATAGCTAAGCTCAAGTATGTACAAAATAGAATAATGGCGTTGAGAGGAAAATTTGCTAGGCCTTCGCCCATACAATTAGAAAATAAAATGAAATGTGTTTGTGGGTCGAGTTCCCTTTACCACTCGAACATAAGAAGTGGGTTAACTCAAACTCAACCACAGTTAGAGAACAACGACATAAAACAACAAGGACACAAGATCAATATCCTCAATTCAATCACAATGATCAATGTAAACCACCTAAGTGAGATGTCACCGCCCCACATTAAATGCCAGTCAGAAAACCCTAACCACAGGTTATGGATCGATGGCGTCAGATATAAGGGTAAAAAGATAAATAGCAAAGAATAAGTCACGAACATTCAAAATAGACCACCAGGGTTATAACTAACCTAACCCAAGTTAAAGAAGCCACCAACAAAGTCACCTAGGGGTGCGTCACGGTGGAGAAGGGTACATCCCACATGTTGACTGAATTAATCATTGCCAATGACTATAAAATTCTAACCTTAGTGCATACTTCGAATAATGTAAAAAAGGGGCCGACCAAATAATATACGATGATCACCGAAAAGATGAATTTTATAATATGCCAAGGCCAAAAAACTCAAAGGTGGTGGACCATATAGTATGGTCATCTCAAATAATCAAAGCTGGTCGAGCATAGTGGGGTGGTTTTTGTAAAGTGCCCCTCATGTTTTAAAACCATAGTATATGCTAAGTCCTCAAGGAGTGGCTAAATCAATGAAGACAAGAGTTCACAACCACAAGTGGTCCACACTTCAAGGAGCTAGAATTGATTTGCATAGTGTCACTCATGTGACCATTAAAAAGTAAATGAGATGTCAATATCAGAACATGTGCACATAGCAGGTTGTCTCCACAGGAGGAATTATTTTTGCAAATATTATTAATTATTGTAATTATTTTGCTCACATACATGGAGTTGTATTTTCATATGCCTTCACAACATGACAAAATAGAGAAGAAGATAGAGTTGCATATTCATGGAGAGAGACTTGCCTAGCAAGAAACCTTATTGTAGCAAATTATTCACCCTTCTTTTCTTTTAATAGAATAGTCAACTTCAGTTTGACTATAATGTAAGTAAGGCTAATAATGCCTATTTGTAATTTCATGCTCTATTCTTCCCTTTATCTATTATTAAATAAAGGATAAAAATAAGACACATGGGTGCGTACAAGCCTTAGGTTATTTTTAGGGAGAGGGTGAATTTTATTTTTCTATATATTGTCTGCCTTTGCAAAGCATAAGGGAATTCTCGAGGAATTTTTGATATATGAGTACTGAAGAAAATTTTGCTAGTTTTTCCCTCTAAGTGTGAAGTATTTTTTGCCTTTCCAAGTTATTTTGTAGTCTTGTGTATGTTTCTATTAGTCTTGTGAATGCAAATTCCCTGATCAATCACTTTACCCTTCTGCAAATTCAGTCTTTTCTACTTAATTTTAATGTACTATTGTGATTCTTCCTCAATACAATCAAGTATTTTTCCCTTAGATATTCTAAAAAACATTATTGGCTCATGCATCAAAAGTTCTTCCCATGTCAGTTGTGCATATACTCAGTCAAAGCCCTCATACAAATTTGGTGTATCACGTTAATTTTTGATTATTTTTCAGTTATCTTTTACTCTCCAACTCCCAGAAAAAAATTTAGGATACACCAAAAAGGAACCAGCCTTGATACTAGAGACTCACCTGAAAATAGGTATACCCACAGACTTGAGGTGTTTTCATTGTATATACAAAAGAGAGAGCTCAATAGTGCAAGCGTAGAAAACCTGCAGTCATCTCTCTACATGGTACACATTCGAGAGATAACAATTTTTGGCATGCCCGGTGGGAGGACGAATCAAATCTACATGCAAATTACAATTTCTAAAGCAGATCCATAGAAAGTTATAGAAAATAAAAAGTCTCTGTCAGGAGCAAGTTGTAGCAATTTATTCTAAAGATTACAGGATCTTGTGTTGACTCCGCAAATCAGATTTCTGACTAGTATTGTAGCATGTTCCATGCCTAAAGTGATTACAAGATCATTTGTAAGATGAATTATTTTTGAGTTTGTTTCTTTACCATTGAATTTTGCTATAAGGAGAGGATTTGGTAATATTTTACCTTATAATAGACCTGGTTTTGATAATCCTCCTCCTAATATTCCTTCACCACGTATCAATTTCTTAATTAATATCCCAATTTTTCAAATGGCTATCTAACCACCAAGTAATTTTTTGACCTTTACTAATGGTAGTCCATTAGTAATCCCAGCTTACCATTACATTCCTAATGCTACCATGAAAATTTTTCCATCATTCATGGGTGAAAATAAGGTTACACCAGCTAAACATATCAAAAATGTTGCAGCCCTATGTGCAGTCCATAACATCACTCATGAAGACGTAGCTTTAAAATTTTTACATCTTTCAAAGGGCAGGCCTTGCAATGGTATAGAAACATAAAAATTAGAAGCATAAGAACTTGGGATGAATTAGGTAAAAAATTACTGAAACAGTTCCAGAATAATTCAAATCATTTGTCTCTCATTGAACAATTGTCTACTATTAAAAGAGCTCCAAATGAGTTTATGTCTAGTATGAATATCCGTTTTGCCAAAACTTGGGAGAGAATTCCAGAAAGTTTCAAGCCTCAAGCTGATCATGCTTTTCTTTATTATCTTAGAGCATTAAACATTGATATCTCAACTATGATTCAGTCAATGGGTGGAGAAACACTCCCAGTAGCTTATGATATCGCTATCCTAGCTGAAAATAGTCTTGTTCAAGGTGGAAAATTAGCACCAAGACCATCAATCCCCTTTTCGTAGATTTAGAACCTATTCCTCATCCTATTACAATCATCGAGCCTGATGTTTTAGGTCCATCAGATGATGTATTTAAAGCTTTGCAAACTATGGGAAATAAATTTACTTCTATTGAGAACAAGATTCCATTACCTAGAAGACCCTATCAGGCTCCTTATCAGCCCTATCAACAAAATCAAAAAAACAGGCAGCCCTACCAACATAATCAAAATTGTAGGCAGCCTTACTAGCAAAGGGAGTTTAACCCAAAGGCTCCTACTTCATTTAATGCTTTAGTCCCAGTTAATATGGGTACAAAAGATTGGTGTCGACCTTGCAATCAACCTCATTCAGCTGCATCTTGCCCAAATGCTTTTCTGAATTTGAGCTTGTTGCACAACCTCAATATGAAACATTTTTCATACCTCAAATAGAGGGTGGAAAACAAGAAACTCATGTTCAGAGAGCACTTGAAAATAATTTAGTCAATTTTAATGAGAAGGATTTCATTGCAGTAACTACTAGGGCTCAAGGGAAGGATGTTGAAAATCAAAGCAACAAAATAAGCCTATCCTACGTACTTTCACTTATAAGACAACATCTACAATTCCAAAGTCAACCAACAAATCTAATGTTCCTCAAAAAACAACAAGTGTTCGAGTTTATAAAAGCCATCAAAAATAGCTACAACATGATCCAAGAAGACTGTTTATACCTCAGATATCTAAAGCAATGGAAGCAGAATAAGTTTTCGCTAAGGCCTACTCAAAGACAATTGAGTGTGTCTCTAAAAAATTTGCTTCTTTTAACATTTTTGACGTAATGAAAAAGCATAATGTTAATATCTCAAAGTGGGATGCTCTAATTATTCATGGAAAACAATATTTACTCTCTCATGAGCTAGCTAAGCTATAGATTTCTTCAAATACAACATAAAAGGAAGTTCAAAAGATAGACATGGTCCTTGGAATGTTTGAGCAAGACCGCATTAAATAAGTTAAGTGGATGGTTCAGAAAGTTCTAAATTCTCATGACATCAAGAAACCACCACCATTTTATTTATCACTGATTATTGGAGAACATCTAGTTCATAATTACATGGTGGACAATGGTGCAAGTAGCACAGTAATTCTAAAAATGACTATAGAAAAATTAGGTGTACAATATAAGCCTACAGAAAGGAGGATCTTACAGCTTGATGGAACTGTAACTAATACTGTTGGTATAATAAAAATTTTAGAATAGATGTTACATGCTTACCCAAATGTTTCTATTCTGTAAGATGTTACTATTGTGGACTGGCCTCCATACTTTTCTTTATGCTTATCTAGAGATTTCACAACAAAAATAGGAGGTTATCTCTCTTTAGATTGGTCCTTCTTATTTTTCACTACTCGTTATGGTACTAAAGTTACTATCAATTAAGAGCCATTGGCCAAATTTCATATTGATACTCACTCTTTGACTGCAGTGGCTAATTATTCAACCCTATATCAGTCTAATTTTGATGAGGTAGCTCATGTTTCAGCATTGGATGGTGTTTCTAACATGTTTATGGATGAAAAGATAGTGGAAGAACATGCTCATGATCCTTTTAAGGAAGTTGAAGAACACTTGTTTGGTGTGTATTGTATGCATCAATAGAATACACCACTTCCCTTGTTGTCCAACACAAAATATTCAGCACAAGGGATTTGGAAGCTTCATTTTGATGAAGCTAAGAACAAGAAGGGGCAAGGAGCATGTATGATGCTCACTTCCCCAATGTATGAAAGGTATTTCTTATCTTTGAGTCTCCAATTTTCATGTACTTATAACGTAGCTGAATATGAAGCTTTGATTCATGGCTTACTTTGGGTCAGAAAGAGAGGTATCAACATGCTACAAATTTTTGGTGAGTCAGAGTTGGTTATTAATCAAGTCAGAAATTTCAATGTTTGTAAGAATCCATTACCGAAGTCTTATAGACATAGAGTTTCAGACTTAATGGAAGATTTCGATGCTATTAACATTCAATCTATTCCTAGAGCTGAAAAAAAACATGCAGATAGACTTGTAGCTGAAAAAATTCAAATTATGAAAATCCATCCTCATATAAAGATAATTTTTAGGCCCTCCGTACCTGATAATGATTCAAATTGGTGGGTTTTTGAACGTGATGATCAAATCTACACATTTTTTGTAGCAAGAAGCTGAATTTTCTACAACTAATCAAGATAAATTAGAACACTTATATGGTGAGCAGATTATTCAGTTAAAGACAAATAAACTACCTTGAGGTCTAGTCACATTAGAAGACATCTTCAGCACTTATGATCAATTAAGAAAGGTCTAGACTAAAATGTCAACTCACACTGATGATTACAAAGAGATCTTGGTTGATGAAGAAAAAAAAATTCTTGGAAAGGTATGTTACTTAACTGAAAAGAAATCATTTATTAATATTTGGAAAGAGTTTAAAGATGTTTTGCTTGGAAATACCAAAATATGAAAGGATTTTATCTGAGTATATCACAGCATACAATTGAGTTGCAACCAAATTCTAAACCTGTTAGACAAAAATAGAGGCCTGTGAATCCCAAAATAGAACCTCTGATGAGAAAATAATTATCTAAGTTGATTAAATCAAGCATTATATTTCCAGATAAGAATTGAAGTTGGGTAGCCAATCTTGTTCCTGTTAGGGAAAAGAATGGTGAAATCAAATTATGTGTAGATTTTATAGATCTTAATAAGGCTTCATTAAAAGATCATTACCCACTCCAAAATATGGATTAGATTTTAAGAACAGTCTCATGTTGAGATAGACTATCTCTTTTAGATGTTTACAGTGGATATAATCATATTTTAGTTTGAGAAGAAGATAGATACAGAATAGCTTTTAGCACCAAGTCAGGTACTTATGCTTACAAAATGAAGCCTTTTGGTATTTCAAATGCCAATGCAATGTTTCAACGTGCAATGGAAATGGCTTTTTGCAGCTTGTTAAATAAATGCATCCTTGTTTATTTAGATGATGTTATTGTATTTTCAAAACATTCTGAAGAACATCTAATGAACTTAAGGTAGACTTTTCAATTGTGTAAACAATTTAGAATATCTTTAATTCCACTGAAGTCTATCTTTTCAGTACATCAAGGCAAGCTACTTGGTCATATTATTTCTAAGAAGGGTTTAGCAATTGATCCTTTCAGGATCGAAGCCATATCATAACTATCATTGCATCATCATTAGAAATCATTACAGAGCTTTCTTGGAAAAATCAACTTCGTTAGAAGATTTGATCCAGATTTTGCAACATTGGTTAAACCACTCACAACTATGCTAAAGAAAGATAAAAATTTCTCTTGGACTAGTGAAGGAAGAGCATGATTTGAAGCAATCAAAGTAGATATCTCTCAAGCTCCTACTCTTGCAAATCAAAATTTCGATATAGATTTTACAATGTATGCACATGCAGGAGCTGAAACAATCTCAGCTATATTAACTCAGGTCAATAATGAAAATGTTG
The DNA here is from genome assembly GCA_019776745.2 of Taxus chinensis. Taxonomy (NCBI): domain Eukaryota; kingdom Viridiplantae; phylum Streptophyta; class Pinopsida; order Cupressales; family Taxaceae; genus Taxus; species Taxus chinensis. The sequence continues at coordinate 425,518,901 of CM034155.1, read as the reverse complement.
AGCAGCCTATTGCTTTCTTTGGACAGAGATTGCATGATTATGAAACAAGGTACACATTTCTTGAAAAGAAAGTACTTTCAGTAGTGAGAGGACTAATAATTTCAAGTATATGCTTTCAAACAATAAATCCACGTTCTTGTTTCTCATCCAATTGTGAAAGCATTCTTACTAAATAAGGAATTGAATGAATAAAAGATAAAATTGGATAACAAAGGTAATGGAGTATGATGTCGATGTCCAGGTTGCTAAGACAGTTCGAGGGAAAGGTTTAGGTGAGTGTCTAATTGTTGATATGGAAAAAACAACAAGCTGTGTAGAACCACATGATTCAAAAAACATACTGAAATTGCTTATCAGCAATTAGAAGTTATGGTTCAACCAAAAAATTGGCAACCTGAGCTCACTCATGAGATTTCAGTAATCAGGATGAATGGACTGATTTGGTTAATTTATCTACAGTAGGGCACCTATCAAGAAGGTATGGACAAAAATAAAAATAGGTTATTTCATATAAAGTTATAACCTATATCTTCATGTTATTCAAAAAAAGAATATAAAATGGAATCTTGCTGCGGTGTGTTTGATTATGTTAAAGTTAGAAATTAGTATCATAATCATTGAAGGACCTGCCGGGGTCACTTCTCTAAGCAGGTACTACAGCCTAAAAATTATGCAATTGGTACTATTGCCCTAAACATTATTCAAGGACTGTTTTTGTATGGATAAGTTTCTAGAAAATGTGCTTTCTCTGTCAGATAGAATGTTAGATTCGCTGCTCTGTAGAAGATTCAGTTGCTCAGCCTTTTATGTAGTGGGGTGTATTTACTTTTTTGGCTGATTTAAACCCACATCATCACAAGGAAAAACATGATATCTACCTGCTGCAGAGTATTTTACAGATGGACGAAGAAATAGCCTGGAAGGGCGAAGGAAGCTTGATACACCTTTTTAGAAGAAAATTAGTTTACAGATTTGGGTTCCAACAACCTTATCATGCTTAGGATAATGCCTTTACGCATTCCTTGGTGCAAAGATAATAGATTGGGCTAGTATACCATGGGAATTATATCTAAGTTCTTCATCTAATATTACCCATAAGGTAATGGATTAGATGAGAGTATAACAATAATTTGTTAAGGATCATCAGAAGAAGCTCACGGAAATCAAAGCGCTTCATATATGACGTTGAATTCCCACTTTGGTCTAATAGAGTGACTCCTAAAAGATCATGTTGGACAATTCACCATACAAAAATTGTTATGGGAAAGAAGTGAGAAGACTATTTCAGTTGGATGTTACCTGCATTAATTTGCTACATCCAATGGAGTTCTTGAGAATTGAACCATTGTAGGTTCGTCAGGTCAGAGTTAATGGACTTAAAAGAGCTAAGAGATCAAGCTCATTTGAATATGGAAAAGAATCCAAAATAAAAGGAAGAACACTTTTGACAAGAAAGACAAAGTCAGCGTCTTCAATGAAGGCGATATTGTGTTCAAATGGGATGATATTCATGCAAAGCAGGAAGATAGTCAAGGTTTGAGCACTCTGGAGTGGGTCCTTACATGATTTAACTGCAAAACCAACACACTATTTTCAGTGTGAAGCCAAACGGAGATTTAACTCCATTCTTGGAATGGTATGTCTAAAAAAACTTTATTGAAAAAAATATTACAATGATTGTTAGGTAGGGATTTCCCTTCATAATTGTACTTCCAGCAATTCGCAAGTTTTAGTTCAATAAGTGAATTCATCCCGGTAATATGGTTGACCAAATTCTTTCCCAGATTAGTTTGTTTTCAAAGGGTTGGAACTTTGGAAATGTAAATTTGTTCCATGTTTAGACTGCATGCCCAATGGACAAGATCCAGCAATGTCTTTAAGATAGCCAAGTAAGAGTAGCTTTCTCGCAAGATCACAAAAAATGTGATATTTTCCCTGTGTAAAAATGAGGGAATTCAAAACTTCGTCATTATTCATTAAATGAAAGATTGCGTGAAGTCATACTAAAATAAAGGGTTTTTCTGTGATTTGATACTGCGAAATGTTACAAGATGAAATGAACTCTGTAGTTAGTTATGTGTCCTTTCTCCAAATGAAACAAATCACTAGTCTGCAATTTCATGGCTATCGTAAGTAAAAGAACAAAAATCCCTAAAGTCCAAGTTTGTTGTATGATGAAGATGACAAATTACCAATTAGGTGATGATGGCTGAGTTTTTGAATGAAGCCAGCAAACAGAAATGCAGATTATAGAAAAATCAGGAGTTCTTAATGAATGTTACAAGATATCACGATGTTCTTTCCTCAGGATTAAGACATTCCATCTGTACTGAGTTGTTGTACTTAATTATACAATTCAATACAGGAAAAGCTAGAATACACAAGGAAATCCACAACTCATTTTCAGAATTCAATGTTTATTCCCAAGGAAGATTCCAAATGTTTCCCACAAAAGGGATGTAAACTAAAAAGTCAAGTATAGCTACTGAAAATGTAAATTTCAAACTACTGAAAGAAAGGTACACATGCATGACAGAGAAAGAAAGGAGTGAGTTGAACCAGCATTGCATTGGGGTTTTGTTTTCAATGAAGCATATTCATCTCCATTCTTTTGTCTCCTTCATCTCCATGATAGAGGCCATGTACCTAAAAAAGAAAAGAAAAGTAATACAGTTATGAGCTCTAGGCTCCAATCCATATGCCCTACATTATCCTTCTTTGTTCATATGAATCTTCTCTCCTAACAGGAGCTGTATTCTACATGAAGACACAACTGCATGCATGCTTATTCACTCATGAAAGAGAAGGAGAGAAAAGAAAGCAGAACAAAAAAAACATGGACATAAGAGAGGCCAAAAAACCTAATTATTTCTTAAATTTTTTTCCTAAGTGTGCAGGTACAGGTGTAGCCAAAAGAGAAAACTAGACAAGTCATAAGTACATGTAATAAAGGAATAACTGTAACTCAAAGTTCTAATAACTTTCTGACTGGAAGAGATTACCGTGTAGAAGAGATATAGAAATAGAAGCACATGTTTCAGGTTGGATAGAAGGAAAAAGTAGAATTTGAAAGTTGATGTTTGGCTTTTTAACAAGCGAAGGTCACAGTGAAAGGACGAAGAAAAGATTCCTGGAAATGTTTAGAGGGGCTTTGACCAGCAAAAAGGAATTTACACACTTTCCATTCAGTTGTTTTTAAACAACGTAACATGTTAAGGAATGATTTTTAAATCAAGTAAGTGATACAAAAAAATAGTAAAGTATGAATGATCACGATAACATAACTATGATGTTATTTATTTACCCCTCCATCTTCAAACATGAAGAGTTTCAGAATTTATAGTTTGAAATCACAAAATATAATTACTATGGCGGAACGGACTTGGAAGGTATATAAGGAATATGAAAAAAATGACAGGGCTTCGCCACGAAAAAATAACATTTTCCATTTTCATAATGTAGCAATGTACTATAACGGAAATAAAGCCTCATATACGAGAAACAAGATTTCGAAATCAAATTGAAGGCATGTTTGTAGTTAAAAAATAGAATATCAGAATGATACAAATATGTTGCCATATCAAAGAAGTACAACTTATTAGCAAGGGAATT